>JALPQD010000593.1:647500-1120112 GCA_023101885.1 Typhlomys cinereus | reverse complement strand
TGGCAGAGATGAACTTTACCTTTTGCACCTTTGATTTTCAAGCAACACAGGCTGTGTTGACTGTAAAAATGAAATGTCACTAGATGACATAGCTTTATCACCCTGGGATTTTCCAAACCTGGGCAACCATGACCATATACAGTGGCCCACTTCTCTTTCTCCTTGCCCTGGAGACCTTCAAGCAGGTTCCAAAGAAAGAGAAACTTGTAAAGGCTCTGACGTAGCTCTCCCTGCGCCTGTAAAAGAGAGGGCAGGCTTGGGAGAATTACACTATCTCTCCAAGCCGCTGGGTGACTGGGACCCCTTTCAGTCCCTTGTAGTAGACATGATTCAGGAAAACCACAAGAGTTGAGTCTCTGTTTTCCCATGTGTAAAACAGGAACGCGAAGGAGAGCTCGCCTTGCCTGCTATAGCCTGAGGAATAATTCTAGAGGTGTGACTTGGGCCAGGGAAGCAGGAGGACAGAGGTGGCCTTGGTTCCACGAGCTCCTTAGTTTGCCCTCACTTATTGCGCAGACATGAAAAGTATTTGGGGAGAGGCCTCTGATGATGTAGGACAATTGCTTGGTATCCAGGGAGAAAGTGGAAGCATCCCAGGGAGGAAAAGTGTCAAAAACTGATGACTCTTGCACCCTGCCCCAGACCTGTTGAGCCAGAAACTGTTTTAACAAGAGTCCCAAGAGATTCATTCAGGTCTGGGGACGGCTGCTCCCGTGGGATTCGTTAGCTTGGGCTGTCCTGGGTTTACTCACTGGTAAAAGGGATTGTCTTTTCTTTGGGAGAATTGTGCTCCTTTCTCCAATTCCCCAACGCTAGCAAGTCTCTCCCCAGGGACTTCATCTGGGCTGATCTGCCCTTGAGATCTGGGGTGGGGTGGGGTGGGTGGGGTGGGAAAACTGTTCCAAGTGGAGCAGACTCAACTCTAAGCCTTTGGGGGAGCCTTGGAAGGGAGACACTAACTTCACACAGTCCTCCTCCAGCTGTAGGTCGGAAGCCTGGAGTGGGTGCTGTCAATTCAGTTACCACTGCAGCAAGCCTAGGACAGCAGCTGGCCCAGCGAGGAGGAGCGTGCGAGCCTATAAATGCACGTGCACATGGGCGCGGCAGGTGAGGCGTGTCCTGCTCACTTGTTGCTCAGCTTCCACATTGGCCCAAAGGCTGTTGGGGCCCCACAAAATCTGAAGAACAGTCCTTAGGTGTGGCACTGTGGTACCTCGAAGGAGATGGGTTAGCGGAGGTGTGACCAGGCAGGTGACAGATCAATCTTCAAAGCCCCACAAGACTACATCTCTAAGGTGGGATGACCACCAATAGATGATAGTTCAGGCAGGTGGTCCTGCTTGGACGTTCCCCCTTCGACACGGATCCGTGATCGGTGTTCTCTGGACTCCTGTCTAAGCTTCCCCTCAGCCCTTAGGGAATCGTGCTGGGAGCTGCGTGTGCAGCCAGTAGGCAGGGCCTGGTAGGGACCAGCTGTGCATCAGCCTCACAGGTAATTTGAGAAGAGCGGCTTCCGGGAGGCCTGGGCTGATGTGATGCGAGGGGTGTTCCTTCCGCTGGGCCCTCTCCAGGGTCACCAACTTCCGGGTTCTCTGACAACACAAGGGGCTCCAGGAAACTAGCACACCCAGTGAGCGGGTCACCCCTAATCCGTGAAGCTTCTGGAGCGGACGGACATTGGCACCAACAAGGTGGCAGGTGGGTGCTGCCAGGGAGAGACAGGGCATCTGTCAACACCAGGCTCTGGCCTGAGGGGCTGCAAGGGAGGGACCTGGAGGATCTAGGCTCCAGTGTGGCTGTGCGTAACAGGCTTCTCCCCGACACACCCGTGTGGTGTGTGTGTGCGTGTGCGTGTGTGTGTCTCGGAAGGACATGTTTCATGTGAAGCGCTTAGCTGCTGAGCGCTAAGAGAACTGTCAACTGTCGTGTGGGAGTGTGAGCTGGGAGTTATCTTCGTGAGTGCACTGCCCATAAGGTGAAAGCAGCGGGCCGCGTGAGTGGAACATTTCTACTGCCTGTGGGGGCCGTTCTGCGTGTACCTTTTATATGTTTGTGTCAGCTGTGGGGGTGGAGAGTGAGAAATGTCTCTGAGCACGTGGGCGGGTGGAGGGAATCTTTGTTTGGTTCTGCTTTTGAAACTATCTCCTGCACCCTGGGCCCGAGTGAAGTGTGATATGTGTAGCTGACGATGACCTTGACCTTCCGACCCTCCTGCCTCCGCCACCTCCAGGGTGCTGGGATTACAGGTTCGCACCATCACACCCAGCTTATGAGGTGCTAGATCCAAGCCAGGGGCTTCTGCAGCTAGAGTCGCTGGAGTGGTTTTGAGTATCGTTGTGAGATAATGCAAGTGAAATCAACGCGCATGTCAGGGGTCTCGGGTGGGGAGGAGTCCAGGGTGCGCCCAGCAAGCACCTGAGGAAAGCCTGGGGAGTCAGGCCTTGCGTCGCTCCCCTGTCTGCCCTGCGGGCTGGAGTTGCATCCTCAGTTCCTGTAGGGGTAATTCCTCAGGGAGTCTGATGTGCCCCTGTAGGTTCCTTCCCACACCTGCACCCCATCTCTTCTCTTAGAGCTAAAGAAACATCAGCTGTTTGCCAGCCCCCCACTCCCCATCCCCATCATTCGCATTTGACACTTTTTTTAAAGAGATAAAAGTGCTGGCGACTCTTCCATCCTGTGCTCCCCGGTGGGCAGCTTTCCCTGCCCATGTGTGTGAGTCCACTGTGCGAGGAGGAGGAAAACTCCCAGAGCCTCCATGTGAGAACAAGAGGGGACGAAGCCGGGACAGAGCAGAGAAGAGGGCTGGGAGGACGGGGAGCTGGAGGGGCTTCTTGTTGGAGATGGGGCTGTGTGCGGGCATCTGGTATGGACTGGCAGGGCCTACGGATGTGTCAGGGCCGTGCTTGGAGTCCGGGGACACAGTGGGGTTCACAGGCTCCACCAGGAAGCTGCTTCTCTAACAGGACAAGGGAAAGTCGATGTAGGTGTCAACCTGACGACCGAAGACTTGTCTCTGGGCACCTTGGTTCTGGCCACGTTTGTGAAGAATTGGCAGTTAAGGCAAGTCCTGGGCAAGCCTGCGAGATTGTCTGATTGATGAGGAAGGACCCAGTCATTCCCTGGGCAGGTGGGTAAGACGGGGGACACCTGGTCAGCATTCTGGCAAATGGGAAAGCACCCTCTCCCTCCGCAGTTCCTGTGGCCCTACTGTGGCCTGCTCCCGCCCCTTCTAAAGTTGGTGTGAACCCTCTTGCCAAGCTGGACTAGGAACTGTCACCAGAATTGTGAGCAAGACTGTAGCTCCTCCTTTCCCTAAGTCGTCTAGTCCTGAATTTATTAGCAACATGTGGACAAACTGTAACACCCACCGTGTCCGACTTCCAGATTTGCACAGCTGCCTAAATCCAAGGCCGGCAGGAAAAAGCCCCACTGACACAGGTGGGGCCACAAGCTGCCTTGGACCCCGCAAAGCATCCCTGCCGCCCATCCTTCGTGTTGGGGTTCTGGGGAGAGAAGGGGGTCTCAGCTGGGAGGGCTGGCCAACACAGGCTCGGAAGTGTTTGCTGGCCTCTACCTGGATCCCAGTGAGCTTCTTAAACACACAAAGGTCAGCCCTGCAGACCGGCGCCTTTCCATTATCCATTACTGCTGCTGGCAGAGCAGTGCCAAATGACTCTCTTAAGTTCCTTGGAGGGAAACTGAGAGGAAATAGATTTCCTCTCAATCCCCAGTAGATCGACTCGGGCCAGCTTCTCAGTGGCCCATAAAATAATAGCAGTATATATCGGGTACTTGCTTTCATGCCAAGTGCCATTAGGTAAATCTCCAGGAGGGTTGCTGGTAAGATCTCCACTGCTTAGGAAGAGAGGGCAGGCAACTCTGCCAAACTCACAGATACTGGGAAACCCCATGCCAAGGGTGGGATCCTTGGCATAGGTGGCCCATCTCTTGGGGAAAGTATAGCAAAGCAGGGCAGAATCACCGCAGCCTCGTTACTATCCCTTGCAAGCTGGGCTGCAGGGCGAGCGAATTGAGAGTGTTGAGTCCCAGGCCAGGGTAAGCTGTCTAACACAGACCGTCTCTGGAAAGTCAACCCTGATGAGACCATCACGGACAAGACAGCAAAGTTCAGCTTGGCCTGTCCAGATGAGTCAGGCTAGAACAAGGAAAAGGGCAAGAACCTATGGCTGACAGGCAAGTTAGGACCCTGCAGGAGCGGCTGACTGTAGAGTTAAACCAGGTCTTCCTCTCCGGGCTTGTTGGTGGTCTCCAAGAGCCTCCCACCCTGCGCGCAAACCAGTACTCTGACCAACTGCAGAGATGAGAGGTGGGATAGGGAACCGCTTTCTGGTTCTAAGTCTGTCCCTCATCTTTACAACTCATCATCTACAGCTCATCTCTGCAGCCTGCTGCAGAGGAGCGGCCACTGAGGTGCAGGAGAGCCGAGAGCAAGTCATTTGCCCTGTTGGGGAGAGATTCAGGCAGGGTCTTTTGTGGGGCGTGGGGGAAGCAGTAAGCAGCCACAATGGAGGAAGTGACCGAGTGGTGAAATCCCCACAGGTTTCATTTGGGCGACTCCTTCACCCAGTCGGGCCAAACTCTGAGACTGGGTAGCGCGTCCCTTTCACCTTCCCTGGTAGCCATGACATTCTCTAACCAACAAAGAAAGCCGCTCTTCAAAATGTGTCCTTGGTGCCTAATCCATTCCAAGGGGTGCTTCAGTTTATAGTCCGGAGGCAAACTAGGGGAAGACAACCCCCTTATCGGGTCTCCCAGAGGCATGAGATATAGTGCCCTTTAAGTTCTTCCCCTTATCCCACCCAGACATCTTAGAGTTTGCAGGACTGGAGACCCCCCCACCACAGGGTCATTAACTGGGGAGTTTATCAGCAGTGACAGTGGAGCTCTGTGTTCATGTTGTCTTTAAAAGGTCACAGGAGGTCACAGGAGCTACGTGATGTCTTAAGGCTAGAGATCTCAGACTCCTCCCTGCCTCCCTGGAATGGTTGAGACCAGGCGTTCAGCACTGGTACTTGGTGCAACTGTCTAAACCTAGCAGCATCTCTGGTCTCTACCCATTACAGGCCCACAGTAGCCTTCCCTCCAGCTGTGCAAAGACACTGCTCTGGGACCACTCGCCTGCCTGAAAATCAGACCCGCCAATGTGTGTGCGGTGCAGTTCTGTGCATTGGGCGATGAGCGTCTGCTGCTGCATCTCACTCCAGCAATCCTAGCACCTGGAGGGCTGAGGTGGGGGATTGTCTTGAGTTCAAGGTCAGCATGGGTTACCTGGCGGTTCTAGGTCAGCATGAGCTACGCGTGAGACCCTGCCTCAAAAATGATAATAATAATAATAAAACAAAACAACAAAAGAATGGACTGTCACGGCTGGGATTATTTTTAACCTTTGCTCCATCTCGGTTTGCTCTTTCCTGATCTCTCAGTGGTCATCATTAATATATATGCTCTTGCAGGTGGAGCAGGTCACACCTGGGCTGCAACTAGCAAATGTGGTGCCCCTGGGTCCTAGCGCCTCCTTGCAGGGATGGACTAAGCATTTGCAAGTAATTCTCAGGAAGACCCCTTGGGGGTCTACAAGCTCACACACACACACACACACACACACACACACACACACACACACACAAAATCACCCGGGTGATCCAAAAATAGAATGTGCTCCTGAAGAAGAGGTATTATTTGTTAAGGGTTGAATTGTATGCCTCTCTGTGATTCATGTATGGGGTCCTAGACCAGAGTACCACAGAATGTGACTATGTTTGGAGATAAGGTCTTTGCAGATGTTATAGTTAGATACAGGTGTTAACTTGACAACTGAAGGCTTCAGCTCTGGGCACATTTGTAAAGAATTAGAAGTTGAGGGCTGGAGACATAGCTCAGCGGTTAAGTCTGTACCTTGAAAGCAGAAAGTCCTGAGTTCAAATCTAGGTCCCATGTAAAAATGCCAGGCGAAAACTAACAGCAGCCTGCACGTCCAGTCCTGGTGGGTGGAGCCTGAGAAATCCCAGAGCAAAGCAAAAAGGAGGTAGAAGCAATCCAAGATGATTCCTAAAATCATCCTTGGTCCTTCACAGGGACACACAGTGCCCACACCCACCCACCCACACACACACACAAAATAAATAAAAGAAAAGAAAAGAAGTTTATATAGATCTGCTAAAAAAAGAAAACAAGAAAGCCAAATCTTCCCTCTCTTCTAAAAGAAAAAGAATTAGAGGTTGAGTTACGTAAGCCCCAAGCGAGCTTGCTGGAGATTGTCTAGAAGATCAGTGGGGGGCCCCACCCATGGTGGGCGGTACTAGCCCCTAGCAGAAGGATAAATGGAGTGGACTGGGCAAGGAAACGGGCATCCTTCTGTGTACATGTTGTCTGGCAAGTAAGGATCGTCCCTCTCCAGTGGTCTTGTAGAGATCACGCGCCCAGTTTCCTCGTGAGCTCTGCTGCCTCAAAGCTGAGCTAAGATATGTAACCAGACAGTCCTAAGGGAGGATCAAACCCCTCGTGTCCCTAAACTGATGGTGAATTTACTACTGTGAAGAGCAGCTGCAATAACAGATGTGATGATGATGTGTCATTGTGTGTGTGTTTTGCATGTGAGGGGGAGTAAATGTGGGTATCGGTGTGTCCAAGGGGACACTTGAGCGAGTACGCCTACGGAGACCCAAGGGCGACAGCAAGAATCATCCTGGATTGCTCTACCTACCTCCTGATTGCTTTGCTCTCCGCGTTCCCAGACTTCACCTTCCAGGGCCAGAATAACCGCCCGGCATTTTTACGTGGGATCTGGGGATCTGAACTCAGTTTCTTTTGCTTGGGAGGCAAAGGCTTTAGCCACTGAGCCATCTCCCCAGCCCCAGGTGTGACTATTTAAGATATGGAATTGCCGAGTACTGAATCCAGCAAGGACAGGTATTTCCGTAAAGACAAGCAAGGCAACACGCACCCCGTCAGAGAACCGAAGGCAGAGGAACACAGGTGATACATAATGCATCTCTTTAATTTCTTTTCCGCAATGGAGACTAAACGGCACGAAAACAATGTGAGTAAGCCGGAAGGTTGAGGGCAGCGCAAAGCCTCAAAGGTAAACCTGCCAGCGCCATCGTAATCTCCAGCTTCTGTCTCCTTCCAGGTCTGAGACAACTCGTTCCTGCCTTTGGGGCTTTCCAGCCTGTGGTACTTGATTGTCCGCCATGCCTGTCATTTTGAAAGTCCTAGCGAATCCAGGGCAACTCTCACAAGTTGATATTTCAATTGTTTTGTTAATTATGCATCCGAGTGAGTGAAGGTTCAGGTTTCTTGGGGGTGGGTCTGTGGTCTTCTCTCCTGAGTTCTGGGAATTCCACTGGGTCAAGCAACGGGACCTTCTTTAGCCCCAGTAGAATTAAGAGCAGATGCCAGTTACAGGGTACAGATCGGCTTATCTGTGCCTGTCTTATAGAAGTCTCCCAAGAGGTATCCTCTGAGCAGCAGAACCCCCAGACCAGTACGTCAGAGACAGCCCAGGGGAGTAGGGTTTCTAGAACCTTCTAAGAAAAAAAAAAAAGTTCAGAAACCGTGCGGAAGAGGATTTCCTGACACGGGCTGAGGGAGGCCCTCAGATAGGAGCCCCACGGGTGCAGGGTGCTGGGCCTGCGGTGAGTTTTGGGTGTAGGCACGAGTTTAAAGGCCAAACTCGGGAGCCCCCTCACCCGCCTACACTGTCTCCATTACCCCATGACATTTACTGACTTGTTTACTCCAAGTCACACCCTGATAGGGGCTGGGCTGGCAGGGAAGGGCAACGAATGAATCACTAGCTCTGCAGGGGACGCAGCCCTATCGACCCAGCCCAGCCCCTCCTCATGCAAGGACCCCACCCCCAACACGCGAAGCAGGTCAGCTGAGCTGGCCCTGCTGGGGCTGACCCTGGCACTAGTCAAGAAAAGGACCTGAAGTAGCATGTCCCCTGGGCACAGCCTCCTCCAGTTCCTCTTCCCATTGCTCTCTGACGGCAGCATCCCACCTACAGACCTACAGCTGCCTTTTCCCTGCCTTCCCCCCACCCCTAAGGAAGTCCCCCACCATCACACAGTAACCCCTCCCCCCTTTTCCATCTTTGCTCTTCCTCCTCTTTTCTTTTTCTTTCAGGGGACAGAGTCAATTCCTGATCCTCCTGCTTTGCCTCCGAGTGCTGCGATTACAGGCGACCGCCACCACATCTGATTGTGTGACCCAGGGGCTGGAACCTGGTGCTGCCAATCAAGCTCTTTCCCCAACTCCTCCCCTCCCCTTTCTTCCACAGAGGCAAAGATCTGGGTTTAATCTGACTCTGGCACCTACTGGCTTGTGTGACCTTCGTCACGTTCCTTACCCACTTAGAGCCCTAGATTCCTTAGCTGGAAGAGGAGGACAACCATAAATACCTACCCTTTGGGCTGTGCCGAGTTTTCATGAGACAGCTTGACGCATGCTTTGGGCACCTGTGAGCGGGACCAGCAAGCACACAGGCTAACTGTTGGGTGACAGCTGTAATGAATGTCCCAGGCTCGTATAGTGTGACAGGAAGCTTATCCTGCCACCGGGACACACATTCCGATTGCTTGCAAAGCCAGGAAACGTGACATCAATTTTACCTGCTTTCTTAAGAGTTTGCAGCCTATGACTTTCGGTTGAGGAATCTGCGCTGATACAAGGCAGCTCATTCATTCTCCAAATATGTACCAAGCACCTGCTAAGGAGGTGACGTCTTCTTGGCAGTGCCAAGAGCAGAACGGGAGGATGTGAATGGGAGGCAGCTCCTGGCAGTTGCCCACACTCGTGAAGTTTCCCTCCCTGCTCTGCCTAGGTAAAGGCAGAATCTCTTGTATCTGCATAGTGTGGTCCTCACATTGTCTGCAGGGGATATCCCAGAAGCTGGGGCAAGAGGGGCCTGTGTCCAGGGACTTGAACCAGCCCTTGAAGTTTAGATCTCAGCTTTATCTCTTCCAATTCTTGTGACTTTAGGAAAGGTAATGATCCTGTGGAACTTCCGTTTCCTGTGCTAAATGGCATAATGATGTGGGGCTGAGACTTGCCATGTGCTTCCATTCATCCTTTGACCCATCCTCCCAGCATCCAACATCATTTTGACTCAACTATATAGAAGGAGCTGAGGGCACAGGGGAACCCAGAGAGACACAGAAAATACCAAGTGCATCCCCTTACAACTCCACAGTGAAGAGACCCCAGTCTGCCTCACAGCCCTCCACATGTTGATGTGGGACCAGCCAGTAGAAGCCACTAGTACAGTTTCTTGGCAAGTCTGATCTTTTCTCAGTCAGTCCAGATGGAAAAATGGCCTCTTTGGTCTGGACTACTAATAGCCCAAGCTCAGGGCAGGTACCCAGGGCGCACGTCCCCTCTCTCTGCCTCCCACCAACGGACCCACTCCACACCTGAGCTCTGTGACCTCCCGTTTCCTTCTCAGTAGAAGGTGGACTCTGAAAGAAGAGTGCTGGGCAGGAGCCTGAGAGCCCACCCACATCGGGGGCTTTCTTTCAGAAAAGCAATGTTTTATATCCATCTCTCTCTACTCAGCTCTCTTTAGACAGAACTGGAGCAAGTGACCACACCCAGCTGCGCGGAAGCCTGGGGAGGCGATGTGGAGGTGGGGGAAGGAGGAAGGAATGGGGGGGTGGAGGAAGAGGGGCTGGAAGGAAGGAGCAGATTCTCATACATAGCCTAGGTCAAGGATCAGTAAACATTTTTCTGGAAGAGTTGGAGAGAGTAAATATTCGGGGCTTCGTGGGCCACACAACCCAAGTGGCAGCTTCTCGCCTCTGCCTAGGTGGGAAGACAGTCATGCACAGTGCCCCCATGTGGGTGGCTGTACTCCATTCAAAGCGGTTAAGGACACACACTGGAATTTCATGCAGTTTTTAGTGTTAAGAAATTTTACTTCTGGGGGGAGGGAGCAAGGGGATCCAGGGAGGGGTGGAGGGAGGGAGGGAAATGGGGTACCTATCAAATTTGTGTGAGTGGAAAAAATAAATAAAAAAGAAAAAAAAAGAAATTTTACTTCTATTATCTTCAACCACTTTAAAAAATGCTAAAGCCCAGTCCCAGGGGCTGGGGATGTAACTCAGTGTCTAGAGAATCTGCCTCGCGTGTATGAAGCCCCTGGGTTCAATGCTCGGCATGGGACTTGGTAGCCCAGTTGACATTCAACACCGGCAGCTGGAGGCAGGAGGTTCAGAAACTCAAGCTTATCCTCAGCTCCAGAGCAAGTTAAAGGCCCTTCTGGCACACGGGAGACCCCGTCTCAATTTACTTTCTTCGCTCACAAGCGGTCCGAAACTCGGGGAGGCAGATTTGGCCTTTGGTTTACACTAATCACAGGCTCATGGGCCATGTCACTCCAAGAAGTGGAGACACTCATTGTGAGTGGGGAAGAAGGGGGTAAAGGCCTCTAGCAGAGTTCGTCATGGCAAAATTCGAAATCCCCACCGCCCACTTTCGGAATTCAGTCTCTGCTCAGCACTCTTTCTGGGCCACAACAGTAAGTGGGAGAAACCACGCGCCAGGCTTTAGTGTCAAGACGCCGGCATCGTCGACGAGATGGTGCGTGCCATGACACACTTCCGTGTGCTCCCGGGACATCCCAACAAGCTCTTCCCTCCAAGGCCACAGATGGGTGTGGGGTAGAGGTAGCATCTCCAGGCGCAAAGGGATCGGTCAGGAAGCCTGAGCAATGTTGGAATCCCCCCTTCTCCCGCCCCCCCCATTTCCACCCCGTGGGAGTGCACATCCCTGGGGTGGAGGCTGGGATGGGGAGACGTTCCTCTGGCGCTGGAATGAGATTTCCTTATTCCCTGGGTGCTGATAGATCAGCAACCCCCACTTCCTCACCACCCCCTCGCCTCTCTTCCTGCCGGCCCTAGCATGAAGGAATGTTGAGGAGAGCGTGAAACAGGGAGGAAGAGGAACCGTGAACAACGATGGGTCTCATTCCAGCCATAAAGTTAAATCTCATTTTGGTCTGGGGGCGTGATGTGGGTTGTGACAGACGCTTGGTTGGCATACACAAAGTCCGAGTGTATGTACGTGCACATGCACACACACACATATACACACATATGCATACGCACACACATGCACGCATGTACTTGGCTACTAGAAAACCCTTATCTTACGTGACTGCAGCCACAGCATGTATCATCTCACTAAACAAGGGGCCTCAGATAGGTGCCCCCAGGGTGGGTTAATCCAAGAGCTTCCTGTCCTGTTCTCTGCAGAACGCCATCTGTATCGTCAGGTAGATTGCCTCATGGTGGGAGAACAGCTGTCCACAACCCGGACAGGCCTCCCAGTCTCACCCTAGGACCTAGGGACAACATTTGGTAGAAAAGGGGGACATCTTTTGTGTGCTGCATTTTGAGAACCAAACCATCATCATGACCTTCCTGAGAGTTTACCTCCCACCCCCACTTAGCTGTTTCTTCCAGCTCACTGGCTAGGATGGCCCGAACCCTGCCAGGAGTGGGGAAGCTCCACGCCCACGCGGCACGCAGAAACACGCAATAAAAAGGACCCGCTATGTAGGCTTTGAACACGCGCAGTTGTGGTGGTATCACAAAAAAAGCTTTGAGTGAGGCTCACTCCACATTGAGGACTTGGGGGACAGAGGGGCTGGTTTCGTTTCCTACTTGTAACGTTCATATTTGGGCAACGCCCTCCACCCCCAGCTCTGGCCCCTCTAGAGAACACACCCTCTCCTCCTCTTCTCCCTGTCCACGGGCAGAGCTGGACATACCACTGATGCCCTTGCCGGAGAGCCAGGCGTCTCCACCCACGTGGCATCCAAGAAATACATTGCTCCCCATTCCTGAGAAGCAACTCCCCAAAATTTCCCGGTACACCCTGTTCTCCTTGTCACTTTCAATCTGGGCAATTAAACTCAACACCTCGAGGGTGATTAAAAATTAATTTGGCATTCAACAGGCCCGGAAATGAAATTCAGTGGGAAGCACACTTGGCAAGTAAGTTAAAAGTAATTAGAACATGGTCCTGCTGGGGAGGGGTGGGGAGAAGAAGGGTATCAAGGCCTGGGGAGGGGAGCAGGAGGGAGGCAACTGCCAAAGACTGAGGGTACAGGGTAGCAAGCCACTTTCTGGGTCTCTAATAATTTACTGACTGCTGGGTTGCCAAAGCAGCAGTTACAATAAAAAGTTTTTACTTGAAAGTTGGTGAGGTTACCCAGGCACTGCTTCCGCCCCGGCCCGTTTGCCTCTCTCCTCTTCCTCCCTGGTCCCCGCTACTGACAGCCCTACTCTGCCCTCAGTGTCTGTGTCCGTCACCTCCTGACCCTCCCCTTTGCTTGGAACCTCTGCCTTGTAAGGGTGGTCGTCCCTGTCACACCGCCCCACACACCCACCTGAGAGTTCTTCCGGCGCTTTGTCTCCCAGGCAACAGCCTGGAAGCCTGAGAAGCCAGCCTGGAGGCTGATATTCCAGGATGCTGCAAAAGGGCATTTCCTTTTCCTGTCTCAGAAGCCACCAGGGGCCTTCACAGCTCCCAAACCGTCCAACTTTCCCATCTGGTAGCTTTGCACACCATGAGCAGCAGGAGGTATCTAGTTAACCCTTGAGGGCCAGGACGTCATTTTGGAGGCGTTCGCGGAGCCTGTTGGCAGGACTGATGTCTCATTCAAGAAAATCCCTGAACCTACTTCAAGCTGTTTTGAATGAGAAGATACTGCAACCGAATCTGAGGAAACTTCTGGGTTTTTGTTTGTTTGTTTCTTTTGTTTTGGTTTTGTTTTGTTTCATCTTGTAGAAGGACTTGGAAGGTGATGTCCAATAAGGCTGCCACCGGCCAAGGCGAGCCATTAAGTTTAAATTAAAATGGAGTAAGATGAAAATCTAAGTCACTCACTTAACACACAGGGTGAGTGACCAGGGGAGATAGAACACTTCGTTCTCATAGAAGTTCTAGTGGATGGCATTCCGCTAGAAGATCAGCCTTAAGATGGGCTCCAAAGTTGGACAGACGGCCCGTGGCCCTGTGCAGTGCGCGGCGCTTCCTGACGCCTCCCCGATTCCTCCATCTGTAATAACAGCTCTCTGGGTGAGTCATGAAAGCCAAAGCAGGCACTCCAGGTGCACGCTAGCACTGCGCCGCGTCTAGTAAGAAAAGAGTTGATGGGAGGGGGCTGTTGGAGAACAGACTGCAGTGCGGTGAGGTAGAGGCCTTAGGAGGAGAGAGACTGTTCCAACTTCGCTGCCCGTGGGCCACCACGTGTGAAGGTCGTGGAGAGACAGGTGCAAGGACCTTGCCCCTCACAGTGAGCCTCACAGGAAGGCTGTGCCACACGCAGCCCAACTTCTTTTATTCCCCTTTGCATGCAAGCAGGCGTGTGTGTGTGTGTATGTGTGTGTGTGTCTGTCTGTCTGTCTGTCTGGTGTCTGTCTGTGTCTGTGTGTGTCTGTGTATATCAGAAGGCACTGCGCGTGCCCGTGGAGGCCCAAAGGTGACTTCAGGAATCATACTAGATTGCTCTGCCTCCTCATTATTTTACTCTGGGGTTTCCCAGGCTCTGCCTTCCAGAGCTGGAATTGTAGGCTGTTCCCATTTATTTCTGCTTGGTGTTTTTACATGGGATCTGGGATTTGGACAGAGGTATAACCCCTGAGTTATCTCTCCAGCCTAGCTCCACTTCTTAAAAAAAAAAAATGTTTTTAAAGTGAAGAGAGGTGCCTGCCCCTCATGGCAGCCCACATGTGGAGTCCGTGAGTTTGTGTCCAGCTCCATGCCCTTCATGGATTCCATGCCTGGAGTCCATGAGTTTTCCCGGGCATCCTAGTCCCTTATGGCACTTCACAGCTAGAGTCCGTGGGTTCCATTCTTTCTCTCCTCTAATAAACTCTGCCTTAATCCTCTACTCCTGTTCTGGTTTCAGTCTTTGACTCCAAACACAAGAACCCCACAACAATGGGACAGATCAATCTCGCAACATGTGGCAACCAGAAGGGACCCCGACAGGAGAGGCGGAATCCACCAACTAAAATAAAGATGCTCTGGGTCTGTCCTCTGCTCACTTCTCTGAGCAGGCTTCTTGGAGGGGGGGCACTTTTGAGATGGGGGAGGGGATGTTTTAAACTCAGCGTGAATGTGTGAGTGAACGCAGGCCTGAGGTAGGAGACCTGAAACACCTCATTGCTCCAATTTGTAGCCCATGGTGAGATTCCCAAGATCTCTTACCGCCACGGGATTCAACTGGACCAGTTCTGCAGTTCCCTAGTGACGGCCTACAGTCAAGAGCAGGATCAGGTCAAAATCCAGTCGTAAGTCATGAAACAGTTGAGCCCACTACGGCTAAGCTGCACCTAAGGCCCTGCAAAGGATGTGGCCAGACTGGCCTGTGTATGATCTCTCTGAGGGACACCCCACCTTTCTCTGCATCGGATGGTGGGGATCAATTTGGCTTTAGGTCTTGTTAGTTGATGGAGGGAAGTTCCCAGTGACGTTCACTCAGAAGGAATAGTGCTTCATGTCTGAGATCGTGACCACGCATCTAATAAACTCTACCTTAATCTTCAAATAATAATAATAACATGAAGAGCGAATAGAAAATTCCAGCGCAATTTTTCTTTGGAACCTGGGTTCTAATACCCAAGCGCTGACTGAGCAGCTCCAAATAGATGTCCTTCAGGATCCCAAGGGTCAGGAATGCAAATCCTACCTGCTCCTCCTACTCAGGAGTAGCTCCTGGTCTCCAGAAAAGTTAGAAACTGTATTTTGGAATATATCATCCTTAGGTCTAGCTAGAGATATTATTACCATTCCACAGATAAGAATGCTGAGACCTACAGAGATGAGGGACCCCCGATGAACCTTGCTACTGACCCCTTGATCCACCTGCAAAGTCCCCTGGCTTTACCTCCTCAGATCTGTTCCCTTCTCTCCAACTCCAGGGTCAACGCAGGATTCTAACCATCGTCGTCTCCTGACTGGGTCACAGCGAAAATCCTCCTACTGGTCCCCAGCTGCTCAGACTGGATCTCTCCATGTCCTGCCCACCAGCCACGGTCCCCTGCATAAGACAGATGGGCAGTATCAGTGCTTCACTGGTAAAAGTCCCTCCGTAGTCTTTTTTCTTATTTCTATTTAATTGTATGTGTACATGGCGTATGTGAATGTGTGTATGCATGTCTTGCTTGGAGGTGGGCTCATCCATATGTGTACGCACATGCACACGAGCGCACAGGTATGTGGAGGCCCAAAGGTAACATAGGGAATCATCCTCCGTTGCTCCTCCACCTTTCTATTTTGAGGCTGGGTTCTAAACCCAGAGCTCACCTGTAGGGTTATTCTAACTAGCCAACTTGCTCTGGAGATTCTAGGCTCCACCTTCTGGGATAGGTAGATCACCACACCTACCTGAAATCTGGGAATCCAAACTCTGTTTTTTTGTTTATGTGACATGGGCTTTAACCAGTGACCCATCGTCCCAGTTCTCCTCAGAAGTTCTAAAGACTAGTGTGTCTCTGAACCCCAAATATTTACCTGAATGAATACATGACTCTCTTAAAACACCTCCATCAAGAGATTGCCAAGAGTAGTGTGACAGAAGTAGATCGATGACACCGAGACTCCAAACAAAACAACTTGGGGTACAGTCTCTGAGTGGAGAGACGGAAGAGTTACTCTAACTAAGAACATGTGAGCCAATGAATGATCCCTATGAGGTTTCTGCTGCAAACCGATAGGTGAAGAGGATGGAGGAAAAGGATTGGTCTACAGGGGTGCAGGGAAAGAAGTCCAATGGCAGGCATGGGTTTCTCTGTCTCCTAAACCATGGAAACAGAGGCGTCCAGAGTAGCTCAGGAAACTCGGAGCTAAGGTTCATTGCCAACCATATGAGAACCCGAGCTGCCAGGCCACTCCATCAACCTCGGTCTTTAACATTTGGTTAGTGTCCAGCAGGTTTCAAAGAGTGTACTGGTTACTCTTTTCAGTTGCTGTGAGAGAATCCAAAGTCAAGTTAAAGGAGTGTCATGGTTTGAAATGTGTCCCCCACAGTCTCATGTGTTTGGCAAGGTCACAGCACCTTGAGAGGTGGAGCCTTCCTGGAGGAAGGCAGTCACAAGGGGTGGGCCTTGAGGTGGATCAGTCCCACCCTTCCTCCAGGAGGAGTCTGCCTTTGCAGCAAGCAGTCTGCAGCTCTCAGTCTTTAAGATGTCTGCAGTGATGTAGCCTCTTCCAGCTGTGACCAGCCAGCCATGCCGCGCCGCCTCTGCTTTGAAAGACTGTATCTCCCCTCTGGAACCGTAAGCTGAATACATCTCCCTTTCTCCCTTCATTAAGTTGCTTGACTTTGGGTGCTCTCTCACAGCAATAGTTAAGAGTAACTGTTACAGGGAGAAAGGGAGATGCATGCATTCAGCTTACGTTTCCAGAGGGGAGAAACCATCCTTTCATGGCAGAAAAGGCATGGTGGGCTCGCAGAAGCTGGAGACTGGCTACATCGTACCACCAGCGAGGCTGAGAGCTGCTAGACTGCTGCAAAGGCAGACTCCTCCTGGAGGGAGGGTGGGACTCATCCACCTCAAGGCCCACCCCTCGTGACTGCCTTCCTCCAGCAAGGCTCCACCTCTCAAGGTGCCATGACCTTGCCTAACACAGAAGACATTTCAAACCATGACAAGGCGGAAGTCAACAGATCTAGCTGGCGCTTCAGGAAGACTGAGGAAGATACCCTGATGCTCAGGATTGGACAGAGTAGTGTCGTGCTCCACCTACCCACCTCCACCCCCGTGGTGTCTCCTGGCTGCCAGCCTAGGGATGGCAGACAGCTGCTCAAAGATCTTGGGATGGGCTAATTCATTTCCTGGGACCTCAGATCCCTCCTCAGGATTGGAAGTTGGAGAGATAGCTCAGGGGTTAAGACTCTGCTTCATGATCAGAAAGACCTGAGTTCGGATCCCAGATCCCATCTAAAAATGCCAGGCAGAAATGGTGGAGGCCTGTACTTCCCATCCCGAAGGCCAAGCCTGGGAAATCACAGAGAGAAGTGAAAAGGAGATAGAAGCCATTCAGGATGATTCCCAAAGTCACCCTTGGGCCTCCACAGGCACATACACGGTACCCTCACACACACACACACACACACACACACACACACACACACAAATAAATATTTAAAAAAAAAAGAACAGTGGGATTGGACTAGATGTCTCCTGCCTTGTCTGATTTCTGTTACTGTAAGAAAGATGAAGAACAGGCAATTAATTGATAAAGAACCGATCAGCTTCACAGTTCTGGAGGCTGAGCTATGCCTTGATCTAGGCTCGCCTCCGCACCTGGTAAAGACCTCCTACTGCATCCCAACTTACTGCTTTATGTTATGAGCCAGTGGGACAGCGTGGGCCTCTTCTTCTGATGAAGGCTACTTAAGGTTGTCCCTGGGGCTTATCTGCATGACCACCACGGCTTGACAGATTTCATCTCCCTGAACACGTGGTTTGGTTACCAATGACCAGCTCGCTCAAGTCAGAACTCTTCGAGTTCTAAACCACAGAGGACAAGGCTTCTTCCTTCCAATATTTCTGCGACTCCTGAGCGCTCAGCAGCTGAATCACTGCGGCCTGCTGCCGGACGGAGCTGAGCATCAGCTTCAATAAGAATAACAGTGACAGAGCAAATGGAGAGAAGTACACTAGCACTGCTTGAGTTCTGAATCCAACCTTATCCAAAATAAGACCCCTTGGGTTTTGGGATTGCTCATTTATTTATATGAAGCCTGTTTGGAATAGACATTTCTGGTACTTGCAAGCAAAAAAAAAGTGTCCTCACGGGTTCAGAAGTGTCCTGGAGGAGTCGGGAAGAAGGAGATCACGGATGGGCTGGTGGAATCTAGAGGAAAGATGCAAGGTCATTGTAAGGTCGTTGCAGGAGGGAAAGGCCGTAGGCCAGGCTCCCAACAAGATGCGCTGCCCACACAGCCTGGTGGCCTCTCAGTGCTCCCTGTTCTTTAGGTGGTCCCTTGGGGGAAGATGAGGTCTTGCAAGACATTGATCAGAGGTCCTCCTGATCGAGCCTTTCTGAAAGTAGCCACACCCAAACTAGCCACACCCCTTGGAGAATAATAAATTCTCACATAGTGTTAAACCAAAAATTGGCTAGATCAATCTTTTAGGGAAACCTTTTGCTTCCTTCCTACTCCACCCTTTCTCACCCAACCTTCTCTTCAACCGTCCATCTATCCACATGCAAATTAAGTGGTAAAGTAGACGCTGGAGGCCCCTTGTTTCTGAGAGTCTTGGCTGTATTACATCAGTTTGTACTAGAGGAAGACTGTTTAGGAACAGTCTGTATTCAGCTGGGTCAGGAGAACAGGGTCAAAGGCAAACACTAGGCTCAGGCAATGCCCTGTCTCTGAAAAGATAGTGCCTTACCAAGCACAGCCAGGTAATTCTAGCCGCTCCCCCCCCATGCCTGATTTGGTCTTTAGGACTTAGGATACTGGTCTGCTGCGCTGAGAGAGCAAAGAGACCACTGATAGAGATATGGCTATTTATTTATTTATTTATTTATTTATTTATTTATTTATCAATCAGTTGGCCCCTGTCCTAGGATGGTCGGTCCCTGGGCTAACAGGCCACCTGTACCCCATTTTTCATCACAGCCCTTTGGCCTGGCTTCCTTCTGCCTCCCCCACTTCCCCAGAGCCGAGATCTGACCTGAGTCAGTCGTACTTTCCTCTCCACTCTTGCCTCACCTCTCCCCTCCGCCCACGGCTCCCCATACTACATGCAACTCAGCCCATTCTGACCCGGGCTGCTCCCACGGCCAACTCGGGGTCTCTGGGCGTGACTAGGAGGTAGACGGGTGAGCAGAGAGCCAGAGCCGCAGAGGCCGGGCATAGCTATGGGGCCTGAGAGCCTTGCCCACTAACAAGCGATATTTCCCTGGGCTCTGGGTTCCTTCCTGCGTGTTAGTTTCATTTCCACGTCTGTTCCGAAGAAGAGGAATGAAAACTCATTTGTCCTCAGATGTCACCATTGCCTGCAGCAAGAGCACACTCATCCACCTGCCGGGACCCAGGGGTCACTGGAAGTGGGGGCACGTGACACTGCTCTGTCTGTGTGGTTCAACAGTGCTGTGCCAGCCCCTTCCCTCGGCCCTGACCTCCGCAGGCCTGAGGCCTCCAGGCTCCCAGCCAAGGATGGGTTCTCCAGTTTTCTCGGGGGTCTAAATCAAGCCGAGCCTACAGTCGCCCCCACTGGTCCTCCTGCCTTATTCGGAAGAAAAGCAGGAGGCTAGAGGGGAGACGATTCCACCAAGCAAACCAACACACCTATGACTGTGGACCACAGTGCAGATGCCGTGGAGGCTGGTGCGACCTCAAAGACCCCCGACTAGGGTGGGGAATTTGTAGGAACATTTTCTCTGCAATTGAAGGAATGATCTATTGGTTGTTGCTATTGTTATTCTACTGTTATTATTGTTGTTATTAATATTGTTAGTAGGAGCAGTACTTGGGCGTTGGGGACTGAATCCAGATACACACTCTATGGTAAAAGTTAGGGGATCCTGGGAGACGTATTAGTTGTACTGAGGGTGAAAGCTACCATGAGAAGTAGGGGAGATGCCTTAGTCAGTAAAGCTCTTGTCTCCCCAGTCTGAGCCCCTGAATTCAGGTCCTCAGGATGCACAAATCTGTAATCCCGGATGCCGAGGTGGAGGGCAGGGACCACAGGATCCCTGGAAACTCGAAATTCTGTTAACCGAGCGACCCTGCTTCGGTCAAGAAGTGAAGGGGCTTAGAACTAACATTTGAAGCTATTCTCTGACTTTCATGTGCACGCGTTTCACACGTGTGCATCCCCCACAGGTAGAAGCAAACAAAACTGTGCTTGCTACTTAACCATTCTCGTTTCTGTTGGGCCTCAACTTAGCCAAGGCTCATCTCTGCTGCAAGTGTTTTGGGTTGAGCCCACCCAAATGTTTTCAGTGCCTGGCAGGTTGGGCTGGGCTGGCTCTCTAGACCTGGCTCGCTAGACTGTGGACCCCAGGGTGCCTTACTTTCCCATGCCAACTCGGTTTTTCCACGCAACCTCTTTTTTTTTTTTTTAGTTTGTTTATGAAATGTATTTATGTATTTTTTTTTATTTTTTCCACTCATACAAACTTAATAAGTGCCCCAATCCCCTCCCTCCCTCCACCCCTTCCCTGATCCCCTTGCTTCCTCCTCCCTTTTCCCCTGCCTCCCCCCTTCCCTTTCTCACAGTGACCCCTCTCCGCCCCCCAATCCCTGGAGTATCCTTTAATGTGAATGTCAAACTTCCCTCTGGGTCCTCCTCTTTGATGAGGTGTAAGGACTCAGTAGCATTGCCTAGAGCTCTTTTTTGTGTTCCTCTTTAGTATAGGAACACTATTGTGGCTGTTAATCCCTTGCCTCTAAGGATCCTGTGCCTGTGATCCATGCTAGACTTTGGGGGGGGGTCAATGATATGTTGGTTATTGCGCAGGTCAAAGTCCTATTATGGTTACTTCCGCCCTAACTCCACACAACCTCTTGATGTAAGCTAGCAGGCGGACAGACAGCTAGGTTTCAAGAGGGCAACTCGTGAAAGTCAGGTGTTACTTTCACAGCCATAGTCAAAACAGGTCAGGCCACGGTCAAGGGGTGAAGAACCGAGGCAGCTTTGATCAGGAGGAGATGCGGGGTGATTCTTCCCTTCCTGTCTGCAGCATGAGCACATGAGGTCCTGCCTCAGTGTGTATTGATTACACTTGTACTGAAAAATAAATAGAGACAGATATCTAGGCACAGGCCTGTAATCCTAGCACTGAGGCATAAAGGTCCTGAGTTCAAGACCAGGCTAAGTAATGTAACAAGAGATCCTGTCTACCAAGGATGTAGTTCAGTGATGAATCCTTACCTGGCATGTGCAAGCTCCTGGACTGGATTCCTAGTACCAGAAAAAGAAAAATTACAAATAAAGACGTAAACAGAGGAGAAACTAGAGTCCAGACAGGGGAACTGACTTGCTCAAGGTCGCATAGGCAGAAGTAGCAGGGTTACCACCATGGATTAGCTCTCCTGATGCCTGGTCCCACCTCTTCCCATTGCATCTGTCTGCTCAGATCCTGCCTGCTGTAGGACCGAACGTTCCAGAGAGGAGCCTCACTTCCCAGCTTCCACTGGGCCCCTGGGGTAGTGTCTAGTTCTCCAACACTGTGTGGGGGCTTTCGAAGAAGAGTCTGGGGCAGGAAAGACAGGGCACTTCTCAGTGCCCAGGGTAAAGAGCTTACCAGAACAGGATCAGAGCAGCTGCAGTCCTCCTCAGGCCCCATTGTGAATGGGTCGTTGTTGCAGTTCGCCTGCATGGTTGCTGATAAATGACCATCAAATGGCTTAAGGGAACAAGGGGTTTATTTTCTCTTACGATTACTGGTTACAGTGCTCAGTCCAGCTTGATGGGACAGCATGCACCAACACCAGGATGAGAGACCTGGCCACACCATTTCTACATAATGACTGAGAGAGGGACGATCCTTACTTGCCAGAGCAGCATGTCTGGCCAAGTGTACAAAAGGATGCCGACTTCCTCAACCAGCTGTTTGTATTTTATTCCAGGACCTAATCCCACCCACCATAGGCTGGACCTTCCCCATCAGCTAGACAATCTCCTGCAGGTCTGCTCTGGGCCCAACTCAACCATTAATTCTCCACAAATGTGCCCAGAACTCAAACCCTCAACTGTCAAGTTGACACCTGTCCCTAACTATGACAGTGGGAGTCGGACACCAATGTGGTCCCCGGGAATGGCACTACAAGACTTGTTTATTTCCCCACCAGCCAGGCCTGGATATGCTGATGGGTGACACACACACACACACACACACACACACACACACACACACACACACACACAGAGGCATGCTCCCTTACGTCCTCTTCTTCAGACTGAGAAGCTACCATCCCTTTGGACCACAGGTCGCTGAACCAGCAGGAGCTGTAAGCCCGCAGCTTGGGAACTGTTAGTTTGGGGGAGGAGCGCATGGGAAAGTCAGCTGGCCCAGGAAGTTGTGAAATGCACACTAGGTTTCTGTCACTAGCTCTTCCTGTTGTTGTGGCATCTGGGAGAAAACGGGCCAAGGGTACCTTGGGCACTTCGCTTCCTCCTTCAAGAAGAGTTTCTCAGCCTGCTGAGTTACCCACCTGCTGGAGGGGGATACACCTATTCGCAGCCTCTGCAGCCACCCCAACCACATGCTCTATGTCTCCCTCCCAGCCCATGCGGCTCTACATGAGAACCGCAATGCAGACGCCCTTGCCCGACCACAGTGGCCTCCTTTCTTTTCCTTCCTTTGCTCAGAGAAGCTTCCCTCTGAGGCAGTCACTCACATGAGCCCAGGAGAGCATGCAGAGTAGACGTAGGTGACCTACTAAGGCAATGTGGGGGGTGCAGTGGGAGCAGCTTACCCCTTTAACCCTTAGCCATCAGTTTATCATGACATAGATTCATGGCTTTGAGCATGACTTTGGTCAATTTGTTATTATTTGTAATTTTCTGTAGCCCACATGCCCTTTTCTTTTGGCTGGGCGGACCACTTCCGAGACCCCACCCTTGGAGACACCACTTCTGGCAGTTAATTTTAACTGTCAACCTGACAATTGAGAATCGAAACCTTTAGGCACACCTCCGAAGAACTGTTTAGTTAAGGCAAATCTGTGAGAGATTAATCTTACCGATGTGGGAAAGCCTAACCACAGTGGTTGGCAGATAAGATGGAGAGAGAACTGGTTGGCTTTGGCAGACTGGAAAGCTAGAAAACTGTATGGACAGTTCCCTCGGCCGTTGCTGTAATATTTCGGCCATAGTGATTATAACCTGAAAATGTGAGCCAATAATAAACCCCTTATTTCCCTAATTGCTTCAGTCATGTATTTATCACAGCAATGAGAATATGAGACTAACTAAGACATCACAGCTTAGAAACCAAGACTGTGAGGACCTTGTGGCCCAAGAGCCTGGTTGAAAGTAGGTTTCACTACATAGTAATGACTTAAGCCAGGCCTTCAACACCTCTGAGACCTGAACGGTGGGCTCCTGGTCTGGCACCCAGGTCTCAGACGCTGCCTGTTGATTCGTAGAATGTCAAAACAGGACAAGGGAACCTCCTCCTCCATCACATACATCACACATTGATAGGAAAATGGAAATGATGGAAGATCCAGGGTCTTGCCTCAGTCAAGTGCCCTCCGTGACTTTATTTAGCCAGGGCACTTGTTTTAGGTAAAATCCAAAATAAAGAGGTACTAGTAAGATGTCTCTGTCATTCAGAAAATGTCGTGCTTTTGACCTAAAACTCGGTACAACATAATAAACTACTCCTCAGAGAGAGGTTTGCAATTTACAATTCACATTAGGCTTTTTCTAGCAGGCTCGTCCAAACTTTTCCCAATTCCACAAACCAGTTCCAAAGCCTGGTTAAGTTTAATCACAGCAACAGCCCCACTCCTTAGTACCACTTTTTTGCTAGTTTTATTGATGCCATGACCAAAATACAACAATTCAGGGGAGGAGGGATTTATATTGGTCCACAGTTTCAGAGGATGGTCAATGGTTGTTTGACTCCATACACCAGGGAAAAGCATCATGGTGCCCAGAGATAGGCTCCCAGAACCCGTTCTCTGAATAACATAGTTGAGCAATTATTTATAGTTTGAATACAAAATGCCCCCCCATAGGCTCACGCATTGAGCATCTCCAGTACATGATGGTGTTTTAGAGATTCTACAAAATTTAGAATGAGAGTCTTATTTGGAGGAACTAGGTCGCAGAGCACAGCCTAAGGAATTGGGTATTGTCTGTACAGTCCTGCCTCTTGCTTTGATTCTTGCCTATCATGAGGTGAAGAAACTCCCTTGCCACATGCTCCTGCAACCACAATGTTTTAAAGTACATGGAGCCAAATAGCCGTGGACCACAATTTCTGAAATTGTGGACCAAAAAAAAAAAAAAATCTCTCCTCCCTTAAGTTATTGTCCCAAGTATTTTGGTCACGGAAGCAGTAAAACTAGAAAATTTGGTATCAGGAGTGGGGTCATTACTGTGACTAAACCTACATATGTTGTACTTCAGTCTTTGGACCTGGTTTGTGGCCTTTGGAATAGTTTGTAGGTACCTACTGGAGATAGTCTAATGCAATAGTTGATATTGTTTGCTTGACAGAAGGCAGGACACTAGGAAACAATCCTCTCAGCATATTGGTGAGGGAGTTTCTAGTTTACACTAGTTAACATGTAAAGACTCACCCCGGGGGTGACTGAATATATAGAAGAAAGAGCTGAGCACTAAAATTTATTGCTGTCTGCTTCCTGACTGAGCACCTGACCATGTGACCACTCCTGACACTATGGCTTCCTCATATGCTGGACTGTACCCTTGAACTATAAGCCAAAAATAAACATCTCCTTTCTCACGTTGCTTTTGCTAGGTATTTCATCACAGCAACAAGAAAAGTAGCTAATATGCCCAGATGCTGTAAGCAGAGCTTAATGAACTATTCTAGAGGGAGCAGGGGAGAGAGAATACTGTTAGAAGTGTGGGCAGTAGGAGCGGCTGGAGAGGTGGCTCAGGGGTTAAGCCTCCGCCTTGCAGGCAGAAGGTCCTGAAGGTCCTGAGTTCGAATCCCAGATCCCACGTATAGAAGCCAGGCGGAAGTGGGGGCGGCCTGAGCTTCTGGTCCTGGTAGGGCGGAGCTTGTGAATCCCGGGGCAAAAGAAGGTGGAGGTGTCCATGGTGGTTCACGAATTCGTCCGTGGTTCTACACATACACACACACACACACACACACACACACACACACACACACACACGTGCGCATGCGCGCACGCACATGCGCACAGTTGAATAAATAATAATAATAATAAAAATAATAAAAAAATTTAAAAATTAAAAAAAAAAGAAATGTGGACGGTAAAGACTGTAAACATAGTTTCCAGGTAGAGATGAGGGTTCTATTGGAAATCAAACCCCAGGCTGTCTGTATTATATTCTGGCAAAGAACCTGTCAATATTTTGTCCATATTCTGAGACTGAGTGGGACTGAATTTAGAAGCAATGGAGTAGAAAATTTCAAGACAGAATAGCATTCAGACCACAGCTTGGTTACTGTCAACTGCTTCTAGCCAAGTTTACTGTAAGAATTAAGAAGAAGAAAAGAGTGAAAACATCTGGAAAATATAGTTTGACCAGAGAGGAGTGGGTTTTAATGTTGCAGACAAAGAAGGCATTGAAGAAATTAGTTCCATTAAAAAGAAATAAAAAACTCCACACCAGGACAAGAGGGAAAATGGCTCACTAGCAGCTCAGGAGTTGGACAGCTGTTGCTCACTGCAGGATCAAGGGATAAAGTTTCAACTTGCTCAAAAGACTGATTTGAAAGAGCATTTCAGGGCACCCTGCATCTATAGGGCCACGTGGCTAAGTGTTTTCCCAGGTTCAGCTGCCTGGGTACTCAGAGACCACTACGGCTGCTGTCCAAGGAGCATAGGATATGGCTTGAGCTGGCAGCCAACCGCGAGGCGATTGCTAAGATGCTGGTCTTGTGGATGGGCAGCATACGAGCGTTGGCAGGGTTGGCTGTGAGGGCGATCAGGTTGTAATATCTGTCAATTGATTACCAGGCTCTGGCTGACAAGACAAATGATCTCTTCCTTCCTCACTGCTCCACGCGCGTCCTTCCCAAAGCTGCATGCTTAGGCAGAGGACAACCTTTCCTGACAAAGGAGGGCCATTCTCTAGTGGGCAAAAGCTTCAGACAAGCTCTCAAGAGGCGGGAGGTCAGAAAGGCTTCCAGGGAGATGTCAAAGAAAGATCTGGTTTATGAGCACGGAACTGTGACGGTAGCAGTGTAGACTCCAGAATGCTGATGACGTCAGAACTATGGAATGTCTACTGGAGACAGCTGAGGACAATGAGTGATGTCATCTTTAGTTGCCTGATATGAATACTTGTCCTAAACAATTTAGGGAAGCAAGGGATTTTTATTCTAGCTTATGATCCTCTAGTTTACAAACCGTGGTGATGGGAGGAGACATCTTACCAGCAACAGGAACTAAGAGAACCAGTCAAACCATATCCACAGGAAGAGTTGAGAGGCGGCACACTTTTGAGCTTGCCAGTCTGTCAAAGAAATTTTTTCCACCTGATAATGAAATGATCCCCATCCACTATGATCTGGGTCCTCGATTAGATAATCTCCTATAGGCTTTCTTGAAGACGTGTGTTAACTAAATATTTCTTCATAAGTGTACCTAAAGATTCAGTTGTCAAGTTGATGCTTAAAACTAACTGCTGTACAAGCCCAAAGGTGAGACCCTTTCAACTGTGGCCAAACATTGTACTCACAGTGTACCACTGTGTACCCCAAAGCCAGGATATGAAGTTATAGAATTTAATGTTTATAAACATTAAATTTGATCTTTATTTTTGGTCCTATTTCTCCTTTTTTTAAGAATGGGAATGTTTATGTGTGGAAGTACACAACCTTTTTGTTTTTCACAAACACCCACATCAAAGAGTTTATTTTGAGTTTTCGGACTTAAAGTTTTCCTGATACTGGAGCTGTTAAGATTCAATAGACATTCAGAGGTGAACTCAATGCTTCTTGCATTCTAAAGTGGTCATGAGCCTTTGGGGGCTGGAAGGAAAATGTCATGGTTTGAAGATGAACTATCCTCATGGTTCATGTGCTGCGCTCTCACCATTGTTTGAGAAAGCAGGGTCTCTTGGAGGAGGTAGGTCTCTGGAAGCATGACTTTATGGGTTGCATCTTGTCCCATGCATGTGTCTCTCTTGCTGGCTTTTCCTTTTGCCCTTTGTCTTTGCATCTTGAGATAAAAATGTCACATGTTCTCTTTAGACTGGACCCCATGAAACCATTTTCTTTCCTTGAGTCGCATTGGGTATTTTTATCACAGTGACAATAAAACTGAAGAATGCAATTTATATAGCTGTTAAAAGCCATCTACGGATGGCTTAAACTACGCGGGAGAGCTTGGAGAGGCTACAGACAAATTACGTGACTATACGGTGGACTTAGGCCTCCAGCCTGTTATCTTGGGTCCTGGAGTCAATCCCTCCTGGGATAACTTGTCCCCAGGCCTTGTCTGTGTGATTGATGGCTCCAGGCATCTTCTTAAAGGATTGCGTCACTCGCAGCCATGCTAAAACAGGCCCTCGTCCTTCCAAACAGACCCATAGCCCTGTATTCTTCTAAGGACTTCCAGAGCAGATTCTGTAAATCCCTGCCAGTTCCTGGCACTTCTGGGATCAGGATTCAGCTCTCTGAGGGCATCCCTTCTCCTGTCTGACCCCCCTGGTGTCTAACTCTAGGCCTGTCAGACCTTTGGGGACGCAGAACCTTTTTATCCAGATGTGGTGGCCATCAATCACACAGACATTCAGGGCTCCGTGGGGTTTAAAGCTAATAAAGGGCATGTGTTAGTTTACACCTCTTTTTATTTTTAGGTGTTGGGAAGTTTTAGGACAGCGTCTTGTTAGGTTCCCATGCTGATCGGAACTTTCCGTGTAGCCCAAGTTGGCCTTCAACGAGGAGCAATCCTCCTGCCTCAGCATCCCTGAGTTCTGGGATTATGGGCACATGCAGAAGTATTTATTTCCTGAATTCGAGTTTCCAGTGTTACTGTATTACGACTCACATGAGCGCAAATGGGCTCCGGTTGTGAAATGACAACATGGATTCTAAATGTGCATGTTGCTCGCTAATGACGAATATCCAAATAGTTGAAAACACATTTTGAAAATTATATTTGAGTCAGGCAAGGTGGTGCACAAACTGTAATCCCAACAGTCGAGCAGCTGAGAATGGAAGATTATTATGAATACAAATCAGCGTTGACTATAAGATAAAAACCCTGAAAGACAGAGAGAGAGAAAGAGAGAGAAGGGGAAAGAGGAGGAAAAGAGGAAAGGAGGAGAGGAGGAGGAAGAAGAGGAAGGAGCATGAGGAAGAAAACAAAGAAAATTTAAACATTGTATTTAAGTGACAAACATTAGGAGCCTTCTTTGGAAAGGACTTTGCTTAGTGCGGTTGCACCACTGGAGAATTTCAGACTCTTTTAGTCCCAGGCTGGAGAAAGAACCCACAGACACAGGTGTCCCAAGTGGCTAGACCATAAGAACCCCGCCCTCCAGGCCTCGATGCCTGCCTGCTGGCCCCTCACAGGCTGGGCACCAGCTGGGCACCAGCTCAGACACACGGGAAGAGCAGGGCAGCGCCAAATGAAGCAGCTATGGCTGAAGCGTCTTGAGCGGCACCGACTGTTCTTGGCCCTGTGGCTGAGTCTGTGCTTGTGAGAGGTTCGGGGACCAGGCCAGGCCTGGGGGCGAGGAGGGAGCAGGTGCAGAGACCCCTGGACGGGAGCAAACAGGACTAACGCTGGGCAGGTTTGCTCGCCTCCCCTTCAGCTGCTGAGCTCTTGATCCTGGCACATTTACTCTGCAAACACCATCTGAGTCTTTCATGGCTTTCAGAGCCTCTGATGAAAAGCTTCCAGGAAACAAGAAATTATCACCGATGACAGTTTCCCTTGGCTGGCGATCCTGTGGGTGTCGCCCTATGCAGTCTCTGGCCCCTGAAGTAGAAGACAAGAGCCTCAGGTTTGGTTCGGCTGCCCTAGCCAGACTACCCCTCTCTTTCCCACCACACGGCCTCACCCACCGGGCTCATAGCTCAGCCCAACTCCAGGAAGACCAGCTGTCCAGGAGCTTAGTCAGCCTGACCCTCCCCACCCAAGAGAAGTCGCCTCTGGCCAAGATGTGGTAAATCACCTATGCCAAACATCTCTGGCAACCCACCTGCTTCAGAGAGCAGCTATTCCACCACAGGATAGGTGTGGGCGAGGGGGAGTCAGCATAGGGATTGTCCCCCAACTGTCAGTGTGGGCTCCTGCTGAGACCATCCTGTCAGGCCTCAGCGGACAAGCACGGCTGGACCCCAAGCTCCAGCGGCAGCTGTGGAGTCAGAGGATCTCACTGGTCACCTGCTCTCCGGAAGGGTCCTGCACGAGAGAGGAGGCAGAGGCGGCCTCAGAGACAATTACCCCAGTGCCTGAGCTCCTCCCACGGGATCCTGACTTCACTGCTTCAATTCTGTTTTTACAGATTTGTAAAAAAGATATTTTATGTATTAGAGAGAGAAAGAACACATTGCAGCCTCTTTCTCTCTCTTGCTGTGCATGTAGGTCAGATGACAACTTTCAGAAGTCATTATTGTCCTACCATTTGGGCTCTGAGATTTGAACTCAGGTCTCCAGGTTTGCACACAGGTGCCTTTAAGGACTGAACCATCTCACCATCCCCCACCCCCTTTTTTTCTGTTTGCAATGGTCCATACAAGCAGGTTTAAAAGCAGAACAGAATCTGTAACAGTCATAGCACCTCTGATCTTCTGCCAGTTTTCTCTGGGGGAGGGTATCTTTCCACAGAGTTTCCATGTACTTCTTAGTAAGTGCGGCGCGCGCATGCGCGCTTTCATTTTTTACAAGACTGTGAATGTATTGTACATATTCTGGAGCTGTTATTTTCCATTTGGCACTGCGTTTTGGAATCTGGATCCCATCGCAACTGAGACCTGTCTTTCTAATGGCTGTGGGCATACCGCTAGACCTGCCACACTGCTCAGCCCGTTTTATAGGCTGCTCAAGTCTCGGTGATTTGATACATGGTGTGATAGTTATACACAGGTGTCAGCTGGACAATTGCAGGCTCTCATCTGTGAAGCATTGATAGTTAAGGGAGCCTTAAGAAAACTGCAGGAGAGTGTCTAGTCGAAGGGAAAGAACCAGCCCACCAGCCCGGGGTAGGTGGAGCTATTTATTCCCTGCGCAGGCAGAGAAGATGGAAGGAGCTGGTAAGACCAGCGATTCCATGACCCACTGACATCCTTCTTTAGCTGGTTCAGCAGATGACAGTCTTCAGCATACTTGGACAGATGGCCGCATGGCAAGTGAGGTTTGCCCCTCTTTCAGCAATGAATATAGCGTGGTCGGTTCCCTCAGCTCCTGCTGTTGGTATGAACCCTCCTGCCAGGCTGGACTAAGAACTGTAAGTGGACAATCATAAGTTAGAAAAAAAAAATCCAATATGCTTGTAAAAGTAGAAAAAAAAAATCCCTTGTTCCTATAAGCTGTTTTATTGTGAATTTATCAGCAACATGCAAGCAAATTGCAATACATGGTAAGTGTATCTGTCTTAACTCGGTTCCTCCTGCATCTCTAGGGTGCCCTGAGTGTGCGGGGGAGTCGTGCTAGGAAGGAGCAGCGGGAACAAGGGGGATCACGGAGCAGAGCGGAAGCCAGCTCTCAGACAGACGAGCCGCGAGGAAGACTCCGATGAAGGCCTCTGACGAACAGGCTGCGTAGACTTGAGAGGAAGTAGGCACCGTGGGTGAGTAAGACTTCTTGTTGAATTTATCTGTTACGTTTTCTCGTGGTTATAAAATACAGCGTAAACATGGAAGATTTGGAAAACACTGACAGATGTGAAACTAAAGTCACCCAGGGACCCGGAGCTCGGTCAGTAGAGTGCTTACGCTGCTAGGTCTGCCCCAATATCACCAGATCAAAGTAGACTCTAGGGCACAGACCTGTAATCCCAGCAACTGCACAACACAGGGAGAGCAGGAGGAGCAGAAGATTAAGGTCCCTGACTTATGTCAAGTTTGAGGCTAGACTGGGCTGTGGGAGACCCTGTCTCAAAAACCGAAACAAAAACAAAGCAGAAAAAAAAAAAAAAAAAAAAAGCCAAGCAGTTATGGCAGCAGCCTGGGAAACCCCAGAGCAAAGCAATAAGGAAGTAGAGCAATCCAGAATGATTCCCCACATCACCCTTGGACCTCCACAGGCACGCACACGTCCAATACCCTCTTGTATACATGGCCCCCACACATGTATACCCACCCACACGCAGAGCACACACATATACAAATAAATAAAAATAAATAAACAAACAGGTCTTCAGAAGTCCTAAGGGTAGAGGGTGGGGCGGGGGGAGTATCGATGGAGGGTCCTCCCTGAGCAGAGGTGCGCTCTGAGAACACAGTGACTCAGTGTGAGAGGAAATCACAGGACCGAACCAGTGAAATCAGGTTGGGGGTGACATATCAGGAAAACTCAAGGGCCATCAGGAAGTTTGTCTCTAGGTAGGAGTGAAAGGTAGGGGCAGGAAGCCTGGAAGTCACAGCAGACACAACTCAAGATTGGTAAAATCAGCCTGGCAGGGACTCTGAAGAGTCTAGTTTTAAGAATTTGGAGGGACATCTAAACAGACAAACAGACATAAGGACTTTGGGAGAAAAGTATGGAGCTCCAGATGAGGTTATTTCTGAAAACACTGACTTGAGCCTTCAGGAGAGCCGTGGTGGCCTTGGTGTGAAGGAGAAAGGGAAGAGAGAGAAAAATTCCTTGCAGCTCAGAAACATCAAGATTTGGGTCAAAGGTCAAAGATGCTATTTACCAACTGCGTGTCATGTCTCCATGTCCAGATGTCCAGATGGCCCCAAGACAACTTTGAACACCACAACTTCTAGCTGGTAAGGTGCCTGGCACACAGGGGGTGCCCTGGAATGTTGGGAATGAGACCAATGGCTTGGACACAGTCCTGAGGGAAAGGATGCTGGGGGGGGACTAGATGCCACACTGGGGCCATGGGAGGTGACAGACAGGAAGACAGGACGGTGCAGAACAGAGCCTTTAGGGCATCAGGAAGGAAGACGTGCTGCCTGGGGTCAGGGAAGGGCTGGGGGGTGTGTCCCTGAAGGCCCCTGTTGAGAGACTTCAGAGTTGCCACAGTGACGTGGAAGAAGACAGAAGCTAAGAGGTCAGAGTGTGAAAGTCTAGTGTAGTGTGTTTTCTGAGTCTCTCAAGAAGCTTGGCAGTGGAAAAAAGCGGAGACATCCCAGATGGGAAGAGTGCATAAGAAGAGGAGAAGAAATCAACAGCACTTCTCAAGGAAAGAAGATGGCTAAAGGTGTTCTCATCTCTGTTTCCTTTCCTACCATGCGTGAAGTCCTTAGTTCGACCAACGGGGTCTGATGATGCATGTCTACAATCCCAGCAACTAGAGGGGTAGAGGGAATAGGAACAGAAGGTCAAGATCTTTCTTGACCATACGGTTCTAAACTAGCCTGGAATACATGAGAACCTGTCTCAAAAAAAAAAAAAAAAAATCAGGTCTGGAAAGATGGCTCAGGTGCCACACAGTACCTGGCACACGAGACCTACCATGCAGTATCTGCCATATAATACCTTTGCCTCCCAAGCAAAAGGACCTGAGTTCAGATCGCAGATCCTGTGAAAAATTGCTGGTCCGGAAATGGTGGTGGCCTGTACTTCTGACCCTCAAAGGCAGAGTCTGGGAAACTCCAGAGAAAGCAATAAGGAGGTAGAGCAATCCAGGATGATTTTCACCGTTGCCCTTGGGCCTCCACCAGCACACATACTAAAGTGCCCTCTTACACACACGCACACACCACACACGTGTCTGGGGCAAGGAATCTTTGAGGCCCTGTCCTCATTGTTGGCTCTTCCATCCAATCACCCATCCCTCTTCCCTCCTTCCTATCTTCTTCCGTCCTTCTCTCTGCCTGTCCTTTAAAGACATATTCTCTGTAGTTCTCTGGGCTTGGACAGTCGCTAAAAGGGAGGTACGGGGGAGGACAAGAGGGAGCGTGAAGAGAAGCAGAAACCCCCTACCCCCAATCTGGGAGCCCGTTTTGACAAGGAGCACAGAAAATAACCAGGTGACTACTTAAGGTCATAGACACGGTCTGAGTGTGAAATGTCCCCATGGGTGCATGTATTTCAACGTTTGGACATCAGCTTAGTGGTGCTATTTTAAGAGCCTGTGGAAGCTTTGGGACGTAGGACCTGGCTGGCAGACACAGGCCACTAGAAGCCTGTCTGTTTCGAGTCCCTTCTCTGCTTTCTTATTTGCCAACATGCGAACGAGCCACACTGCAGGCTTGACCCCCACAGACAGAGCTGCTCCAGCCACCATGCCTTCCCCGCCATGACGGATTATGCTCCAAAGAAACCCTTCCTTCCTGTGATTGCTGCCGCTGGCATTTCCTCACGGCCTGTGAGGAAAATAGTTAATACCCAAAGAAACCTCAAAAACCCACGTCCTTGCAGCCCTTTCAAATGACATCACGGCACTTACCCACGATTGCCTGTTTTGTCCCTAAATGGTGACTCTTGGCTTCTGGAAATGTGCCCTTGCTTTGCCATCCCATTGAGTTCCTCATTCCCAGCCACAGTGTAGCACGTGTGAGCAGTCAGAGGCTCAGTCCTTCTAATGTCCACCGTGCGCGAACATCGCAATGTGCCAGACACCTGGAGAAAAGAGCAAAGAAAATGGATCTCTGCTCCCTCTAGTCCCTGAATCAGAGGATGCTGGAAAGCCAGCCCATCAGACATCAGATGTAGACCGAAAGTTGAAACAGTGCTAGGAGAGATCCTATGGGCCCATGGGCGCGGCTCAGAGGACTCTGAAAAAGAATCCCCCCTACAGGAGGAGCGGGGTCCAACTGCATTACAGACATTTTTTTTAAATAATGAGTATGGTCTGCTTTTGTTATCAAAGTTTGGGGCCAGAGATACTCCTCAGATGGTGCTTGCTTAGCATGCATGAAGTCCTGGGCGTCAGCCTTAGCACCCCGTACTGGGCACGGGGTGCACACCTGTTATCCCAGCACTCAGGAGGTAAGGTAGGAGGTAAACAAGGTTATTCTCCACTGCATGGCCAGTTTGGTTCAGTTTAGGTTACATGAGACCCTATCTCAGAGGGAAAGAAACAGAGAATAGAGAGAAAAAAATAGTATATGGGGCTAGAGAGATGGCTTAGAGGTTAAGCTTCTGTCTCATAAACAGAAGGACCCAAGTTCGGATCCTGGATCCCACTTAAAAACGCCAGGCAGACATGGTGTAACCTACACTTCTGGCCCTGGAAGGCGGAGTCTAGGAAACCCCAGAACAAAGTCAAAAGGAGGTAAAGCGGTCCAGGGTGATTCCTGAAGTCACTCTTGTGTCTCCACAGACACACACAGTGCCTTCTAATACATACAGACACCACACACATCCCTAAAAAGAAAATAAATCAAAATAATGTAGATTACAAAAACTATTAAAGATGGTAAAACCACAGAATAGCACAGGAGCCGTGAGGACGGATCCTGTAAGGCCCAAAACCATTACGAATTGTGGCCAGACAGGCATAGTGGGGTAGAGTGGCGCTTTGAGACTGGTGTGAGTTGAGTTTGGAGCCCGCTGCCTCCCTGTCTTAGGAGGGCACTTCTCTCTGCTGCTTCTGTGCCTGGCAAACTCACCCTCCCGAAAGGTCTGAGGAAAGGGGAGGTTGATGAGTGTCCAACTCAAAGTCAGCGAGAGCCACTCAGCCCGCTCGCCTGTCCCTGAGCGAGGCCTGGGTAACGGGCTTCTCCCTGGGGGCTTCTGCTAGCAGCTGCTGGCAAGGGCTGAGACTATGGGGAGTGTTCTGTTAACAGTGCCCAGCAACCAGAGCGGGTACAGGCAAGGGCGCTTGGAGTCCCCAGGAGGAAGGCCTGCCAGAGAAGTCCCCAGTCCCGTGGCTCAGAGGGAATGTTGACAGGGAGCCCAGGTCTGGGTCTTGTCTTCGCTCCAGCCCTTTGGGAGGTCGCTCTACAGCTCTGCGCACACAGCCAGGGAGCGTGCCCTCTCTTCCACAGGGCAGTACCTGTGCGGCCCTGGCTTTCTCTCCTCCTGGTGGGCGACAAAGATACCTTCAAAAAGACGGAGTAACAGTGTTGGGTCCCCACAGGGTGGGGAGAACCCTCTTTCCTCCCCCCACTCTGTTGGCCAGCAGAGGGCTTGTCCTCTGGAAAGGAATCAAGGCCCCTTTGGGACATGTGGGAGGACCTAGTAGAACTCAGACTCTGGATCAGGGCCAGGGCCCAGGGCACTTGGAAGTCAATTGCTGCTTCTCTCAAGTCTCCAAGCCAAGAGCCCAGTTCAGAGCTCGGGCTTTGGAGGCCAAGGGAAGAACAGAACAGGGGAGGTTTAGCAGGTTTCTGAGATGTGAATGATATCGTTTCCATCTCTCAGCATTATACTGGGATTGGCTGGGATGACTGGCACAGTCTGGTGCATGATCCCCTCCTGCCCTGTGACCTAATGCCTCCTTCCCATTCTCACCCCACTACCCCTATGTCTACAAGTCCAGGTTCAGCCCCGGAAGCCAGGGGCCAGCCCTACACAAGCCGCTTCCCTCTCAGGAGGGTTTCAGGTCCCCAGTTGTCTGGGAACTCCGTGGAAAGGTCAAAGACAGGAAAAGTAGCCATTTCAGATCCAGTTTGGGGCTCATACAATACAGGGTTGGGGGCAAGGATGATGGAAGGACAGTGGAAGAGTTGGGGATACTGGAAGAGGGGTTATCTTCTAATAAGCTGAGAATCTAGAGAGATGACCAAGGAGCGTTCTGAGCTGTCCTCCTCATCCTCACACTGTGAAATCGACTCCCTACAAACACCAGCACGAGCAAAGACACAGTCCAGCGTGCAGGCATGGGAGGACTGCATCTCTTGGCCGGAAATGGGAAGCAACTCACAAAACATGGAAGTCATGCAGCCAGAGGTGTCTCTGTCAAGCTGGACCCTGTCTACGCTACAATATTACGTGGGAATGCAAGCCACGAACAGACTGGAAGGAACTCTGCGCTCTCATTCATTAGTACACTTGCCTAGCTGAATACAGTATACTGGTGCGTGTGCACACACACGTATTGAAATATAGAAATGAAAATTCTGGAAAGGTTCACAGTAACTGTCAATAGCCTCTATATGAAAAACAGACTTGGGGCTGGAGAGGTGGCTCAGGGGTTAAGCCTCTGCCTTTCAGGCAGAAGGTCCTGAGTTCGAATCCTAGATCCTCATGTATAGACGCCGGGCGGAAGTGGGGGCAGCCTGCGTTTCTGGCCCTGGTAGGGCGGAGCCTGTGAATCCCGGGGCAAAGTAAACAAGGAGAAAGTGGAGGCGGTCCATGGTGGTTCCGGAATTCGTCCGTGGTTCTACAGACACACACACACACACACACATGCACACACACGTATACATGCACAATTAAATAAATAATAATAAAAAAATTTTAAAAAAAGAAAGAAAAACAGACTTAAACTTTTTCTTTCATATACTTCTGCAGCCACTTGACTTACTCAGAATTAGCATATGCTTTATGTAATTTAAATAAATAACTATTGGTTTCAAAATAAATAAGAAAAGAAGTGGAGGGAGTCAAATAATCAGTTTTTCCTGGGAGCAACCAAAGAACCAGAAGGTCTGTGGTGCAGGATGATGTTCCAAATATGTCCCATCAGGTGAATGACAGATGATAAAGATGGGAAGAGGCCAGGAAGATCCGTCTCTTCCCGTGGTGTGCAGAGACCTATGGGACCTCACTAAGTGCTCAATATCCAGGGTGCTCCTGGGAGAAGGTGACCCAAGTCTGCTGGGCTGTTCAGGAGAGGGACGCCTGACTCTGACCTAGTTTGGATGCCCTGAACCTTCTGAAGCATGCTCTCTCATTGTTCTGGGAACATTCCCTAAAGGAGTCCCAGGAAAGAATAACCAACCCTGCCACCACAGCAATGCCGTGTGTGTGTGTGTGTGTGTGTGTGTGTGTGTGTGTGTGTGTGTTAGCTCTCCCTCACTCTGTGAGACACACACGCTCTCATTTTACCCAGTCAGTGATGCGAAGTAAGTGATTCCATCCTTCAGGCCCAGGCTATGAATCAGGAAACTGAAGCTTCAAGGGGATATGCAACTCGTCAAGGCCACATAGCCACGGAGGGCAGAGGCTGAGTTTGCCCCACTGCCCCTGACTCTGGAATCCACCTCAGAGCCTCCTTCAGTAGCTCCTGTGGCGCACAGAGCAGGGAGGTACCAGCAATGAGTTCGGAACATGACTTCCAGGTAAAGGGCCCATTAGCCTGATCACGGATGCTTCTTGGGATGAACCTGAGGAGCTGGGGGTGGAACTCAATGGTAATGTGTCTACCTCGCATGCGAGGGGGGGAGGAAAAGGAGGAGGAGGAGGAGGAGAGGGGAGAGGAGGGGAGGGGAGGGGAGGGGAGGGGAGAAGTTTGGTGGTGTCTAGACTGACCTCAGTTGAGCACTAGTTTGGGACCCCTGATTGATATTGCCCGTGAACAGGTGACTATATAAATTGTGAAATTATATATATATAATATATATATGTTCATATGGTTTATAAAGGTCAACCCTGAGCCAAGTGTATTGACACGTGGCTGTAATACTGAACCTTGGGAAGCAGAGGTGGGAGGATCAAGAGTCCAGACAAGCCAGAGATTCATAGTAAGACCCTGTTTAAACCACAAACCAATCCAAAGCGTGAAATAGGGCTACCTTTGGAGCAGGCGCGGGCTACAGTCTTTCCTAACTGACTTTGTAGAAACAGGTGAGAAATCTATGCTGTGTGGAACTTCAATTTACAATGGAAATTAAGTAAAATCCAAAGGGAAAACAAGAGTTCTGGCCCCAGCTGAGGAAGAGGGTGAATGGCCACGTTCAAGAGAATAGGGACCTGGGAGATGGGAATCCTTGTTGATGTATAAGGAAGGGCTGGCAGTGTAGTTCAGTTACCCCGCATGCGTAAAGTCATGGGTTCAATCCCCAGTCCTGCATACATCGTTGTGGTAGACCACGCCTGTAGTCCCAGTACTGAGGACAGAAGCAGGAAGATCAGAAATTCGAGGTCACACCAAAACTGAGCTAGGTTAGACACCCTGTTTCAAAATTAAATAACGACATACAAATCCCTCAAGGAAGAGCTGGCAGAGCTTGACCCAGGCTGTGGATTTGGGGCAAGTGTGGTGCCTGGGAGGCGTGTCCCTCCTCCCAGCACTGATGTTGGGAGTTGAAGTAGGAGGAGTCAAAAGACGCGGCAGCAGGAAACAGACTAGAAAGTCTGATATTCTCATAGCCAAGGTCATGATCCTCTGGGTCTCTTGGCCCAAAGAAGTTTCTACTTGAAAGCCAGCGTGCCACTGAGGATTGAGAATTGTGGGTTAGGCCCATGCAGTGGATACGGGACCCAACAACTGGAGACGCAGGGATGAGAATGTCACTGGCATCTGTTGTGAGAATAAGAGGCTTGGGAAGATATCAAAAGTCTCAACTCCAGCCTGTCCTCCTTCAGACTTGTGAGGACCAAACACCCACACTCCAAGAGAAACCCCAGCCCCCCTTCCCTGGACCCTCCCTCTGCTTCCCAATATTCAGACACTGCTCCCCCCCACACACACACATACACATGCAAGTTGAATCCAGAGCTCCTGAGGAAGGAATGTGTGTGGGAGGGAGGAACTGAACTCTCCCTCTGACCAGACTTGGGTCTCTGCAAAGACGTCTTCTTGGGAGCCAGTAAGCAAGCCCACGACTTGGGCCCACGCAGCTGGGCCTGCAGCTTGCACTGTCTGTCCCTCCTCCAGAAGTGTTTCCTGGTGAGCTCACCAGCACACACCTTGCCCTTACATAACTAGCTTCTGAGTGTGCTGACTTCCAGATGCTCAGCCCCCAGCCAAGAGACCGGCGGGATGCCGCGGGACAGGCCTGGACCCGAAGCCCAGCTTTTCTAAACTATCAAGGGAGAGAGTCGCGGCAGATCTAGACATCTCGATGGGCTTGGCTTTGCCACGTTAGCATCAAGCAACTCTCGTTTCCGCAAAGAAAGTGTTCTATCTCGTAGGTCAGGCTGAGGGGGAAGATCCGTGTCCTAGACAGAGGATGGCTGAAGAAGCAAAAGCAAAACAAAAACCAGATTACTCATTTCCAAGTTATCTTCCTTGTAAGGCTGGGACCGGAAGCCAGAACAATAGAATACTATGCAGCAAATTAGCATCGGGCTGAATATTGTGGGATTAAAGAAAGGATATGGAGGGAACTCCCTCTGCCCATTGAAGGAATTTTGTTCTCTCTGTCTTTCTCTCTCTCTCTCCCTCTCATTCTCCTGATTTCTTGGAAGGCCAGATAACAACTGAGTTTCAGTTTGATGTCATGGAACACTTTTGAAGCCTGAGGACCACCTTTTTGATTTTCGGTATGGTTAACTGGGCCCAGTTCAAGAACCTACTCTATCTATAGCAAGAACCTGGGGGCTGGAGAGGTGACTCAGGGGTTAAGCCTCTGCCTTGTCCTAAGTTCAGATCCTAGACCCCACGTATAGACGCCAGGCGGAAGTGGGGGCGGCCTGGGTTTCTGGTCCTGGTAGGGCGGAGCCTGTGAATTCCGGGCCAGAGTAAATGAGGAGGAGGTGGAGGCGGTCCATGGTAGTTCCCGAATTCGTCCATGGTTCTACACACACACGCGCACACACGCACAATTGAATAAATAATAATAATAATAATAATAAACATTATAAAAAAAAAAGAAAAAGAACCTGGGAACACAAACCCCTCACACCCGGGACTTACATCTTGGGTGTCCCTGTGACTTATAACCATGCACGGGGTCTCTAGCCTCATGGTCTCTAGCACCCCCTTACCAGTCACCCCGGCTTTGCCTCCCCGACACTCTTTCCTATCTCCCTCTTATATCTTCTTCTCAACAGCCCGGGACAGATGTCCGGGAGACACAATCATCTCCATTTTAAGAGTGAATGAAGTGACTGGAGAAGCATCGTGACTCACCGCGTCTGCCTTCTGGGTCCAGTCATCTCCTAAACCAGCTGCCATCTCTAATCCACCCAGTCCTCTGTCCCTAGTCACCTTCTAAAACCAGGCGGTCCTTCTTATCTCCTCTTTGATTTTTCTGACCATTTCCCAGTGTGCACTGATCAAAGATGCCCCGTTAGCCTTTTTATGTCTTTCTCTACGTCCCCCACTGTAACGCCACCAACAGACCCTCTGCTTGTCTTACCGCATCCCCCGTCTGGTTTTTTCGAACATGCTTTGCAGCAAGGAATGGGGGGGAAGGTAGGGGAATTCTGATGCCACAGCTCTGGCCACCCTGAGCCACAGAAGCATGGACAGTGGCTGTAATGGGGGCAGGGTGACCTCCCCCTCTCCCTTGTTTGAGTGCTCCACTTCTGCTCCCTACCCAGCTTCTCTTTGAACCCTGGCCTAGCACCATATCTGGCGACGCCCGGCAGCCAGGCGAAGTCACTGGATTCACCTCTGGCTCTCTGGCCACTGGCACTCAGCAAATATTTGTTGAACCAACTGACTTTCGGGGCCAGTTCTGCCGGGAGACCCAGGACTTGCTCTGCTGGGTTAGACCTGAGGTCCTGCTTCTCCATTTGGGCCTGGATGTGGTCACACGGAGCCACGGGGAGCCTCCTGATTGTCCACTAGGGACGGCTGGGTAGATAATGCGTGCAGAGGGGCAGGCGAACACATTGGTTCCACATCCTGATGAGGGAGAGCACTAGGCCCGGAGGCAAAAATCTGGGGACCCTCCTCCACCAGTAATAAAGGAGGACCCCAGTCATTATTTGCTGAGAGTCCTGCTATGGCATCTCCCTAGCTATATGCCCTCGTGTCCCCGAGGTGTGCAAGGCCCATGCTCCTCCAAGTAACAGGATTCACACTCAACCGAGTGGCTCAAATCGGAAAATTGCCTGACTGGCCCCACTTTCCTGCTTCGGCCTCCTCGTGTGAGGCCTTGTGTGTTCCAGATCCCAGGCCGGGGACTCTAGATCTGACAGCGAATACCCTGTCTTCACCAAGGCCGCAGGCTTCGGAGAAAACTGATCAGTCAACAAAACATTATGACACGGGACACAGGGGGAGGGCCTGAAACAGCCCCCACCTCAGACCCTGAGGCTTGTGAGGAGAGAGAGAAGGCTCTCTGCAGACCCGGCTGGAGCCTGCGTGGAGTTTGGATGGGGCACAAGGGCTGAGGAGGAGGAAAGTACAGCAGGAAGAAGGAGGCTGCAGATGGGAAGAAGAATTGTGTGCAAAACCCGCAAGCCAGAAAGAGCGGGATGTGCGGGAGAGCTAGAGAGGCTAAGGAGGGGATAGAGTGCAGGGATTTGCAAGCCATTAATGAGGACAATTTTGATTCTAAAATATAGAAGCAGCCAGGCATATACCTGTGTGTATGCGTGTGTGTGCCCATCCATGCTATGCATACAGGCAGAGGCCAGAGGACAACTTTCGGGGGCATTTCTCCTCTCTTCCCACTTTGTTTTTGAGATAGGGTCTGGTACACTAGGTTCTGGTCAATTCCAACTGTGCTGACCAGCCTCTTATCTTACCATGGTAGGAGGGCTGGGATTATAAATGGGAACCCCCACACCTGTCTTATTTACTGATTTATTCCTCACGGGGCCAGGGATCTAAGTCGGGTCGTCGGGGTTGCATGCCTGGTAAGTACTTCTGCCAGTGAGTTATATCTCGCCAGCCCAGGGACGGATTCAGAAGGTGAGCGAGTAGAAATTGACTTGATAGGGCTGCGTTTCATCTGCTCTGCTAGCCGAATAATTGAATGGAGAGGGGAGAGAGTCCAGACAGGAACTGATGGGTCTGCGCCCTGGGGCAAGTCTCTGGCTGAGAGATAAGAGACACCTGGAACCGAGAGACAGTGAAGGACAGGGAGAAATGGTGTGCACAAGACACAGTGATTCACGGGACAAGAAGCGGAGTGACCGGCTGAAGCGTGTCCTCTGCGTTAGTCCAACCTTTTGTCACCAACACAAACGTCTGACAGGCATTTCTTTGGGCTCACAGTTTTAGAGATTTCAGCCCGTGGTCAGCTTGCTCCATTACTTTGGCTCTGAAGGGAGGTGGAATATCATGGCGGCAAGAACATGTAGAAAAGGATGGAGACTAACCTCAAGGTGGTCGAGAAGCAGAGAGAAGGCCCAGAGGGACACAGGACAAGGTGTATCTTTCCTCAGCATGCCCCCCCACCCCGTGGTCCACTCCTCCCAACTAGGTGCATCGTCTGTAGTTTCACCACTTCCCAATCGTCCTCGCAAGATTTTGAACTCTTCAAATGGAGCTGATGATAAAGGCAGAGTCTTCGCGATTGAATCCTTCCCCCAAAGTGTCACCTCTGAACGCGGCTTGCTTTGGAAACCAAGACCCCTGATATATGAGCCCTTTGAGGGAGCCCTTTGTATCATCCAAGCTGTAGCATCTCACAAATTTACAAGGTGAAGTTCTAATCTTCACACCTCAAAACATGACTGTGTTTGGAAACAGAAACTACAAAGAAATAGTTAAGACTGGTGAGATGCCCATCTGTAATTCCAACCCGGGGGAGGCAGAGTGAGAATTTCCTAACAGCTGAACTCTAGCTTTGATTAGAGATCCAGCCTCAGAACAATAAGGTAGAAGAGCAGTCAAGGATAATTCTCAGGTATGACCCGTAAGCCTCCACATGCACATACATATTTGTGCATGCATACCCACATACATGTGCACCCCTCCACACACACACATACTCGCGCACTCATGTGCACGCACACACATACACACACACACAGAGAAGAAAAGGGGAAGGGAGGGTCTTAGTGGGCTCTAACCCAATCTGACTGATATTCTGATAAGTAGAGGAAATTTAGTCACACAGCAGAGACACTAGGGAGATGCATGCACAGAGAAAATACCATGCGAGGGCACAGCAAGCCAGGAAGAGTCCTCAGGAGAAACCAACCGTCCAAACACAGTGACCGCGTGTCCCAGCCTTCAGAAGAGAGGCAGGCCACTGTCGGGTTTGATCTACCCACTCTGGGGTTTTGTCATCAAAGCCCTAGCAGGCTTGAACACCAGCGTGGTGCTTGGGTTTGGGTGGCTGGGGACCAGGTGTTGCACTATGAGAAGCTGCAGGAGGAAGATGGGCAGAGTTTGAAGCCTGTAGCGTTTGGGGGGCTTGTGAGTTAAACACTGGCCATAGCGCGTCTCACCTGACAGGTGCCCACAGGAGGTCACATAACCCGGAGGAATGGAATGTCCCAGGGCCGTGATCTAGGTCTCCTCCCAGGCCCTGTGCTTCTCAGGGTCCCTCTGGGACACAGGGTGAGCCTCCTGGGTCCCCGACCAGTTGTACTCCGAGGCCTGTTCCTACCAGGGTGCTCCTGGGACCTGCTTCAGCGCCCGGGGGAAAGCGCTGTTGTTCTTAAGAACAACAGGATGTTAACCAGGAAGGGGGCCCCCGGCCCCAGGGAGCTTGAGAAGTGCAAACAACTCGGAGTTGGCAGGATGTCTTGCTCCTCTGCAACGTCCCTCCGGAGGTAGGCTCCAACCGTCCCCAGGCAACCTTGCCTCACACCTCAGGGGTCCTGAGCACAGCGCCCAGAGTCAGGGTGTAGGGAGAGCCACTGTTCCCAGCAAGATCTGCTCTTATTCCTTTGAACATCCGGGCCTTCTTCCTCTTTATCTGGGCCTTCTTCCTCTTCATCTCCTTTCCTGCATGCCCCAGAGACGGTATGATGGCTTAAGGGGGAAAAGAACAGGCAGTCATATTTGAAATTTTAGATAAGTGCTGCATATTTTCTAAGGTAAGCATGTCTCACTCAGTCTGTAGGATATACTTATCCTATGCAGTGTTTATCTGAAGTCCAAATGAAGCAGGGCATCTTGAGTTTTATCCCACAACTCTGCCCAAAGAAGACCCCCCCCCCCGGAGCCATCCAGTGGTACCAAGAGAGGAATGGGACGTATAGTCTACCTCACAGTGCCCTACTTGCTCTAACCAGAGGCTGGGAAGAACCTGCCATTGAATGATCCCCTGGGGGGCTGTAGCCCTCAGCAGATGCTGAGCTTGCCTTTGGAGTCAGGATATCCTTGGAAGGGTGTCGCATCTAATTAACCTAATGAGTAGGTTGTAAGCTGTGACCGGAAGCTGCAGAGCCTGCACCCTGACAGATGGGCAGCCGTGGGTCACACCTGCTGCAGACACCTGCCAACAAGCTGCTGGCTGTAACCTGCAAAAGACCTAATAGGAGGCTTTGGCTTCACATCAGATACCTGGCAAACACGAGTCACACAGTCACACCAACGTCATGGTAGCAGTGTAATAGAATAGCTGCCAAGCATTATCTCATTTATCCCCTACAACAATTCAAGCTGATGGAAGCTATTATTATCCCCATTTAACACATAGCAAAACCGAAGCCTAAGAGATTAAGTAACTCGTCCAAGGTCACACAGTTAGGATGGGATGGAGCTGGGGACTCAAGCACAACCGTCTGGACTTCAGGTCAGTGGCTTCAGCCCATACCTCGGTGAATGACACATCTGCCAGCAGCGGAAGGAAACGCCATCCATTCATTCCGTCAACTTTAATCAGACACTTTCTGCACATGAAACCCGTCCCACTTCCTTCTGACCTCAAAGGCATCATGACCTGGTGGGAAAGACATACCAGTAAATGACAGGTCAGGTGTGGAGTTCTTACCTGTATGCCCAAGGCTCTGAGTTCAATTTCAAACCCCTCCTCAAAAAAAAAAAAAAAACAGTCGTTGTGAGAGAAAATAGATTTTAGTGATCAAATCCTGGTCCCTCAGGATCCAGCCTGCACAGGCAAATCCTCCCATTAGTAGGGATGAAATCTGAAACAGGTTACTTTGCTTTCCTGTGCTTCTGCTTTTCTGTCCACAAAATGCAAATATGCCCCCATTTCACAAAGTCCTAAGAATCAAATTAATAATTGTGTGACAAACACAAAAAAACATACAGACAGCACTTTATCCAACAAGTGATTAGCAAGTACCAGCAATATGCCAATCACTGGTCAGCGCTGCTGGAGTTTTTTGATGAAAGATAAGAGAAAAATACATGTTCTTGTAAGTTTTTATACTGTACTTTGCATGCTAGTGACAGCTGTTATTTTTAAGGTGAACATAAGCAGTGTTAGTTGTTAGTGATTTAAAATCACAGTTGACTAGCAGGTACAATAGAGACCCCATATCAAGAAAAAAAAATGTGATTGAAAATGATTTAGCAGGACTGGAGAGATGACTCAGGAGTTAAGAGTCTGCCTCACAAGCATAAGGTCCTGAGTTCGGATCCCAGGTCCCACATAAAAGCACCAGATTGAAACAGTAGCGGCCTGTATGTCCTGCCTTGGTGGGCGAAGCCTGGGAAATTCCAGAGTAAAGCAAAAGGAGGTAGAAGCAATCCAGGATGATTCCCAAAGTCAACCTTAAGCTTCTACAGGGACACACAGTGCCCTCTACACACACACACACACACACACACACACACACACACACACACACACTGAATGAATAAATAAATACATAGGTTTTTTTAAAGAAAAAAAAGAAACAAAAGAAGCTGGCGAAATGTCTTAGGGGATAAGAGTCAGCCTCACAAGCAGAAAGTCCTGAGTTCGGATCCCAGGTCTCACATTAAAAAAAAAAAAAAAGAAGAAGAAGAAGAAGAAAAGAAAGAAATCCCAGGCAAAAAAACAGTGGTGGCCTACACTTCTGGTCCTGGTGGGCGGAGCCTGGGAAATCCCAGAGCTAAGCAAAAAGGAGATAGAAGCAATCCAGGGTGATTCCTGAAGTCACCCGTAGCCCTCCACAAGGACAGTGCCCTCTCTCTCTCTCTCTCTCTCTCTCTCTCTCTCTCTCTCTCTCTCTCACACACACACACAAATATTTTAAAAATAAATAAAAAAGAAAATGAGCTGGCATTACTTACTAAGTCCTCCTGTAGGTCTAAAGACAGCTCTGAGCCGAGAGAATTCACTCTTTGGGGGGAGGGGGTGGCCCAAAGGCAACTCCTGAGTCATCTCTCCAGTCCTGCTAAATCATTTTCAATCACATTTTTTTTTCTTGATATGGGGTCTCTATTGTACCCGCTAGTCAACTGTGATTTTAAATCACTAACAACTAACACTGCTTATGTTCACCTTAAAAATAACAGCTGTCACTAGAATGCAAAGTACAGTATAAAAACTTACAAGAACATGTATTTTTCTCTTATCTTTCATCAAAAAACTCCAGCAGCGCTGACCAGTGATTGGCATATTGCTGGTACTTGCGTTTCATGGGGTTTCAGAAATGTGAGTGACTCTCCTTAACTTTGCCCAGGGTTGGGTATGGAAGCTGGTGTTGAAGTCTCCTTGAAGGAAAACCTGAAGTGGACAACGGCCACACGGCTGGACGGGAGGGGGCACGGACTGGGTGAGGGCATGAGAAGCCTGTCCTTTCTGAGACTTCTCTGAAAATCTAGCTCAGGACGAAGCCTGGCCCTGAGTAAGCGGCTAGCATTCAGGAAGGCAAGGGCGTGGAGCAGGTCTGCCCCGGGCAGCAGTGGGTGGCAGCTCTGGATGACACGACTAGACACAGACCCTGACATCGCCAGGTCCTAAAACCTTCTAGGAAGTTTCAGGTGGCCCTCACCCCCCTGCCCCGCTCCCGCCTCCGGACCACGTCTGCTCAGGAAGAATGACTTTCTTGCTGTCTTGCTTTTTTTTAACTTTATTTTATGCTTGTCTGCGTGTGTGTGTGTGTGTGTGTGTGTGTGTGTGTGTGTGTGTACACACGTGTGTGTGTGTGTGTGTGTGTGACAGAAAGAGAGAGAGAGAGAATGAACTGTATGTCCCTGTGGAGGATCAAAGGTGACTTCAGGTATCATCCTGGATTGCTTCTACCTCCTTTTTGCTTCGCTCTGAGATTTCCCAGGCTCTGCCCACCAGGACCAGAAGTGTAGGCCACCACCGGTTCTGCCTGGTAGTTTTTATGTGGGACCTGGGATCCGAACTGGGGACCTTCTGCTTGTGAGGTTGAATCTTAACCCCTGAGCTCTCCAGCCCTATTTTGCTTTTTTGTAGCCTGAGTTGGCCTCAGAGTCATCGCACAGCAGAGGATGCCTTGAACTCCCCAATCCTCTGCCCCCACCTCCCAGTGCTGAGGTTGCAGGAGCGTCCTGCCACGCAGTGTCCGGGATGTCACCCGGGGTTTCCTCCTGTGAGTGACCCGAGTCACATTCCCAGCCTTGACTTTGGACTTGTATCTGCCATGCTGCCAGGCTGCTCCAGGGGGTGGGGGGAGACCTGGAAGATCCATGGGAAAAACAAAGCTGTTGTAAGATTGGGGGGGGGGGACACACCTGCTTTTCCAGGAGACCTGAGAGAGAACAGGTACTAGGTGCCCACACTTCTGTTATCCCGGAGAAAAAAGTCCACTGGCTGAGTGTGAGGAAAGTCACGTGTCCCCTTGCCTGTGCGCACGTACAGGGGCTCCAAGTACTAACTCCAGGTGATTAGTTTTAGTCCCTGGGGGCCAAGAAGTCTGTTGGCTACTATTTATATTCAGTGACACACAGTTTTAATCTTTAAGCATCTTTGGGTCGGGGCTATGAGGTGATTCTGGGTCAGCCTGCCCTACCTGTCTAGTGTGTCTGTCTTTAGCTGGGGTAGATGTGTGTGTGTGTGTGTGTGTGTGTGTGTGTGTGTGTGTGTGTGTGTGTGTGTGTAGTGTGTGCATAGTGGCTCTTCCCTAGTACGGGGGGTCTCTGGACATAGACGAATGTGTTAATGTGTCTTTAGGGGTGTGGGGAGAAGCTTCAATGGAGCAAGTCAGAAAATGTGGATTATCTGGGGGACCTCAGCAGACCTCTTAAGGAGGAGCTCCTGTTCTGTGGGCCTTTCCTGCTTCGTGGTTCTCCGCTGACTCTGAGTAGCCCGCTCCTTGGTACCTGGGGCTGAAATCGGGAGAGGATCGGGGGCTTCGGGAACTGGCAGGAGGCTGCTCAGTCTGGCTAATTGGCCCCTTGGCACTAAGCCGGGGCACCAAGGAAGGAAGGAAGAAAGACACACACCTCTCTTTCCCTTTCCCTCCTTCCTTTCTTTCTCCCCCTTTCTCACCTTCCTTCCTTCCTTCCTTCCTTCCTTCCTTCCTTCCTTCCTTCCTTCCTTCCTTCCTTCCTTCCTTCCTTCATTCCTTCCTTCCTTCCTTCCTTTTCCTTCCTTTTTTAGACTTAAGACTTTATTTAGAATATGGCAGGCAGGGAAGTCATAGGCCTTAAGGCAGGAGAACTTTAGAACAGAAGTGATAGCTTAAACTCAGAGACAATAGGAGAGAGCTGCTGTGACAGCCTTGTGGGAGAAAGAAGAGAGGAGGGGACAGGTGGAGAGTCCCGTGGGCCTGAGAGTGAGGAAAAGACAGACCGGAGAAGAAAGCCCAGGAACTTTTCACAAGAACACTCACTCACATAATTAAGGGCTCTTTGTGGGGTTGGGAGGGGATAATTGCACCTAAAAGCCAGCTCGAACAATAGTTGCATGAATGGAAGCAGGTTACGGCTCTCTGACATCTATATTGAGGCCTCTGCCATCAATAATTGAACATGGAAAAGCAAAAACCTAGGCTCGTGCAGCTTCCGGCGCAAGGCATCCGTTCTACTTCCAGCCCTGCGACTTGCATCAAGCCTTGACCGCAGCGAGTGCTCAAAATAATCTCGGGGTTAGTGGACAGTTTGGTTTTCGTTCTCGCTGGATCCCGAAGCAGGTGCCTATCAATGTTTGTTAATAGGAACCAATAACCAAGTGCTATGGATTCCAAATATGACCGCACTCCAGCTAGCAGTCCAGGCAGTACAGGGAATGGGGTACAGAGGTGCCTTGCCCCTCACACCGGGTAACAAGGCTGACCTGTAACTACCCAAGGTCCAGGAGCGATCGAGTATGGGGGTCTTTCTCTTGGGTGGCAGAGGACATGAAGGTGCAGCTCTGTTAAATATTCCCTGCCTTACTTTCCAAGGCAGGCAGGTACACAGGTGAGCTGAGATCAGGGCTGAGCCCCTCACATCTCTCTCTGAGCTAGGGTCCATGGGGGGTTCTTTCCCTTACCTCCAGAAAGACAGTAACCAAAGCACCCCTAAAGCATCACGTCTCCGTGGGAGGCACCCTCTTCTCTGGACCAGATGACTTTCCAGTTTCTTCCCTTTCTTTTAAAAAAAATTTTTTTAAATCAGTTTTTTGTTTGGCATACAGAGAAATACATTTTATTGTGAAATTTTCACACACGCATCGTTATATTTTTGTTCCTATGAACTTCAGAGAGAGAGAGAGAGAATATGCCATGACACACATTTAGAGTTAGAGGACAACTTTCTTTCAGAAATCGGTTCTCTCCTTCCACCACGTGGCCTCCAAGGACTGAACTCTGATCGAAAGGTTTGCATACAGGGACCTTTTACCAGGTGAGCCATTTTGTCAGTCAGCGCCCAAACCCCCCCTCCCCACCTCCGCGTTTGCCGTTCTTATCTCTGGACAGATATATAATTGATGTCAGAGTTAGATAGACAGTGGAGGGTTCGCGTTCTGGACATATTTGTAGAGAATTAGCAGTGCAGCCCAGAGCAGACCTGCAGGAGATCATCTAGCGGACGGGGTAGGTCCAGACCATGTGGGCAGGTGAATAAGATGGAGGGAATTTTTGAAAGAGTTGGCATCCTTCTGTATACTTGGACAGACTTGCTGGTCTATCAAGCGACGAGTGACCCTCTCTCAGCTGCTTTGTGCATGGATATGGGGCGACCAGTTCCCTCGACCCTTGCTATTGATGTGGGCTCTTCCACCAAGCTGGACTAAGAACGGTAGCCAGGCAGTCGTAAAAGAGAATAAACTCCTTGCTCCCTTAAGGTGCTTCCTCATGCTTTTATCAGCAGCCATGTGAAGTAGTTGCTGCAGTTGGTAAACAATTTCCCCCACTCCGTAGCGCACCATCTTTTTGCTCGGCTAGTAGTTTCCTTGTGCAGAAGCTTCTTGGCTGCATACGGTCCTAGTCCTGTGTGTCAGTTCTTGGGATCATTTCCTGTGCTGTTGGAGCCCTCGTCTGTGTCTATCTTTAAATGTTTTGTCCGCATTCTTCTCTAGCAGCATTAGAGGTTTTAGGTCATACACTGAGGCCATTTTGAGTTGACTTTCATGCAGAATGAGAGATGTGAAGCTATTTCATTCTTTTCCATATGAATATCCAGTTCTCTTGACACCGTTTGTTGCAGATGCTGGGGATTTTTTCCTTCCGTGTGTTTGACACTTTAACGAAAGATTAAATGGCTGTAGTTGTGTGACTTTATTTATGGGTCTTTAGTCTAGTCCATTGGTCTAGTCTGGTGCGTCGTTTGGTTTTGTACTCAGCACCATAATGCCTTTGTCACTGTGGTTCTATGGTATAACTTGAGGTCAGACGCTGTGACATTCCCAGTATTGTTCTTTCTGCTCAGGACTGCTTTGGTTGTCCCGGGTCTTTTTTTTTTTTTCTGTAGGAATATTGGAATTCTTCCCACTTCTGTGAAATATTCCTGTGAAAATAAATCCCTGGAATGTTGATAAGGATTGTATTGAATCTGTAGATTGCATTCAATAATATAGCTGTTTTCATAATATTCATTCTCCCAACCCATGAGCATAGGAAGTCTTTCCATCTTTTAATGTCGTCTTCAATTGCTTTAGTCTTTTAAAGTTTTCATTGTAGAGGTCTTCCACCTGTTTGGCTAAATATACTTCTAGGGTATGTTTGTTTTTTATTTGATGCTATTGAGAATTGGATTTTTTTTCCCCTGATTTCTTTCTTGGCAAGTTTGTCACAACTTCCCTCTCTAACATAACTCAGCTTTCACCCCATCACCCAAGCCCACGGCCCTTGTGTCCTCATTCTTCCCTCCGATCTCTAGTGTCCCTGTCCACGCATTTCCTTCCTGGTCCGATTTGTCCATCCCCTCCACCCTCACTCTTGTCCCTGAAACAGCGTACTTTGCTTCATGCCTGAACCATGGCTGCAGAATCCCACCTTGCTTTTCTGCTCGCAGACGCTTCATGTCCATCCAGCCTGCACAGGACGAGACAAAATAGACTGCCTTTTCCCTCCTGCATGGTCCTGAACCATCTGGGAACATCGGGGTGCCTTCAGGTTGGGGTCTCACTATCACCTGAGCATTCATTCTGGGTCAGGTGCTATTTATTCAAAATGCTTTGTAAATATTAACTCATGACAGTCTCATAAAAACAATATCGGTACTGTTAGAATCACTGTAGCACAGGGAAACTGAGGCACGTGGAGGTTAAATACATTTACATTGATAACAGAATCCAAGTTCAAAGCCAACTAGTCTAGCTTCAGACTCCTATGTCCAACTTTGGGCTTGTGCCTGAGATGACCAGAATAATAATGCTGGCTGCCTTTCCAAAGCTGGTGTGTCAAGATGGGGATGTGTTCAGCTGGTAGGGAGTTGCTGACCGTGGCCGATGGCCTGGGTTCGATTCCCAGCACCATGTCAACTGGACATGGTGGGGCATATCTATAATACCCAGTATTGGGGAGAGATGGAGGCAGAAGGATCATAGATAGCTACATGAGAACTTATCTCTAAATAACAACAACAATAATAATAATAATAAAATTCCAAAGAGCTGGCCCCTCCCTCGATTTGTCAAGGGCCTCTAATTCTGGTCTAGTCCAACTGCCAGGGTTGTTATCAGGTCCTTCTGCCCATGGACATTCCTTTGCTCTGTAGCCCTCACATGCAGAATGTGCTACTCGGTGCCTTCTCTCCCGCAAAGCCCCCTCCTCAGCCAAGACGCAGTGACCTCCACTGTCCTGGTTCTCCTCATCTCCAGGCTTCCTTCAGCGCTGCTGAAGGGCTCTGTCCACAGCGTGCATTGTCAGACACAGCAAGAGTGTCCGCCCCTAGCCAGAGAGACAGCGATTGCCTTTCTCCTTTATCTCCACTGCTGGAGGGAGCCGGTCAGGTGAAGGCCAGGTGAGGCCCGGGGGGGGGGGGGGGGGGGCTGGACCCGTGTCAGCTGCAAGTGCACTTGGGCTTCCTGGATCGTCCTGGAAAGGGACCAGCTGGGGCTGTTGACCCTGCAGGCGAGAAGGCCCAGCGTGGCAGCCAGGACTTCCTGACCTCCCATCTGCTCTCCTGAGACATTTGTGCCCCAGGACACCTTTGTTCCAAGGTGCCATGGGCAAGAGTCAGTTTCTTTTGGAAGCTTTCCCCATTTCTCACCTAATCACAACTTCCTCTGCCTCTCTCCTGACATTCAACTTTCTTTTTCTTTCCATATCTGTGAGTTCCTGAGGGTATTTATTTATTTACTTGCGTACTCGTTTGTTTGTTTACTCATTCCTTCTTTTCCTGTTTGTCTGTTGCCTTTCCCCACCTCACCTGGAATACAAGATTCAAGAGATATGTATCTTCTGGCCCCAGGAAGACCTGGGCATGGTGGTAGCAATGAAGCAGGCTGAGGCTGGAAGACAGCAGAGTCAAGGTCCCAGCTATACCGAAAGAACCTGCTCCGACGAAACAAATAACAACAAAACCACGTGTGCAAAGGACCCAGTGAATGAGCGGCCCTTTGTGGACCTGCGCATCCCCTGGCTGGCAAGGACCACCTGTACCCATAGGTCACTGCAAAAAAGGACCTCATGGCAGACGCCTTTGTCAAGATACCAGATTGGTGGTGTGGACAGAGCCAGGGCGGTCAAGAAATAGGGTCTGTCCAGTCATGGTCTCAAAGTCATTAGAACACAGATGGGCTTCTTGTTCCTTTCAGGGATAGAGTTCATGGAAGCTTGGGTAGTAAAAACCCTGAAGAATATTCCTCCTCTTCCTCCATTTGGCTCTAGTGGAGTTCCATGACCTGCCTCAGCAATCAGAGCACTGCATCTTTAAAACCTCAGAAAGTAGGTGCGAGAATGCAGGACAAATCCCAGGATTGAAGTAGGATTTACGGAGAAAAGAGCTCCGTTTTGTTCTGTTGATCCTTAGGTGGGTGGAGGCCTGAGCAGATGAGCTGATGGCTTTGCCACCCCATGTGTCATAGTTAGATACAGGTGTCAACTTGTAGATTGAGGGCTTGAGCTCTGGACACATTTATAGAGAATTAGTAATCGAGTTAAGCCCACAGCGAACCTGCAGGAGATTGTCTAGTCCATGGGGAAGGCCCAGCCCATAGTGGGTGGGACTAGGCCCTGGGCAGGTGAATAAAATAGAGGGAGTTAGTTGAGAAAGTTGGCATCCTTCTGTATACTTGGTCAGACCTCCTCTGGCAAGTAAGGATTTTCCCTCTCTCAGCCGTCAGGTGGGTATGGTGTGGCCAGTCTCCTCGCCCCTTGCTGTTGGCGTGAGCTTTCCTGCCAAGCTGGACAAGAAATTGTAACCAGACTATTGTAAGAGAAAATAAAACCCCTGATCCCTTAAGCTGTTTTGTCACTCATTTATCAGCAACCAGGCAGGGGGACCTAAGATGGAAACCACCCCGAGATGAAAGTTGAACTGAAAGACCAGGATTGTTGGTGCTGTTTGAACCATTGGATTTAATTGAGCCAGAGACTAGCTTAACTCAAAGCAGTTACTGAGCAAGGGAGAGTAAATAGAAAGTTTCTGTCCCTTGTAACCTGACGACTCCAGAGGGCTATCCCATGCCCCTCCGTGTTGTGATAATATATCAGTTGTCAGCCTGATACTTAGGACACAGCCCAGGGGCTGGTCTGCCCACGGCCTGGAACTACATAAAGCTAGAGTCAGCTGAGCGCTCACAAGCAAGCAGTACTAACTAGTGGCTCTTGCTGTGTCAGGTGACCAGCAGCTTCAAGCTTGCTGCTGTGGCTTCCCTGCGCTGATGATCTGTGACCTGGAGTTGTGAGTCGATTAAACCCTTTCCCTCTCAGGCTGCGCGGGTTAGATATTGTTACAGCACCGTGTAAAAAAAAAAAAACTAAGACAGCTCTGGAGGACTGTGCCTGGAGGGGGAACGAGGAAGGAGATGAGGTGGCAACAGGGTCACCAGGATGGGGGGGCACCCCAGTAGTCACAGAGAAGTGTGGAAGAGACAGTGGGTTTGGACACAGTAGACTGAGATGCCAGCAGGTTGCTTGGATGGAGATGCCCCCAAAGCAGGCTGTAAGTGTGGGTGCAAGTGAAAAGATCGCTGGAGCCTCCAAACCTTCTTCGAGAGGAGGCAGGTCCGTGTGTGGGTGACCCTTCCCCTCTCCTGGCCACTGCCACTGCCCCCTAGCCAGCGAAAGGAATGGGAGGAAAGGAAGGCTGGGGCTGCGCCCCCCATTCAATTCCCTGAGGAGCCGACCCCCTGCCTCTCAAGTTTAGTCTGGCCAAGGTTCTGCCCCCTGGCAGAAGCTCAGAAGCTTCTAGAAGCATTTGGCCTCTCTGACCCTTTTTTCATCACTCGGGTTGCCTGGCAAAGAAGCCCACAGCAGCAAAACATGGCTGAGTGCCCCCCTCCCAGGTCACCCAGGGCGTCTCCCCACAGTGACACCCACCCAACCCAGAACCGCATCTGCATCAGCCCTGCAGACAGCTGTGGCCAGGGGGCTGATGTGATGTGACTGGGGGAAAAGACAGCCGAGCCCCGCTGCTGCTGATCCCCCACCCTGCATAGCTCGGCCTGCCCGGGCTCCACATGCCATCCTTGGGGTTTAATTCAGCACCAGGTCCTGAGTCTTGGGTTAAGATGAAAACACCCCGGGGTGGAATGCGGGCCCTGTTGGGAGCAAAAGATAAATCCCACAGCTGGGTCCCTTAGGACGGTAGAGAACGGGACCTGCGGAGGGGAGGGACGCTGGAGATAGCAAGGGGAGTGGAAAAGTACTGCAGAAAGCCGGGTCCCTTGCCGTGGGCTCCGCGGGGTGCGGCTGAGCGCCCCACTGTTCCCCTTCAGTAAACAGTGAATGTGCTGCCCGCTGGCCCAGGTTTGCTCAACCCAATCTCCTCCACGTCCAAGAACCACAGAGCCTGGGGCTCGGCTGATTCTGAAGCCTCTGTGAGAAGCACGAATGGGTCACAGCGCCCCCGTCACTGGGTCCCCTGGAGGGCTGTCTGCGCAGACGCAGAGAAGGGCCCCGAGCACCTGGGATTCTCCGTGAGCAGGCGCATCGCACAGGGGTGGTCCGCAGGCTTTGATGACCTTATCCAAGGGGTCTGTGAAAAGCCGTTCATTTAATGCCCGATTAAAATGTGGAAGTTAGGCATGAAGGCTCAGACCTGTAACACACACACACACACAAGCACACACACACACACACACACACACACGCACGCACACACCACTTCAGATTGAGAAGACCATCCCCAGTCCTGCCCTAGTGCCCTGTACAGCAAGCTCTGCCCTCCAGAGCTACGGTGCCCGGCAGAGAAGGCCTCCTACAACCCTGAATTCCCGGGACCCAACGGAAGAGTTGTCACTGAATGACAAATGACACCCAAGATGTCACTGAATGAAGAGTGTGTGCGTGCATCTATCATGACCAAAAATCCAGAAATTTCCCTTAGATTCCCAAAGGCCTCTGGACCCCCAAAAAGATTGAAATTGTAGTTCCAAGTAGATTGTTATCCCCACCCTCAAATTGGGATGGAATCCAGACCTCAGCATGCTAGGCAAGGGCTCTACTACTCAGCTAAACCTCTAGATCTGTTCTTATTTTTATTTTATTTTGCTTTGAGATAGGGCTGAATAAGTTGCCCAGGCTGCTTTTGAACTCCCCATCTTCTTGCCTCGGGCTCTGAGTAGCTAGGATAACAGCAGCCTCCATCCCCCAGGGCCGTAGAGTGCATCTTAATGGACTTTTAAATTTACGGCAGAGAGTCTTTGTTTCTGGGAAACTTGGAGGATTCATGTCCTTCCCCGGATAGCTTGGGCTGGGCCCCAGATACCCTCCTCTCCCAAGAGCAGAGTGGGAAAGAGGAGAACACAAAGAGGTGTGAGCCAGGCAGCACTTCAAGCAGTAGCCCTTTGAAACTCATGTCCTGCCCAGAACCTCGGAACAGAACGTGACCTTATTTGGAAATATGGTTATTACAGATGTGATTAAGATGAGATTTTAATGGACAGCGATGGGCCCTGGATTCCAATGATTAGTCTCCGTTCAAGAAGAGGACACAGAGAGGGAAGAAGGCTGGAGAGAAACAGGAAAAGACCAGGGCGTGAACAGATCTCATTCGACCTCCAGAAGCAACTCATGCCGATGATGCCTTGCTTAAAATGCTGGCCTCTAATAGGGAGGAGCAACGATACGCAAGATACTCCACACAAGTTAGGGCCGAAGTAATCATGATAGGACTTTGCATGACTTGCACAACAACCAACATATCATTGACCCCCCCCAAAGTCTAGCATGGATCACAGGCACTAGGATCCTTAGAGGCAAGAGATTAACAGCCACAATAGTGTTCCCATACTGAAGGGGAACACAAGAAAGAGTTCTAGGCAATGCCACTGAGTCCTTACACCTCATCAGAAGAGGAGGACCCAGAGGGAAGTTTGACATGCACACTAAAGGATGCTCCAGGAATTGGGGGGGGGGGGAGGGCACTGGGAGAAAGGGAGGAAAGGGGGGATAGGAAAGGGAAAAGGGGGGAGGGAGCAAGGGGGTCCAGGGAGGGGTGGAGGGAAGCTGGGAAATGGGGTACTTATCAACTTTGTATGAGTGGAAGAAATTGTATATATATATATATATAACAAAATAAAAAATAATAAAATGCTGGCCTCTAGAGCAGAGAGAGAGACAGAGAGAGAGAGAAGGAGAGAAAAGAAGAAGAAGAAGAGATAGAGAGAGAGAGAGAGAGAGAGAGAGAGGAAGGGAGCACTACCGTTCTGAGCCATCCCGTTCAGTGGCAGGCCTAGTACTGTAATTCACTAAGGTGGCAGTGACAAGGCAGAGCCCTGGGTCCCCGGCTCCCGGCCACTGCAAAGGCCAAGCTTCTTGGGTTAGATAGAGTCTGCATCCCGCACTCCCTGGAAGCCGGCGGTGCTCGCTCAGGTGCGGGTGAGGCAAATCCCAGATGGACAGATTGCCCCTGATAATCGGCCAAACCAAACATGTTCCCCTCTGGGCCCTCGAGTCACCTGCCACTTGGCAAGTGACAGGGTGTCAGCCCCATTCTTGGCTGGCAGCACTGACAAGCGCCCATCTGCTCCGGAAGAACCCAGCCTGGATAAACAGAGCCAGGTTCTGCCTCCCACAGCCAGCCCAGCCGGGACAGGCAGAAACCCTGGGCCTAAGGCTGCGGGTCCTGTGACCGCCCCTCCACGGCTTTCCACCCCAATCAAGCCACGGATGGCTGCCCCGAGCCTGGCACGGAAGGGACACGGAAGACAGGAAGAGTTGGAGCTTGTAGGTAGGACTTGGCCTGCCTCCCAGGTCACCTCCTTCAATCCCTGCTGAGCCTGGGGCTACTGCCCCTTCCATCTGCCTCCCCCCCCCAGTCATGCCCACATACAGCCATCTGTCACCCTCACCCCCCTGACAGGCACCACGGTGTTATGACTCAGCGCCCAACCCAAGCTGCTCTGTGGGTGGCCACTCCGGAACCTCGGTTGGGAGGGAGGGGCTGGGAAGGGGCTTGAGCTGGGAGTGGGTGGAGAGAGGAGACACGTGCAGACCCCAGATCCCCAGATGGCCTCTCGCAGAGCACCAGGTCCTGATTGTTGCCTTCGTCTGGTTAGAAGCGGAACACCTTTCCAGCAGAGTGTGACCTGGAATGCAACCGTCTCATTGAAACGCACCCAATTTACCTCCCTCCCTCCAAGGTTCCATCACCCACTCTGCAGGCTCAGATCCAGGTCATGTGGATCTGTTTCTGGTGTTTCTAGTGTATTCCACCTGGCTTCTTTCTGCCCCTAAAACAGTATATTCTCCCACCTATCTTTGAGTGGGTCAAGTCCTACCAAGGCACTAGAGTTTTGTGTCACTCCTTTGCAGATGGTGGTAGGAGACTCGAAATCCAGTTCTTATCCTACGATTAGGGGTAATGGTGAGATGTGAGCTCCCTTATGGGGAAGGAAGGGGCCAGGATGTCACCTGGCAGGGGAAAGGGCTGGCTGGCCCCGCAAGGGGCATGCTAGGCTGGGGAAGGGGGGTCCAAATCCAGTTCCGAATCAGGGGCTCTTAACACTTCCTGATGTCATGGTTTTCAAGGAAGAACCTGCAGGGTGAGCGTGCTGACTAGCTGAATGATTAGAAACTGAGGCCTGGACCGGAGGGGCAGGGAAGTAAGGTCAGTCCCTGTCCTGCAGGAACCTGCTTGAGGAGGTGTCGTCTGTGTTCCCAACTTGCTCCCTCCCCACTCCCCACCCCAAGTCTCTAAAGAAGGACAGAGACTCAGCCTTGTTTACCTAGCTAAAGAGAGCCTTGGGATTTGACCTGGTCTCTCCCTCCATAGGCAGCCGCTGTGGGTGTCTACCTTCAGTGCCCCCCCATGGGCTGCCCAAACCAGCCCACAGCCCCCTTATTTTTCCTTTCCTCGTGGCAGTTTCTTTTTCCTTTCCTCGTGGCAGTTTCTTTTTTTTTTTTTTTTTTTTTCTGGTGCTGGGGACCGAACCCAGGGCCTCACGCTTGCTAGGCAAGCGCTCTACCACTGAGCTAAATCCCCAACCCTCCTCGTGGCAGTTTCGTTGCTGGTCACCGTAAGGAAACGGGCCAGACCTAACCAAAACAATGAATCCTAGGAAGCTCCAAGAATCCCCAACGTTTAGCAGAAAGAATTGGACTGCACTTGCGCCCCAACTCCAGATCTGTGTAGGACCCCGGGCAAAGCGGCAAAGCAAGGCAAGGTAGCACACCTGTGGTCTGGCTGTGAGGAGGCCGAGGCAGGAGGATTGCTTGAGTCCAGGAGTTCAAGACCACCCTAGGCAGTGTAACTAGGGGTAATGGTGAGACCTTGTCTCAATAAACTAGAATAGGAGAGACTTTCTCCTGCAGAGCTGTCGTCGGAGGCACATGATGTAGAGAACTGTGCTGATACCCAATTTGAGACAGTCTGGTCCCTTCCTTTATGGAAAGGGACATAGTCCAGGAATACTAATAGTAAGAGCACGATGGCAGTCATCTGTTGTGCTTCTTGTGTAGACACAGTGTGTCTTGAGTTCAGGAAGAGGGCTCTGCCTGTACTGGCCAATCCTACACACCTGCCTCCTCTGGGCCCATCTATTACCCACACCCTTTTTCAGGAGAACGCTCTCCCCCCATACCCACCCTCCCTCCTGCCGCTCCAGGCACGCCTCCCCCCTTTCCTCACCTCTTCCCTCCTTCTCCCCTCTTTCTCCTTTCCCTTTCCCTGGCCAACCCTCTCTCCAGGGAGAGTTTCCCAAGAACATGTGTTGCTTCCCAAAACAGGAAGGTGGGCAGGAGACAGGCCCCCGCTGGGAAACCAGAAGATGTGTTTCTGCACAACTTCTTTAGAATAATAGGCTTCTAGAAAACCCCACGGCTCTCCATGTTGCCTCGCTGCTTCTCCCAGCCTTCCCTGATTCACAGCTGCAAAAAAAAAAAAAAAAAATGTGATTTTTCTTTTCCAGAGGCCAGACAGAGAGGAAGCAGCAGGGAACATGTGCCTTTGTGCTCCATATTATATCCACTCGCTAAGTCAACACTCATGCCGGCCTTATTGACTCTATCAATCCCCAGGCATAATGGTCAGGGTGCTGGGGACACAGGGCCCAGCAATACCAGTCACTCCCTTGGGCTCTAAGGAAAGGGATCACAACCCAAACCAACCAACAAGGTAATTGTCGAAATTGATGAGTACTAAAAAGAAAATTGATGTAGGTAGTGGGCGACAGAGATTTAGGGGAAGTGGGGATCTCTGTGCCTTTCAGGGGGGTTTTCTCAACAGTGACGGTCAGCTGATAACTGAATATGGAGTACAGTTGGGAGACCTGAGGAAGAAGTGGGCAGTTGCAGGGAACAGGGAGTGCAAAGGCCCTGGGGTAGAAGCATGCTCCAGCTCTTCAAGAAACAGAAAGAAGGCCAGGACGATGGAGCAGAGCGAGGACAGGCAGCAGGGGAGGCTAGGAGAAGAGAGGTCAAAGGTCAAGGGTCAGCACATACTTGTAGTACCAAGTTTGGAGTTTATTTTTTTTCTTATGGCGGTGGGTTAGGAGGCAGTATATTTCCTCTCTCTTTTCCTCCTTTCTCCTCTTCTTCCTCTCTCTCTCTCTCTCTGTCTCTGTCTCTCTCTCTCCCTCTCTCTCTCTCTCTCCCTCTCTCTCTCTCCCAACTATGTCTCACATAGTCCAAGTTGGTCAAGAATTCATTACGTAGCCAAGGATTACCTTGAACTTTTGAGCCTCCAGCCTTCTCCCTTCTGATTCTTCTATTTACTTATTTGTTTGTTTGTTTTCACAGCAGCTTCGCTTTGAGGCTGGTTTCAAACCTCGGCATCCCCCTGCCTCCGCTTCCCACCGAGTGCTGGATCACAAGTCTGTGGCCACCGAACCCAGCATGGTCAGGAGGTTCTCAGCAGGGCAATGACCTTCACGATCGGCTGGCTCTGGCAACCACGTGAGGACAGATGGAAGCAGAGCAAGGGTCGTTAGGGAGTCCTGGTGGGAAAGAGCAGGCAGAGCACCCTAGACTCTCAGCACAGCTGGGGGGTCCTGTGGGCAGGGACTGGGCCAGGCAGCTGCTTTTCCTGGCCTTAAAGCCACATGCAAGAGGGACTGCTCAGTCTAGGGCACGCTCTGAAATCATGCATTCTTCTTTGGTCTATGGTCCACTGTCAAAGGTCATTGTCAGAACCCCGGAAGCATACAAGTGTTCTAGAAATAAACCCGAGCTGTCAGAACAGAAACAATGTATGCTCTTTTTCCTCTCCTTTCCTTTTTTCTTTTTCTGGAAACAAATTATCACTAATGTAGCTCAAACTGGCCTTGAACGTTCTATCCTCTGGCCTGTACTTCCTGAATGTTAAGATTACACTTGTCCAAGAGCCGCCCAGTGCACTTACCCTCTCTCCATTGCAAGTGTTTGCTTACATTGCATTTACACACGTGATAAAATGGTTCAATATACAAGGACACAGTTTTTAAAAATTCTCCTTCCACTCCTGTACCCCTTCCTTGGGGGCAAAAAAATTTCTGTCTTCTGCTCTTTCCCAGAAATAGTTCCTACACACACACACACACACACACACACACACACACACACACACAAACACACCATTTAGTGATACTGGAAGGGCTTTGTTTAAATCAAGAAAGCACCCTAGCACTAAGCTACACCCACTCAGCCATGCGTATGTTATTATTTGTTTTTTGAGAAAAAGTCTCATATAGCCCAGGCTGGACTTCAACTCAATATCCAGATCTATATGTTCTATTTTTAAACATAAATTATATTTATCGTATTCTATATAGAATTAACATATATATGTTTTATTCCATGTATATTGCAGATGCCATTCTCTATATATAACATACATAAATATAATGCATGTATATATAACTATATATTATATATAAATATATATAATCTTCATAATTTTATTATATATATATATGACTTTATATATATAAAAGATCCCCACATGAAAGTCTTTGTTCTTCCTGATAGCTAAATTCTAGATGTGGATTTTCTTGCTCTTAGGATAATTTTCTTTTTTCCAATTTGGTCAATATCGATACTGTGTCCTTTGGATAAACCGAGCTCTTTCTCATCCTCCGCTGGCTTTGAGGGTCCCCGCTCCCCACAGGCAACAGAAGACCCTGAACTAAGGGCTCTTCTTTGACAATCTCCTGATAGTTTACAACCTGCGCTTTTTAAGAGTAAGCACCTCTGCGTGGGTGAGTGTTAGCACTGCAGTTTTGCAGTTCTGAAAGCCAGAGATACAGAGCCTAGCTAGGTGGTCAAGCAATGACGGGAGTGCAGAAGTCATAGGCTGAGAGACTACAGGGCAGGGAGTAGACACCTAGCAAGTGGACCCAGGTGAGCACAGGGAGGTGGGGCAGGTCTGTCAAACCACCCCAACAGGACCAGCCACGGAGCACTGTCTGGGTCACACTTCTGCCTGGGTCAGCCAAGAAGCCCGGATGTGGGTGTCCATGAGCCTCGTTAGGACACTGGGAAGTAGGTCAGCTGCCAAGGAGTGGGGGTGGAGATAAGAACGGATGCTGGCCGGGACAGCAGGCCAAGTTTCCTCTCTTCCCACCAGAAACAGGCTGTCTATTGCAAAGCAGGAAAATGCAGACACCGTTCAGCAGATAGAGAGAGGCCTGTCGGGAACATAAACCGCAGTGGCTAAATGAGCCCAAGTTCAGCAGCGCTCCGGGCCTGTGCGGCAGCCTCCTGACTGCCGGTGCTTCTAATGGGCTCCACTTCCGCACACTCAAAGGTAATGGAACCAGCATCAGCAAAAACAGTGTTCTAAATAAAGAAATGCAATCAGAGCTACCGACCTTCCGCGGAGGAGTCTTCTTGCAGGCCTTGCACTTGAAAGGATGGGAAGAGTATAAGCCTGGGGGAGTGCGTATGTGTGTGTGTCTGTCTGTCTGTCTGTGTGTCTAAGGTGTGGTTGGATACTATGAGAAAGTTATTATCATATTACTAGCTTTGCCTCTTGAAAATACAGATTTTGGGGTTCGTGAGACAGCTCAGTGGGTAAGGCACCTGTTCCTAACTCAAACTTACAGGCATGACTTTGATCCCTGGAAACCCACATGGTAGAAGGAGATAAGTGGTTTCTGAAAGTTGTCCTCTAATCTCCACCTATGTGCTATACATGTATGTGTGAGTTCTCCTCTCTCTCTCTCTTTCTCTCTCTCTGAAGCATAAATACAAAGCTATTTCTGGGAGGGGTTGGTGGTGAATGTCTGTAATCCTGAACTCAGGAAGTTAAGACAGGATGATCAAGAGTTGAAGCTAACCTGGGCTATGGAGTGAGACCCCGTCTGGGAAAAGGAGAAAAACTAAGCTGTTGAGATTTTCTAAGGAAAATCATACAACTCTGTCTTTAAGACTTCTTGGAGCAAGACATAATGAGCAAAACTACTGGGCAGTCATGAGAGGCTCTAGATCTTGGGCCACAGACTGAAGACTTGCAAGTTCATTTGTCTCTCCTCTCTCTCCCCCTTCCTTCCTCCTTCCTTCTGAGACAGAGTTTTATTTTGTACCCCAGGCTGGATTCCAACTTTTAATGAACCTCCTGCCTCAGCTTTCTGGTTGCTGGGATTACAGGTATGAGCCATCTACTCAAATGTCACATTTATTAATTCCATATGTCCATCATATCTAGAACAGATCATTTCCAGCATGGTGTCACACACCAGTAATGCCATCGCCTGGTAATGACCAAGAGGCTCTGAGTTCAAAGTCTACCTCGATTTCGAAGATCCTGTCTCAAAGCAATAATGAAAACAAGCCTATACAATAAACAAAAATACAAGGAACAGTTTTCTAAAATACTTTATTAACTTGATAGATAATCCCTGGCAGGCTCACATGGAAGTCAGAGGGCAACTTTCAGAAGTTGGTTTTCTCATTCCACCCTGTGGGTTTTCAGAACTCTAAGACCCACCAGGTTAACAAGTTGAGACCTATCCCTGATGAATCATCTCTGTAGCTCTGTAATGGACAGCTTTAAAGAAATCATATTTGGGCTGAAGAGATGGCTCAGGGGTTAAACCTCTGCCTTGCAAGCAGACGGTCCTGAGTCCAGATCCCAGGTCCCATGTAAAAACACCAGGCAGCCCGAACTTCTAGTCTTTGTGGACTGAACCTGAGAAATCCCAGAACGAAGCAAAAAGGAGATAGAAGCAATCCAAGATGATTCTTGGAGTCACCCTTGGTCCTCCACAGGGACACAGTGCTCTCTGATACACACACACACACACACACACACACACACACACACACACACGCACACACACACGAGCACACAAAATAAATAAAGTAAAAAAAATATATATATATATAAAGTAAGGAATCCTACTTAACACGTGCTCTGAAGGAGTGTACTGCTTAAAGATGTGGGTGCTCACATCCCCAGCCAAATGCATTTTCTGTGTGGTAACACGCACTCCCTGTGAATGACTGCGGGTGTCAAGCATTTACTGCAAGTGATAGAAATCAAACTCAAACTGGTTCAAGCAAAAGTAACAAGTAAGCAACGAAAAACTGACTCAGTGGAGCTGGCATTTGACAAGGAAGGAAGGGAGGGAGGGAGGGAGGGAGGGAGGGAGGGAGGGAGGGAGGGAGGAAGGAAGGAAGGAAGGAAGGAAGGAAGGAAGGAAGGAAGGAAGGAAGGAAGGAAGGAAGGAGATAAACAAAAAAAGAAAAAAGAAACCCTAAACAGCTTACATTCTTATTCTTTCTGCCTCAATTTCTCCCACTGCAAAATGGCAAGGCAGGAGGAGAGATGAAAATAACCAAGCTGACTTATAACCCTCAGTGTAACAAATCCTAAGGTAGAGAGATCTCGTTTAGCTTTTATGCCCTTCATACAAAATACCTGGCAAAGGTTCTGATTGGCCAGTTTGAATCACATGCCTACCTGTGGGCCGGAAGAAAAGGCATTGTGATTGGCCGTCCCACCTAAACTTAGGGTGTGGAGGCTGGGCGGTTCCTGGAAGCCGGGAAGAGCTCCCATCCCGGAGTAGGTGGGAAGAGATGCTGGACAGGCGATATGGTACATTGGTCCTGGGGACAGGAGCCAGGACAGAGGGGATTTCTTGGAAGAGAAGGGCTTAATAGGATATCTTTATGGGAACTTGGGGAGGAAGGAAGGGAGGACCTCGTCAGACCCTGGAGAGGAGACAGTCTATGTGTGCAAGGTTGACTCTGGGGGCGATGAGGAGCTATTTTAATTTGTCCTGCGGACTGGTTGGCTCCAGGGTGTTCATACAAATCCTAATGAGAGGGATTGGGGGGGCATGAAAAATAGGTAGCAGAAGGCAGATCACAGGATGTTGCAGAAGACCAGAGGACGCCCCCACACGCAGGCCTTGAGCTGATTCAAGCGGAAGTCTGAGGCTGTGGAGGGGGCAGACTGGAGGCTGGATGGAACAGAACACAGCTCTGGGTCCAGAACTGTTCCTTTCAGCAAGAATCGCCTAGAAGGATAGTTTCCAGCAAGGCTGCTCTGGCCCACCACTCCCAGGCCACAGCCCTCCATCAGCTGATGTGGCAGTGGGGGCGGCTATTTCAGGGTGGGAACCAGCATCCCGCAGGCCCAGTCGAAGCGGAGGCTGCGACCTCCAGGCCGAGAGTTCCTGCTTTAAGAGAAAAGTAAATTGGGGTGGGAGGATGCTAAATCACATCAAATCAGCAATGTCCTGTGGTCAGTGAAGAGTTCAAGATTCTTAATTCTTGTTCTGCCATTTCATGGGCAAGTGATCTGGGCAGGTTACTGCTCTGTGAGTCTCCAGACCCTGATGGATAAAATTAACTGTCGGGGCTGGAGAGGTGGCTCAGGGGTTAAGCCTCCGCCTTGCAGGCGGAAGGTCCTGAGTTTGGATCCCAGATCCCACGTATAGACGCCAGGCGGAAGCCGGGGTGGCCTGCGCTTCTGGTCCTGGTAGGGCGGAGCCTGTGACACACACACACACAGACACACATGTGCGTGCACATACACACACATATGCACACAGTTGAATAAATAATAATAATAATAATAAAATTTAAAAAAAAAAAGCCCGAGATTTCGTCAGCTTCTACCACCACCCGTGCATTATTCTACAGTTCGGTAGACTGAGAATCCAAAATGGATTATGCTGGACTGAAATCCAGAGGCCGGCAAGACTGTGATCTTTCTGCAGATGTTTGGGAAGAGGACAATTCACTGTGAGCTGGTAGTCGATGGCTGCCTGTCTTCCCTTGGGGCTTCCTCTATTTGTTTTTCTTGCTGAAGGTCTCCGGCCTTAGCCTCCTGCTCCTCCGCCCAAGCAGGTGAGCGCTGGATTACACACAGGCGCTGCCTCCACACCTGGTCTGCCTTCCTCTATCTTGAGTAAACTGGAAGTAACACCACGCCGAGAACTTCTCTCATCAAATCACGCTGGCTCTGCTCCTCCCTCTCTGGTTTTGAAGGCCCCTGTGTTCACAATGACTCACCGAGATAATCCAGGATAATTTCCTGCTCTCCAAATTCTTGATTTAATCACGACTGCACTTTTCCTTTGACTAGGAAAGGTCACTCGCTGCCAGCCACTGCCAATAGAAGCTTCCTCCCCTCTCGCTGATCATCCTTTGTTTTCTTGGCCTCAGGACATGTTACCCTCTGCGCCTCTTGAATTCTGGGGTGCCCTGCCCTGCCTCCTCACCCATGCCTCTGCAGGTCTTGGCGGTCCACCTCTCTGTTTGCTCCTCCACGGTCATCACCTCGCCTGCACTGGGCCGGTAGCCTCCTAACTGGTTTGTCCTCCAGACTGTTCCAAACAGCTGGGAGCTTCCATCCCTGCTTTATTTTTTTTCTTTCCTTTGCTATAGGTTTGCTTAGAAGAGAGAAAGAAAAGAAATACAGAGGCTCGTTGTTCGTTTTGTTCGTTCATCATTGATAAATGAAACTAGCCTGAGATGACCTTGAAGAAATATGAACTTAATGGGGCTGGAGAGCTTACTCCAGGTTAAATAAAGCCTTTGTCTTGCAAGCAAAAGGACCTGAGTCCCGGATCCCACATAAAAATGCCAGGTAAAAACAGCAGTGGCCTGGAAGGCAGAGCCTGGGAAACCCGTATCATCGGGGCATCCAAGGAAGGGCCTCTTGTTCTGCCACAGAGGCCTGAACCCCCATGAGAACAGGTGACACAGAGGCACCCATAGAACCAAAGGACAGGAGAATAGGAGGGAGTAGACTGGGCTCATGTAGGAAAAGGGAGGAGGGTGGGATGAGAGTGGGAGGGAAGGGAGAGGGGAACGAAGGAGGCAAGAAACATGTATATAAAAATGTAAATTTTATAGATTTATTTAAAAACAAAGAGGGAGAATAGGAGATGACATCACCATGGACAGGATGGCAGAGGGAGGGTGTGGATCTAAAGCCTTCAGAGAAGTCCGAAGCCTCAGACTCCACAGAGCACCCGGACAAAGGGGACCGTCGGCTTGGGTCATCTTTAAGTTGTGGTGGCCTTCTTGCATCACATGACACAGTTTGGCTTGGCTGTGTGCCTCGAGTCAAGAAGGTACCGATAAAGATCGGGTATGGTTTTGGATTGCTTCTACCTACTTTTTGCTTTGCTCTGGCGGTCCTGGGTGGTGGGCAGGGCTTGTTTACAGCTGCAGGTGGGAAGTGGGGAAAAGACCAGGGGCAGGAAAAGAGGCCGCAGCAGGGTGGGGCATAACCTGATTTTTGGGAGAGGCAGGTAGAGAGTTTGTGATCTAACGAGAGTCTCATGTAGTCCAGGCTGGTCTGAAACTCGGTGTGGCCAAGCTTGACCATGAACTCTTTTAGTGTGTCTCTGTATGTATCAAAGGGCACTTGAGTTTGCTTATGGAAGCCCAAGGGTGATCCCAAGGAATCATCCTGGATTGCTTCTACCTCTTTTTGCTTTGCTCTGGGATTTCCCTGGCTCCCCAAAGCCGTAAGCATAGGCTGCTGCTACTTGGCATTTTTACATGGGATTTGGGATCCGAACTCAGGTTCTTCTGCTTTCTGGGCAGAATCTTAACCCCCAAGCCATATTCCCAGCCCCGACCATGAACTCCTGGTCCTCCTCACAGACTCCTGCAGATGAGACGCTGGGGAAGAGATTCTAGGGCTCTGTTGCAAGCTTTCTACCAGCTGAGCCACATCCCCGGCCCCCCACTCTGCTGTGTAAACCTCCTCAATGCTTCTTCATCAAGCCTGAGCTCTTCAATGTGACCTGCAAGAAAGTCCCAGTATATCCTGACCTAGCTCATCCTCCACCTCCAGTCCCTGCCCCATGGAGTGGCAGTTGTAGCAATGTGTCCTGAATCCTCAAACAGGTCACACTGGCCCAGGTCCGAGGACTGCTGGTCCCCCTGGGTCCTTAATATGTGTGAGTCTGTGTGTGTGTGTGTGTGTGTGTGCTAGTAGAGGTGAAGAAGTTGAGATCAGATATCTTCCTCAATCACTCTCCATTTTTACTTTTTGAGACTGCATCTCTTACCAAACATTGAGGTTGCCAATTTGGCTAAACTGACTAGCCAGTGAGCTCTAGGGATTTGCCTGCCTCCACCTTCCCGGTGCTGGGATTACAGGTATGCGCTACCTCATGCAACTTTTTGCTTTCCTCTGGAATTTCCCAAACTCAGCCTTCCTACGTCCGATCTTCCTACTTGTCCCAGCAAACATTGGATCCATTGAATTATCTCCTAGGCCCCTAAAAGTCTCAGATTATCAGGAACTCTCTACTTGGGGAAAACAGCTAGAGAGAAATGATTCTTGCTACTTCTTGGCAATTATAACCCTGAAGGTAGAAACATGTTGAAAGGAAAGGAAAGTTGAATCCTTATGCTCAAGCAGAAACTGCACAGTATAGAGAGGGTGTAGGACCCAGGAGCCCAGAGAGGGCCAAGCTAGGGCTGAACTAGGGCTGAGAGATGCTCAGGGTTTAAGACACTGCCTTGAAAATAGAAGGACCTGAGACTGGATCCCAGATCCCACTTAGAAATGGCGGTGGCCTGCACTTCTAGTCCTGGAAGGCTGAGTTTGGGAAATTTCAGAGCAAAGCAAAAAGTAGGTAGAAGCAATCCAAAAAGATTGATTCACAAGTCACCTTTGGGCTTCTACAGGCACACACAATACCCTCCAATACATACATACAGACAGACAGACACACACACACACACACACACATGAAAGAAAAACAAAGAGGGAGAGAGGACTGAGCTGTCATTCATTGCTCTTTTTAGGAGGTGATCCCATCTAAAGAAATTTTAATCTGGGGCTGGAGAGGTGGCTCAGGGGTTAAGCCTCCGCCTTGCAGGCGGAAGGTCCCGAGTTCGGATCCCAGATCCCACGTATAGACGCCAGGCCGAAGCGGGGGTGGCCTGCGCTTCTGGTCCTGGTAGGGCGGAGCCTGTGAATCCCGGGGCAGAAGGAGGTGGAGGTGTCCATGGTGGTTCGTGAATTCGTCCGTGGTTCTACACAGACACACACACACACACACACACACACACACCACGCGCGCACGCGCGCGCGCGAGCACATACACACACAAGTACGCAGTTGAATAAATAATAATAAAAAAAAAAATTTGGGGCTGGAAAGGTGGCTCAGGGGTTAAGCCTCCGCCTTGCAGGCGGAAGGTCCTGAGTTCGGATCCCAGATCCCACGTATGGACGCCAGGCGGAAGCGGGGGCAGCCTGCGCTTCTGGTCCTGGTAGGGCGGAGCCTGTGAATCCCGGGGCAGAAGAAGGTGGAGGCGTCCATGGTGGTTCCTAATTCGTCCGTGGTTCTACACACACACATACACACATGTGCGCGCACAAACATACACACACACGTACAATTGAATAAATAATAATAATAAAAAAAAATTTAAAAGAAATTTTAATCTAATGAATACAAATAGCCTAAGACCCAAATTTTGCCCAAGCAATATGCGGCAATATAGTGGAAGGTAAGCAACAGAAGGCAGGAATGCCCATCACGCAGAAGGACCAAGATAGAGCAGGTAACTGCCGAAAAATTGGGGTTTGCAGTCATACAACCTAGTCTGTTTCTAAGTTGCTGCTCAGTTTTCTTACTTAATTCTTTCTTTACCTTGTTTTGAAGCTTAAAGAAAGAACTTCACAGTGACTGTAAAGTTTTCAGCTTAGAGCACTCAGGCAGAGTTCAATAAAGACAGCTATTATGATGAAAATCAATAGACGGGACACTGTGCAGACTCCTACTGTCTTTGAAATCTAGGCACCAAAGGTGAGTGTTTCCATCCCAGACCATTCACAGGACAGTGCAGCCCAGAACCCAGCCCTTGTCCAGAGACCCAGGAGGCCGGTGGGCTGCGGAAGTGTGTGTTTCTATAAGCCCTCCTGGTTTTTCCTAAGCTACCCAAGACAGAACCATCTTCACTCCAGCCGTGTCCAGCAAGCCGGCCCTTCCTGCATTTCTCTTTGAGGAGAACCGTGGAAGGCAGGCTGTCTGGCCCCGCTGTAGTCTCCCAGAGGGCTTCACCACGCCCAGTCAGAGACTCTGTGGTCTGCAGGTTCCTGGGTGGTACATCATGCCCACCCTATCGGCATTGGATCTGGATCTTCTGAAAAAAAAAAAAAAAAAAAAAAAACCTACTCAGATGTGTCTGGCACCCCCGCAGATGAGCGCACACCCGCAGATGAGCGCACACCCTGCCTTGCTTGGGTGCCTTCCTCCGCAGCCCCACCTCCTGCGCTCCTCTGTCTTCCAAGGCCTTTGGGGCCACTGAGTGATAAAGCTGACATCCTCTGACTCACTCACGTCCACCCTTACTCCCCTCATCACCGGGTCTGTGGGGGGTGCTGCCTTCCTTTATTGTGTGTTTGGTTTTGTTTGCCCTTCCAATCTCAGTTCTCGGATATATATATATATATATATATATATATATATATATATATATATATATATATAATATATATACTCAGTGGATGGTCTTTGAACCGTCGCGTATCAATCTAAAGAGGTTAATCTTTCTCCCTCCTGCCTATTTCTCATCACAATGAAAATTGGGCAAGGCAAGGGTTTATATCCAAACATTGAAGGGGCAGTTTAATTTCAGTTGGACAACTAGTACAGGTAGGAATGCCCAGTCCTGCGGGAACCACGCCCACCACCCATCCCGCCTTTACCTCGCTTTTCCAGTAACTCCCAGGACGCGCATTAGCAATGCATGGACTATAAAAGATCATGGCTCTGCCCATCACTCTCCCTTCTTTCTTCAGCTCTCTCACACACAGTCCTAACTTGACGGTTCTGTCTTCTTCCAGCATATAGACACGTCACGGCGGCTCTCTCCCTGTTCTCTCTGATCATAAGCTACCTCCTCTGTTCTAATGCTCTCCCACTTTAACACTGTGACTTCCTCCTTCCCTCCCTCAAACCCAGCGTCCAAGAGTTTCTTGCCCTCTCCTCTCAGTTTCAATGAAACCGCTGCTTGTACCGCTCAACATGCCCTGGTTTCGATCTTCGCTGCAGAACTGAAGAGCCCAAGGAACAGGAACCTCACAACAACACTAGCCTGGAGCTAAAACAACCGTTAGGAAATCCTTCCTGACATGGAGCTCTGCTGTGACGGTTCTTAGGAGGGAACCTAGAAAGGACCGAGCGCACAGAATCCTAACAAAACAGGCTTCTTGGTTTGCTTGTGTTTTAGGTTTAGAGTTTTTGCTTGTTTATTTGTATTTTGGGGGGTAAGATCTTTTGTATCTCAAGCTGGCCTTGAACTAGCTATGTAACCAAGGATGACTTGATTTCTATTCCCCCTGTCCCTACTTCCGGAGAGCGGGGATTGCAGGCGTGCGCCACCGTGCTTGGTTTATGCCCTGCTGGAGCCTGAACTCAGGACCTCCCGTGTGCTAGGCAAGCATCTACCCATGGAGCTACCTCTGCAATCCCACAGGTTTTGATGTGTTTTTTTACATGTGTGCCCGTTTGTGAGTATGCATATACATTTGTGTGAGTGTGGTAAAGGCACCCGTGTTGAGGATGCACGTGTTTGCACATGTGTACGGAAGCCAGAGGGGCTATTGCCTGTCCTCCATCACTCTCTCCGGGCTATCTACCTGAACCTGGGGCTCACTTTTATTTTTTCTAGGCAGTAACCAACAAGGCCCGGCCACCTTCCTGTCTCTGTCCCCCTCAATGCTGTGGTGTCAGGTGTATTTTTTTTGAGGCTGCCGTCAAACTTACTGTATAGCTCACAATGGCCTTAAACTCCCGATTCTCCTGCCTCTACCTCCCAAGTACTGGCATCACAGGTATGGGCCGCACGGTGACTTTTTCGTTTTGTTGTGTTTTTGTAGTCTTATGGATTGAACCTAGAGTCTTGAAAACACAGGTGCTGCCACTGAGCTGCTTCCCCATTCTCTGTCTCTCTCTCTCTCTCTCCGTGTGTGTACATGCACAAGTACACGCATGCACACATGTTTTGTGCACAAGGTCTCTTAAATTGCCCTGACTAGCCTTGAGCTCGCTCTGAAGCCAGGCCTTAACCTCATCTTCCTCCTAGGCCTCGACTTCCTGGTAGCTGTGATTACTGGCCTGTGCCACAAGCCCTGGCCCATCTACAGATGGAGCCCTCCTTAATGACTGGAAAGTAATCTGTCTTCCACTTTCTGTCTTTCACACCCAGTAAGCTGTAGTCAATCTACCTCCAAGGGAAGGTCGGTGCCCTGAGGAGAAGATGTGGTTTGTTTTGTTCTTCCTGTCTGATGCCATCTTCCTGGGCTCGGAACAATGACTGGCGCTCAATGGGCGCTAACACGGTTACCGGCTGGGTAGATGAAGGGAGAGCTCAGCTCCTACCCACATCCGCAGCTTCTGAGTGAGGAGACGAGTTCACCTCCTCCCACACCAGCGTGTTCCTTCGTAATCTTTCGGAGAGAGGAGGGGAACGCTGCGGGATGAGAACTTTCAGGGCCAGTGTTCACAAGCCCTCTTTCGTTTCTCTTTTTCCTTCTTTCCACCTTTCATGTGGTTTCGTTTGGGTTTTTGCTCATTTGTCTTAAATGAGGGGCTAGAGAACCAACTCAGAGCCTCGGGCATGCTGAGCAAGAGCTCCAGTACTGGACTGAGTCACCGGCTCCCTGTGGTGTACTGGTGGTGGTGGTGTGATTGTGTACTTGTGTTTTTTCTAGGGGGGAGTGATGCATGAGGAAGCCAGAGGTTAATATCAGATGCTTTTTTCTATCACTCTCCACCTTACTTTTAAAGAATTTTATCTATCTATCTATCTATCTATCTATCTATCTATCTATCTATCTATCTATCTGCGTGCGTGTGCATGTGTGTGTGTGTGTCAGAGGGCACTGTGTGTCACTGTGGAGGCCCAAGGGTGACTTGAGAATCATCCTGGATTGCTTCTACCTCCTTCTTGCTTCTCTCTGGGATTTCCCAGACTCCGCCCACCAGGGCTGGAAGTGCAGGTAGCTGCCGTGTCCTCCTGGCATTTTTACATTGGACCCAGGATCCGAATTTAGGACCTTCTGGTTGTGAGGCATACTCTTAGCCCCTGAGCCTCTCTCCAGCTCTCCACCTTGCTTTTTGAGACAGGTTTTTCTCATTGAACCTGGAATTCATCAATTCAATGGCTGGTCAGTGACTCCAGGGTTCCCCATCTCTCCACTGCTGGGATTTTAGAAGCACTGGGGTGCTGGAGATTAGAGGCAGGTCCTCATGTTTGAGTGGGAAATAACTTTACTAACTGAGTCATGTGCTCCCCCAGCCCCTTTTCTGTTTGAAATGGGGTCTCACGTAGCCCGGGTAGGCCTGAGACTCACTTCAGAATCAAGGATGACCTTGAACTTCTAATCCTCTGCCTCCTCGGTGCTGGTGTGTGCGGCCGAGTGCGATTTACAGTGTGCCGGGCTCACGCAGGGTAGTCAAGCCTTCTACCAACTGCGCTAAATCCACGGCCCTATCATCGTGTGTTCTTTTTTAAAATGACAGGGTTTTACCAACACACCTGGTTCACATCTCTTTTTATGGCTGTATATATAGGAATTGTAGGTGTATGCTCCTTGTGATACCCGTCCTTTGATAGGGCATCCATCTGTGTTTACACATTCACACACATCTCTACCTCTATCTCTCTATCTATGTTGCAGTTCACCTCCATGGTTGCTGATAAATGACCATCAAACGGCTTAAGGGAACAAGAGTTTATTCTCTCTTACGATTCCTGGTTACAGTTCTCAGTCCAGCTTGACGGGAGAGCACGCACCAACACCAGGGCCGAGGAACTGGCCACACCATCACCACATAATGGCTGAGAGATGGACGATCCTTACTTGCCAGACCAGCATGTCTGACCAAATGTATAGAAGGATGCCAACTTCCTCAACCAGCTCTCAGTATTTTACTCACCTGTTCGGCGCCTAGTCCCACCCACCATAGGCTGGGCCTTCCCCGTTAGCTAGACAATCTCCTGTAGGTTTGCTCTGGGCTTAACCCAACCATTAATTCTCCACAAATGTGCCCAGAGCTCAAACCCTCAACCATCAAGTTGACACCTGTGCCTAACTATGACAATCTATCTATCTATCTATCTATCTATCTATCTACCTATCTATCTATCTCTTTCTCTCTGTCTGTCTGTCTGTGTCTGTCTATCTATCTATCAACTCACTTCCCACATCCCCACATGCTATGATTATGGGCATATGCCACAATAATTGGCCATACAAATATACATTGAGATACGTTTTTCTTTTTACTGACATGAGTAATATACAGCCCTTTTCCAGTGCCCGTCAGATGTCAGGCATCATGCTGAGTGGCTGGATTCTGCCTACACACAACCCAGTTTATTAATTTTTTTATTCAATTGTGCGTGCGTGCGTGCGTGCGTGCGTGCGTGCGTGCGTGTGTGTGTGTGTGTGTGTGTGTGTGTGTGTAGAACCACGGGCGAATTCAGGAACCACCATGGATGCCTCCACCTCCTCCTTGCTTACTCTGCCCAGGGATTCACAGGCTCCGCCCTACCAGGACCAGAAACGCAGGCCACCCCCGCTTCCTCCTGGCGTCTATACATTGGGTCTAGGATCCGAACTCAGGACCTTCCGCCTGCAAGGCAGAGGCTTAACCCCTGAGCCACCTCTCCAGCCCCCCCCATTTATTAATTTTATCATCTCACTTTTACAGGAGAGCTTCAAGGACTTCAGCATCCGATTCAGAGATACATATCTGAGTTGGAAGTCAAACAAGATAGCAAACAACCACTCCAAAACCTCTTCTCTCAAAAGACAAACTCATTAACTGAAAATCAAACAATAAACAAAGTAAACAGGGAGAGACCATGCACTCTCCATAAGGAGCTGCTGACATTTGTTTGCTGGCACAACATTTCACACTAGCAGAATCGGTGCATTTAAAAGGAATATATTAATGTATACATAAATGTATGGTGTAACCTTTAGTATTACATCAATTTCTTCTTTTCCTGCAATAGCAGGGTCAGACTTGCTTTCTTTAGAATATCCATTTGCTTATTTATTTATTTATTTATTTGAGAGAGAGAGAGAGAGAGAGCAGGCATGTGGGTGGTCAGGGGATAACTTTCTAAAGTGAGTTCTCTCCTTTCATTGTCTGGACACTGGAGATTGTGGTGCCTTTACCTGCTAAGGCATCTTGCAGGCCCAGGACTTGACTTTTTATTCCACTTAGCACTTAGAATCTCTCTGTGTCTCTCTTTCTCTGTCTCTCTCTGAGATGAAATCTGACTGTGAAACTCAGACTGGTCTTGAACTATAAGACATTCTGCCTCAGCCTCTCAAGTGCTGAGAATACAGGCATATGTCACTACGCCTGGCTTTCACTCCCTCATAACACATTTTGAAGCAAACCTTTAAAGTTCACAGAGTTGATGTGTTTCCTCCCAGAAGCTGCGAGCCGAGGCTGCTGGGGCTAAGCAGAAAAGATCTGATGAGGATAAAGGCCGCAAAGAACACGGGACACAGTATCCCAGACTCAACAGCAATACGACAGGCTTGGCCTCTTCCTGGTTCAGGAGCGGCCTTTAGTGAGGCTTGAGGTCAATTTTTGTTTTTCCATGAGATGATTACATCCCTTTGGTGAAGAAAGGAATCCCATTTCCAAGCCGGATCAGCGGTTCTCCACAAAGCTGTCAAGCATGGGATCAAGGAAGCCAAAGGGCTCCTGTTCCTTAGAACCGGAAGGACCCCCCATCACTGCTCATGGTCCAGGCGTAGCCAGTGTCCTGAGTCCCAGGATCAGTGGCAGGTCAGTCTCGCTGTCCCCCTTCTTACAGAGGAGAAACTGATGCTGGGAGATGCGAGTGACTCCCCCAGGGTCACGCAGCTGGAAAGCAGTGATGCTGGATCTTTCTCGCAAGGTCCCAAGACTCACAGCGGAAGGCTGGAGAGGTTTGAAGTTCCTTCTTCCGTGTAAACAAAGCACAGTAGTGTGGAGCCCGAAGTTGGCGGCGGACCACAAGGCAGGTGTCAGAAACTGGTTGAGGTTTCAGCTTTTCGAATGACATTTGCCTTTGAACCGCCCCCAGGGAAAGGATGGAATTGACGGAAGCAGAATCACCTTTGCATGCTGGTGCCCCGCAGGTGACCTGTCTTCCTGGGAGGATCTGCTCAGAGCTACACAGAATCTAGCTGCTTAGTCAGCCTTCCCATCACTCCGAAAGGCTGGGGCAGGAGGATTGCCAAGAGTCCCAGGCCAACTGGGCTACAGAGCGAGTATCAGTCCAGCAAGGGCTACGCTGCAAGAGCCCGTGTCAAATTAAAACAAGCAAAGCAAACAGAAACAACAGACAGAATCCAGCTACATGTTAATATGGGTCAAGGCTGGGTAAGGAGGAGTCACCTACTCTATAGATTCTTCCAAAAAGAAAGCCCTAGATTTTCGCTGCCAGGTCTGGAGATAGGGCTGCCTTGAGGGAAGAGGTAGGATATGGGGGGGGGGCAGGGTACAGTTAGAGAAACTGATCCTTTAAATAGACTCTGTTTTTCTTGTATGCTGGGGACAGAAACTAGGGCCTCGTGCACATCAGACAAGTGTCACACACTGAGTATTTCCCGGTCCCTACATCTCTATATTTTTAACCTCAGTGACCATTTTAATATCTAGAGCAGCCAGTAATGAAACCCATGCATCCCCAAAACCAAGCCCATCCTTTTCTCTTAATAAACAAAAACCTCCTGCCCAGAGGGGTATAAGCAAAGATGCTCCTTCAGGACTGCGTGTGTCAATGAAAAATTAGAAGCCTTCTGAGCCAGGACCAGAAGCTAGACCAGAGCTAGAGGCAGAAGGACCAGAAGAACTCTATCTACATCATTCTTGGCTACAAAGGGAACTCAGGACCAGCCTAGTCTACAGGGCATCCTGTTTCAAAAAATAAGTTAGGGGCTGAGGAGACGGTCCAGCAGATAAAGTACTTGTTGCGTAGGTGCGAGGACCACAGTTTGCAGCCCTAGCACTCAAAGAAAAGCCAGGTGGGTGTGGTAGCCCACCTATAATCCCAGAGCCAAGAAGGCAGAGATAAATCTCCGAGCAAGATGGCTGCCTACACTAGCTGAGTGGGTGTACTCCAGTTTCTGGGAGAAACCCTGCCTCAGTAAGTGAAGAGGGGGATACTAGACGGCAACTTCTAGTGTGTCCACACGCGCACACACATATACCCATACACATGTGAACATGTGTGGACACGTACGCCCACAAATAAGTTAACTAATTAAAAGTTAGAAATCTCCTAAATGTTCTTTAAAGTCAGACCTGAGAAAATAAATTGTGCCAAGTCTGTCCCTTGATACAGTCTGAGTCACCCCACGTGCCCACGAACCAATTAAAAGCATTGGAAGATAAGACCACCAAGCACGACCTGTTGGAAAATGCAATAGGAAATCAAGTCGCCGATCGATAAACATAATAAACAACGGGGACTTGGAGAAGGACGCAAACAAGTCTCCTAACATCATAAGGAACATGAAGTGGGAGGCAGTCCCCCCTTCCTGAACTGCCTGTACTTAGGAACCATTGCGCCAGTTAACGCTCCTTGCAGGTTGTGGTGAGAGGGACGCACCACACCGGGGGAAGATCGGACTCCAATCCCAGAGTTTGCGTCCTCTATCTGGATGAGCCTCCGGCCAAATTTGTAACTCTACACTCCCAGGGCTGTGGTGTGAATGGGACAGAATGCGGAAAGCACCCAGCCAGTACAGTGAGAGACAGCTATTGTCATTAATGTAACCTGCTATTTTCCTCCACATTTTAGCATAATTGACTGGGAAAGGTTATTCAGAGTCTTTGAAAACATCACCTCTAACGGCTGCTTGTGTCTCTTGGGCTCTGGGCCACGCTGATAAAAGAGATGCTTTGGCCGCTTCCGGTTTTACCTTCTTATAAATAACTCTGTGAAGAATGCTGTGATGGATAGAGTTTTACTTCCCCCATATTTGGGAGATTTTCTTTAAGATTATTTCCCAAAGTGAAATTGCTTGAAGAAAAGGGAATATGCTTTTTTTAGACTTTGTATAATAATGCCTGGTCACAAAGCAGGTGTTACTTCTTATACTTTGTCCCCCCCCCTTCACGCCCACACCTTCTTCCCATTCCCTGGCCCCACTGTGGACGACTCAGTCCTTCCCCGGAAATGACGCATGGCTGCCTCCTTCCTCCCATTCTTTGTGCAGTTGCGACATACACACGTGCACACACACACACACACACGCACACGCACACACGCACACGCGCACACACACGCACACGCACCTCCTTCAGCTGCAAAGATGTCTGTCCCCGCCCCCCCTTCTGCCTCAACAAGTCCTTTCTGGTTTTCATCCTTTGCTTAGTCCACCTTCTTCCTCCTGGGATCATGGCACCTGGTTTCATGTTTCTTAGAGCAAATTTGCTAGGACTTTGTGTCAACGTGGGCCAGGTGAGATGTAATTCCAAAGGTCTCAGAATCTGGCAGAGGGAGAGAGCCAAGTATAACCGACCGTGACCGTGAAAGACAGCAGAACAAGAGATGGGAAGGGCGCTTGCTTGATAGTATTTGTTGCACGTATCGCTGCTGGTCAGCTGTCTTATGTGACAGTGAGCAGATCACTATGACATGCTGTAAGGAGGGGTGGTCCTCAGTGGATGCCCCACTAGCACTATCTGTATCCTGGAGTTCTCATTGTATTTGCTCCATTTTAATCCTGGATACTAGGAAGATGGAGAGGGGTAATGGGGAGAGAAAAGGCATTCTAAGTAGGAGATAACGCATCAGCACGGAGCAGCGACTATTCCTTAGGCATCTAGCTCTTACCAAGGGCATCTGTGACTCTTTTCAAGTGACAGACACAGGGAACAAAGCACGGGCCTCAAAGGAGGCCAAGCTCGGAGGAGGCCTCAAGGAGCACTTGCCTCCCTCTGAAGACAACTGGTTGGGGAAGAGAATAGCATGTTGACGGACGCCTGCTATTCAAGCCTGCTTTCCCTCTCAGTCCACTCGGCCCATTCCAAAACAGGAGGGGGACAAGCATGGCTGTCACATCTTCTTCTTCAGAGACTCTGTAGCCGACAGACCCTAACTGCCGATCCTGTGTACCACAACTCTACACCTTGTCTAAGGCAACTATTTATGTTGCTGTATGACCAGCAGTTCCTGCCTCAACCAGCACTGAATTCCTCTCTACTAGCACTGACTGGGCCCTTCTGCCATGTGAAGGAGACTCAGGCTTTGAGGTGCCTCTGCGGTGTAATGGCAGGAGACTTAGCACTCAATCAGGCAGGAGGAAGAGGAGGGCGGCTGAGTGGTGGCTTTTTGGAAGTGCGTTAGTGGCTAGAGCTGTGTAGGGGTGAAGGATTCCTGGCCGGGGAGTGGGGAGACTGGGATTGGAAGAGGGAAAGGTGAGACGTGGGTTATGGCCAACTGATCAGAAGGAAGACTTTTGTGTTCCTCTAAGGAATTTCGCTTGTATGAGTGTGTAGGTGGCACTGAAGGTTTTGAGGCACGGCAGGTGGGTTTTCTGTTCAGATCCTACAGACAGTGACACAGAGAAGGAGAGATCTAGAAACTTTGTAAACTGGGACATAGATCATCTCTTTAGAGGTGTTGTAGGGGGTGGGAAATGGGGCCCTTTCACTCTCGAGGTGAGTAAGACGAACTACATAGTTTATGAGACTCTGCTACAAAGGGAAAATGTGGGTCCCTCCTACAGAACCTAAGAATTTCAGAACAGTGACAGCAGAGGATTAAAACAATGGGGGCGTACTTTTTTTAAGTACATGGCCCTGAGAGGCTACAAGCCCTGGGGACCCTCGCCAGTGATGCCAGTCCTGCTGACGGGACAGACAGGACACATCTGCATGGCAGTCTCGGGATCTGGTGTCTGCTAGACACGGACAAAAGGGAACAATCCAGCAAGTCAGTGGACAGGTAGCCTTTGTGCCCTGCTTCTTAGGCTGCCCCAATGCTTGCCGGACACCTCCTTAGAATGGCCATGAACAGCTCTAACTTGCTATGTCTATACCTCATCCCTCCTCCTCCTCACCTGTCCCAGACCCGTCCCTGTAAAATCTCTGTATCTTAAGGTGTTACCATTCACCCAACCATCTGTTACAAACGCTGGAGTTAACTCTCTGGGTTGTTTTCTACTTCTGCATCTCCATTCATCCCTTTGGATCCTTTACCTTTCTAAATACCCTGCCAAATTCCAGCAGGTCCTTATCAGTTCAGGCCTCAGTTACCCACAGAAGCCTCCTCCTGCACCTTTGGGTGACCTTAGAATGCTGCTATCCTCATTCCCAAACAAAACGCCCATCCTCCACGATCTGCTTTAGTGGTGCGCCTATATCATCCAGCCAGGTCACCAGACCCAAAGGCTATGATCTGAAAGTCTTAAGTGACACTCAAGGCTTTTGGCCACTTGACTTTGTTTCTAACAGATTCTCCAAGTGTGCTTGGTTGTCTCCCATGAATCTCCAGAGCATGCCAACCTGTTTGTTTCAGATTTTTTTCTTTCCCTTTTTTTTCCTTCCTTTACTTCAAGATTTTCATTTGTTCTTGGAAGTTTTATATCATTTTTGGGAATCCTTCTCCACACCCTGGGTTTTCATCTTCAGAATCTTATGTAAAACAAACAAACTTTATTCATTCGTTTATGAGAGAGAGAGAGAAAGAGAGAATATATCATGGCACAAAGGTGGAGGTCAGCAGGACCACTACTTTCAAAAGTTAGTTCTCTCCTTCCACTATGTGGATTCAGGTCACCAGTTTAGTGACTGACACCTCACGCACTGAGCTGTCTCAGTGGGACCTTCTGCAGAACCTTAAAGAGGCCTAGGACACACTATGCCCCCCCCAACTGCTGAACATAGAGAATCCATTGGAGTCACTAAGCTTGGGCCTTGTGAGTGCTTATTCTGTGTGTGGTTCTGCAAGGAGTGTCTGGAGATGGAGGCTGCTGGCAAAGGAAGAAGGTGGCAGGGAAGGCTGGCAACAGGTAACCCCAGGGAAAGAAAATCAGCTCCTCAAATCGGTAGTCAGCCAGGACGAAGACTGTTTTTGTTTATTGGCATGCCTGTTTTCCAGACAGCCTCTCTGGGTCTGGTTTGAAGTTGTGATCTCCTTGTCAACCTCCTGAGAGCTGGAATCACAGGGACACGCCTGGCTCTCAGCAGCACCTTTGAGTGAATGCAGTGTACAGCCAAAGCATCCAGGGCCCACTCTCCTGGTGTTAGGAGTGATTGCATTTGAGGTTAGAATTCAACCTCTGCTTTCCTCTATGACAGGAAACAAGCCTCTGTCTAGTGAACCAAGGCTGTTTTTCATCCAATACTAACGAAATAGTCAACAGTGTGCTTTGGAAGATATACTCTGGGAGGGGGTCGGGGGCAGGGAGTGGGAGAAGAGAGATGTGCTTTCACCCCACATGTCTCTACGGGCAGCAGAGCCCTGCACAAGGATAGCCCTCATTGAATACTTGCGCAAGGGACTGATGTCCCTCCCACCTCTCGTTCCCTAGAAATGGGGACCGGAAGCCCGAAGCTTCGGGAGGATGGTGCAGGCAGACAGCCTGGGATTACGCTTGATCCACAGATAATCTCCCAAATCCAGATGCCACCTGGACAAGAGTTTATGGGGCCGAGCCCCCCTGTGGAATGCATGGTGACTCTGTTGCTGTTTGCTGAGTTCATGCCAGGCTTCCCAAGGACCACAGGGCTGCTCCTCCCGCACTGCGAATTCTCATTACTGATTGACAGAGAGCTGTCAACCCTGAGGGCGCAGCCAGAGCCAAATTGATACCTCGCCCGTCCCAGCCCCTAACTTCCCGTTTTCACTTTTCAGAACTTTTAATACAGGAAAATCTCAACTACATAAAGCGAGTTATAGAAGACCCACAAAGCCTTCACGTAAGGAAGGCATCTACCAGCTTCCCCACCTCGCGTCATCCGTTCCCCGCGCCGAGGCGGAACTCAGGCGCTCGCTCTCTCCTTACGCGCTGAAATACATTGTCACAGACAAGAATCAGTTTCGGATTCATCCGGGGGTCACGACTCCCCGGCGCGGCCCCGAGGGGACACCTCATTCAACGCCCTATCGATCGTGTTAGCCCGATCGTGCCCGCCTCCTCGCCCCTTCCCGCACAGCGTGGGTCGCCTGGGCTCGGTGGCGTTCCTGACACCCCACCGGCAGCCCGGGGTGATGCGTGAGTGAGTCTCTCCGCGCGTGGCCGCCGGGAGAAGCAGCAGGCGCCTTCCACTTCCTCTTTCTCGCTCTGACTAAGGCTAACGCGGCTCATCCAGCGCGTCCTGCTCTCGGGGGTGGAGGCCGGAGGCCGCTCGCCCCGCCCCAGAAGGTGTGGCCAAGCGGCGAAGGGGCGGGGAAATACCCATATTTGGCCTTATATGGGCAGCCACGTCACAGGACGCGCACTCATTCACATAAAACGCTGCGTTGCCGGCGGAATCCCCGGCTTCAGAGGCGGCGAGTGGCCGGGCTGGGTGCCGAGCGCACCGGGCGGGAAAGGACGTTGCGCGGCCCCTCGGCGCCCGGGCTCCGTCGGCCGGCCGCAGCCTCGCGGGTGGCTCTCCGGTGCCTCGCCCGCCGGCACCCTGGCCGTGGGCACCTGCGGGGCGCGCGGCGCTAGGCCGCTGGGTGGCGGCGGCATGAAGGTCACGTCGCTCGACGGGCGCCAGCTGCGCAAGATGCTCCGCAAGGAGGCGGCGGCGCGCTGCGTGGTGCTCGACTGCCGGCCCTACCTGGCCTTCGCCGCGTCCAGCGTGCGCGGCTCGCTCAACGTCAACCTCAACTCGGTGGTGCTGCGGCGAGCCCGGGGCGGCGCGGTGTCGGCGCGCTACGTGCTGCCCGACGAGGCGGCGCGCGCGCGGCTGCTGCAGGAGGGCGGCGGCGGCGTGGCGGCGGTGGTCGTGCTGGACCAGGGCAGCCGGCACTGGCAGAAGCTGCGGGAGGAGAGCGCCGCGCGCGTCGTGCTCACCTCGCTGCTGGCCTGCCTGCCCGCCGGCCCGCGGGTCTACTTCCTCAAAGGTAAGCGCATCGGACCCCCCGACCGCCCCTCTCCCCCTCTCGGTCGGCCACGTTCTGGGACTCGGAGAAGTTCCCGCTGGGCGCCCGCGGGCACCCCAGACCGGAGAAAGTCCTTGCTCGCGGGAGTGCGCGCCCCGAGGTTCGACTTGCGCTCGGGAGGGCGCTGCAAACCTTGGCGCCCGGAGTTCCCCCTGCGCACCCGCGTTCCTCGAAAGCGTCAGGCATCCCTGTTAGTCCGCCCCGCCGGGTGGGCTGGATAGTGCCGCGGGTGGTGTTTCTTAACAGTTCTGCGGGCCAAGAGCTCGTGCTGAGCACCGGCGCCTTTTGCAGATTCCGGGTCGCCTCTCCTGCTGGTGGGAGGGCTCGGAGCCCTCACTGGTCTGGAGCGTTCCTGCAGGTCGAGACCCTCCCCCCCTGGAGCGTGGCGCCGCGGTGTCCCCTTTCTTCCCGCCTAGATCGTTACAGTGCGTTAGGCTGTGTCTTCGCCCGCCTCTTTGCCTTTTTGACCCTGGCCAGCCCCTCCCCTCGCTTTCCCTTTATTGCTTTTTATTGTTTTCCTGTGCTGCCCCCCATCCCCCTTCTCCTGGACTTTTCCCATGCCCAGTTTGGAGTCGACGGCTTCCCCATTCCTTTCATCTCTATTTTGCAGCGGAGATTATCCCTAGTCCTTAGCGAGGACTGCCGGGTACACCCGAGTTAGTTAGAGGCCACCGGCCAGGAGCTAGGAAAGGTGTCCTCTGATGTGAAGAAAATTCTGTGGCTTTTGATTTGGGGCCTACAAGAGCTGCCATCAGGCCTAACCATTTCACCTGCGGAGGAGAGAAGTTTGGCTTCCTTTTGTGGGTGGGTGATTACTCTCAAACCCCATAGCATTGATTTCTGGGTCACTTCCTGTGACTGCGCCTCCTTGTAACCTCAGTCAGTATAGAAGTCAAGCCTTGGTCTGCAGAGATGGGCGCCTAAGCCAGGTAGAGCCCCCAAACTCTGGACCCCTGGTGTGGGCAGAACTCAGAAAGCTCAGCGATTTGGGGAATTTCACACACTGCAGGGCAGGAAGATTCTGGAGGCACGTGGGCAGCGCCCATCTATTAGCACCTCCTGTAACTGTCCCGTGGTTGATCCCGTGAGGAGATAACAAAGGTGGTCGACTGTCCTCCACTCCAACCCCAGCCCCAGGGGGCGGAAGGATGACCTTTCTGCCAGGTCTCTCACGGGGGGGGGGGGGGGGGGGTCCAGATTTCTTCCTCTTCCTGATTGCCTTTTTTGACTCTTCTAACTTAGGGATTCCTGTACAGTACCTCCCCAGCTGCATGAAAGATATGATCCAGAAAACCCTCCTGGGCCTCTCCCAAAGGCCATGCAGAGAGTTGCAGTTTAGGAGTTTTTGTTTTGTTTTCTTTTAGTTCATAAGTTTTGTTTGTCTGTTTATTTGCACAGGAAGTAACTAAAAAGATTGATAGGCTTCCTGTATTTCTGGATCCTGTCTCTTCCACCCATCTAGATCTTGGAGACCCATCCACACCCGTGTCATCCATATCCCCTTATGAAGAGCCCTTGGCCTTGGTGTGGCCTTTAGGTGGTGTCCAGCCTTGGGGGTGGAAGCAGGTCAGCGAAGGGTAGATAAGATGCTCCAGCCTCCAACTATCTTATCTTTCAGTGAAACCGTGGGATTCCCGAGGCCAAAAGTTGTGCCTTTGCGTTTCAGTAGAAATTGCTACTTGTAAATATTAAAATTCAAACTGTGGCCAGAGGAAAATTCCTTTATCTCTTAACTGGTGTCCAGATAGGCCTTGGGTTTCAACTCTGTGACCTTCAGAGCTCAATACAAGGCCTGTTCTATTTCCTGCAATCCCACTCTAACATGAGATGGTGCAGCTCCAATCCACTGGCTGGTGCTTGTTCTCCAGTGTCTTGGAACTTAACCTAACCTTCCCTTCGCAGTGCAGTGGTGGTTGAAAGTAGACTTCCTCTGAAAGGCCAGCGCAGCCCTAGGAATGGCCTGTGCTCTTGCAATGTGAGTGAGGCACAAGGGAAGAATGTTCTGCCCCACACCTCCGACTGGAGTGAGTGGGTGGAAAACAGAGACTATCTAATCTCCTGACCCCAGCCTGAAGAGCCAAGGCCCTGTTTATCTGTCCCTCAGCTACACTGAGACTCTGCCTGTTTTATTTTGTCAACAGACAGGCGGGATCCAGCCCACGCCTACACCTCTTTGCCTTTCTGGCAGCCAGTTCTTAAAGTGGTCTATTTAAAACCGAGAGATGAGGTGGCCTGGAGGCTTTTCACCCCCAGCATAACCCCCTACTTAATTGAGGAGGGCCTGAGCCACTCTTTCTCCAAATTCCCACCTCAAGTCACTCATTTTGTTTCCTGGAACCCACGATGTTGAGTCCAGGCCCACTCAGGTGGTTTACTGACTAAGGGACACCCCCTCTTGAGAGTGCGTGGGTGGTTGAGATCTATGGTATTCTCTCAGCTTCCTAGAAGGGAAGGAGGCTGGGGCCCCCCTTAGGGTGGAGTGGCTAAGTCACTAAAGCCTTCATCATCCGCACCCACCCCATCCCCTTCCGCCCAGACCTCCTGTCATCATGACAAGGAACATGACCACCGTGGAGGACCAGAAGCCCTTCCGGGGAGCAGTGGGCTATTTGTCCAATGACCACAGGGGAGATTTGGGAGTATGAAATGGGGGCAGGGGTGGTCTCCTCAAGCGGAGAGAAAGCCTTAATGGCAAGATGACTCATTCTAGGAATTGGCTGCAGTTTCTGGGAGGGAGTTGGAGATGGTCGTGTAATCCATTAACCATTTGCAGGCTGCCAGCATACCCTCCCCCTGGGGGGCTGCTCGAAACAAAACTGGAGGCAGTCCAGAAGCCTTAGCCCTTGTGGGCCAGGTTTTCATTGGTTCTTCCCACGAGACTGTGATGGTCCTGAGATAACTATTTATATGGACATATTTCTGTGACTTTGTCCCATACCACGCAGCCCAGGTTGGCTCTCAACTCACAGTCCTCCTGCCTGAGCCCCGAGTGCCAGGATACCCAGCTTTGCGGGATTCTTTTAGCTGCATACCAGGAGTTGACATATCAGGAGTTGGGAAGTGGTCACCAGCGGGTACAAACACTTCTTACCCCAGCAGAATGGGAATTAAGTTCAGAAGTCCTCATCCTGCCATTTGGTTTAGAATGTAATTAACTTGGTTTATGACTCTACGTTGGACCTACAGAAGGGATTATCAGCAGTGTTTTTAGTACCTTGGGGGTGAGAAAAGGGCAAGGTTGTTTTACTGCTCTGAGTTGCAACCAAACCGTTCTTTTATGAGTGGGGTGGGGGAGGGGCACCTGTGATTACTTCTTAGAGCAAATGGGCCGAGGGAGAAACGAATTTAGGGGTCTTCTCATAAATTCATGAGGTTTTTGCAGACACATCCTCATTCGAGATAAAGCAAAAGAAAAGAAAGAAAAATTAGCTTTTGTTTTCTGGAGGGATTTGATTAATATTTACCAGATGCCAAATAGTTCCCTTCACAGTTTAAGCTGCTTCTGACAGAAGCAAAAAGTTAACTGAATATGACAGATCTTAGAAGTGTGTGTGTGTGTGTGTGTGTGTGCGCGCGCCGCACACACGCGCGCTTCTGTCCAGTTTCTATTCTAAACTGATGGTTTCATTCCCTTTTTGACGTTTTATTTATGAGAGGAAGAAGAGATGTTACACATGTGCATACCATCATGTGGGCGGAGGTCAGAGGACAACTTTTGAAAGTTGGGTCTCTCCTTTCATCATGTGGGCTTCTGGGGGATCAAACCTAAGTCACTAGGTGTGTGCCCACTGAGCATCTCTCGTGGTGGGCATTCGTCTCACTTTTTATGTATTCGTTTGTTTCTGAAGGGGGATACGAGACCTTCTACTCGCAGTATCCTGAGTGCTGTGTGGATGTAAGCCCCCTGTCGTCGGAGAAGGTTGAAAGCGAGAGGGCCCTCATCGGCCAGTGTGGAAAGCCATTGCTCAGCGTCAACTACAGGCCAGCTTACGACCAGGTACGTGGGTCCCCCATGCCGGTTCCTGTCCCTTCCTCAGCACCCCGACTGATGCGATGGGTGCTTTGTGGCTCTGGGTCCTGGCTCCCTCCTCTAGCTCGGCGTGCCCGAGGCTTGCCAGCGCTAGTTGCCATCCAAGACTGTGCAGGCACTTTTCCAGCATTTCCAGCACACGAGCTGACAGTTGGCAGCGGGCCGCAGGATGCGCGTAGGTTCTGGAGCAAAGAGGAAGTGAGAGATAGTAGTATTATTAGCTGGCTGAGGTTCGGGGAAGCTTGGAAATACTGGTTTAGGTTTCCCTGAAGACCTTTCAGAGCTGGCTCTCACGCTTCCTGTGTTCTTTATAAGAGGCTGTGCTCCGCGTATCCAGAGGTCAACCCTGTGCCCAGCAAGGAGTATTTTCTTGGCATTTTTACAGGGTGGAGGGAAGGCGAAGGTGGTGTTCCAGAGAATCTTCTGTGGGTGCCTAAGGTGCCTTCCGGTGGCTTGCATCTCTTCTCTCCTGTCTTCTCCTCCTCCTTCCCTTCCTCCTTCTCTTCCTCCCTCGTTCCCTCCCTCCCTGAAATTGCGTTGCTGTGTATCCCCAGCTGGCTTTGACCTTCCGATCCTTTTTCTTCAGTGTTGACCTTGCAGGTATGTGCCGCCACACTGGCTGTTCCCTGAGGGTTTCTGGTGCTTCTCATCCTATAAATTCTGACATCAGCTCTCTGACACCGAGAGATACTGGAAGGCTTCATGTTTCTATATACACTTATAGAACCTTTTCATTTTCCTCCAAAAAGTTGTACTTTGTGACACCTATTAACAGTCACATAGCACTGTTAACATAGCGTAATTAGGAGGAGAGAGGACGAATGGGTGAAAACCCAGGTCTTGCAGAAACTGGAGCTCAGAGTCTATTTTGCCATCTCTCGGAGAGCGGTACTTAGGCTTGACTTGTGGAATGATTGACAGTAAGGTGGCCAATTTGCAAAAATAGACTTCTTTGCAGCCCTGGGCTCAGCCCCCTTCTGATTTCCACCTGCTCTTGGCCTAGACTCCTGACTTTATGAGTTTTTTCAAACTTGTCTCTTCAAACTAAGAACATAGCCGATGCTTAAGAAAACTTACCTCCAGATAACTCATTTTAAAAATGGCCAGTTCCCTGCCTGGGGCAGAAGTCTGCCCCTTGGGAATAGGTTTCCAAGGAAAAAAAAAGGCCCACTTTGTTTCAGATAGTTGGTGGAATCTGTTAGCTTGGCCAGGCGCCAGGGTCATGATTCTGTTTGTTTTCTTTCTTTCATGAAAAAATCCTCGCCAAGTGGGGTGAGCCCGTAGCCTTCAAGCCACAGCATCCGGCTGAGCTGGATGCCTGCACGCATGTTTGTTTGTTTGGGTTGAGTTTTGCCCCTTTTCTCAGAAAGTGAAAGAGAAATAAGAACCCGGAGCATGTTGTGAAAAGCTTGGCTGACCTTGCTTGGCAGACCTTTGGCCTAATGGGTGTTGGGGAACCCTGATGGCGCCTTTGGACTCATCTGGGGAAACCCCCCTCCCTCCCAGCGTTAATTCTTAGAAACGCTTCTGAACCGAGAGAGGCCAGGTGAAGCTGTGATATCCTGTGGGGTTTCTGACGGCCTTTGGCGTGTCTTCCTCTTGGGTCTGAATGGAAGATTGTGAAAGGGAAAGAAATGCAAGCCCAGGGTGTGATAGGCCAAGCTGCGGAGGAAGCTGGATGCCATCCTAGGCTGGCGGGTCAGCGGTTTCCAGACTCTCAGGAAAGGGAGAGGTCTTAGTGGATATCCAAACTGCTTCTTGGATGTGTCGGCTCTTGGTGCCCATTGTGGGTGAGTAGGGAGGACCTATAGCCAGTCAAAAGCAGAACCAACTAACTGGACCTGAGTCTCAAACTTTTTTCTACAGAACATTCTATTACGTCTGCCATTTTCCTGGTTTCTCACCAGTAGGTTCTAGGCAGGAAGCTTTCTTCTGGACAAGACCAGACCCCTGGGAATGTCTGGACTTCGGTGTCTTGCTCTGTGTTCTGTTTCTTGACATTCTTCAGCCAGATGAAGATGGCAGCTGTGTAATAATGCAGGTTGTAACGTAACCAGTATCCCTGATATATCTTAACCCATTGTCCCAAGAAGGTTTTACACATAAAGGTTCAAAGGTTAGCGAAACGGTTCAAGGTCCTGTCAGCTGGAAAGCTGGGACTTGACCCAGAATGTAATCTCTGGTCAAAAGTATGTTTCTAATCCCTCCGCCACACTGGGCCCCAGAAGGCTGTCCTGTGGATAAAGGAGGTTAGGGAGAGGTGCGAGTGGACAGATGGACTTAACCTCTTGAGAAACACAAGAAACAAGGGAATTATTGTCTTGTCATTTTCACCTAAAGGTATTTGATTTCTGAACTGGGTTCATGCCCATAGTCCCAGCACTCTGGTAGACTGAGGCAAAATGAGCACCATGAGTTTCAAAGCCAGCCTGGGCTTCTTAGAGAAGAAAAGAAACAAATCATTTCTCACGCTGACCTCGATTACAATGAGCTTACACGAGGCCTCGCCACCCCATGCTAAGCTGTCGGATGTGGAGTTTGATCCCAGTTCTGCCACTGACCAACTCAGAAATGGGCATGTTATTTAATCCTATCTAGTGTTGAGTTGCTCACCTCTAAAATTGGTTGTCAGCACCTCCATCCCCCTGCGTTGTAGGTGCTGGTAAAAATGCTGGTTGTAAGGACGTAGTTCAGATGGTAGAAGGCTTGCCTGGCATACACATGGAGCCCCGGGTTCAATCTCTGGCAGCACATAAAACAAGGCATGGTGATACCTGTCTGTAGTAATCCCAGCACTTTCAGAGGTAGAAGCAGGACTATCAGAAGTTCGAGGTCACGCTCAGATACAGTTTGAAGCCAGCCTGAATACACTAGACCTTATGTTCTCAGCAACACACACACGTTATTAACCTTATGTAGAAGCCTGTTACTGTCTTCTCTGGCTTGCCTGACTCTTTCTTTAACTTGAACATCACTTATCCTGGTGAGCTTGCCCCTGTCGTTCCCTCCCTCCCCCCCCCCCCCCCCGCCCTTATTCTGTTCTCTATTATGGGAGTTCCCATTCCACTTTCATTCCACAGCAGGAAATGGAAGGACAGGAAACGGATGGATGATACGGAAAAGTTCCCAAAGTTGCAGGGGTTGTTCCCCCGGTCCAGTGTTTCCCTCCACATCTCTGGGGACCTGTTGTGCCAGCTGTCCCTCCTTTTCTCGGCACCTTAGAACTCTGCAAATGGCCGGACCGCCTAGTCTGTCTAGCTCGTGGTTCTTTGGAGTTTCACTTTGGGGTGCTGTTCTCTGCTTCTTCCTTTGTCTGGAGCCTCCTAACTAGAAACTTGGGGTATGGGTGATGACATATCCTGTCTCACCAGCATCAGTACTCCCTCTGAAGGTCAGGGGTGGGGGGAAGCACCTACGCTGTGGGCTAACAGCTTTTCTTGGTCTGTAGATTTCTGGGTAGGTCGCGGTTACTTTCAGTTCTAAGAATCGTGTTTCTGGGGCAGGGGGCGTAGGCGGGCTGGAGAGGTGGCACCTTGTACCGTCTCTGAAATTTAGATTATCATAACTCAACAGTGTGGTAGGGCTCATGGAATATCCCATATAAAATGTTCGGACTCCAAAAAAGGAGGCACTAACTTTGCCCAAACCCTTCTCCCTTTTACCTTCTGATTCAATTAAAACTGCCCCGAGGTGCAAAGGTACTTGGTACTCTCACCCTGGTTAGCATCTGAAGACTGTTAGTACTTAGTACTTGTACCTTCTTGGTATATGCAAAAAAATGAAACTCAGGCATGTGGGTTTTGCAGTCATTGAGTCACTAGGCAGTCACACAAGGTAGAGAGTTTGTTTGCCAGGGTGGAGGTGCCACCCACACTCTGGGCTGAACTGTCCAGGCTCCGAACGTCTCTGCCTGGAAACCAGAACGGGAACCTCCCACCTTCAGAAACAAATAAATAGGTCAGAGTTTTGTTTTGTTTTTCTTCTCCCAAGTGAGCAAGCTAATCCAATATTTCCCGTTTGTCTTTTGTCGCTGCTTCCAGGGTAGCCCAGTTGAAATCCTTCCCTTCCTCTACCTTGGAAGTGCCTACCACGCATCCAAGTGCGAGTTCCTCGCCAACCTGCACATCACAGCCCTGCTGAATGTCTCCCGGCGGACCTCCGAGACCGGCGCGACCCACCTACACTACAAATGGATCCCCGTGGAAGACAGCCACACGGCTGACATTAGCTCTCATTTTCAAGAAGCTATAGACTTCATTGGTAGGTGCAACCACCATCCTCTCTTATTTTGGGACCCCCTTGAAGCATACGTTCTTGCCCTTTGGTGCTAGGGACGGAATACGTGGCCTCATGAATGACTGCCAGACCCTCTACCACTGAGCTGCATCCATAGCCCCAGTCTTGACTTGTGATATCCTTAACAGGGTTAGGGTTATTTATCTTCTTGGAAAGAAAATTAGTTTTTTATTGTTATGGTTGGTGGGTGGTTTTGAGACAGGATCATAGGATCATATATATATATATATATATATATATATATATATATATATGTATGTATGTATGTATGTATGTATGTATATAGCCTGGCCTCAAACTTATACTGTGTAATCAAAGTTGACCTTGAATTGATCTTCCTACCTCCATTTCCCAAGTTCTGGGATTACAGATGTTTGTCGCCATGCCCACCTTAAGGAAAGTATCTTATGTGTGTGACCCCAAGAGTTGGGGCAAGAACAAATGCAGGGGGGAGAGGGGGCGTTGAGTTGCTATTATTAGACGCTCTGCTTTGCACGATAAATGAACGAATATAATTTTATAGCAATGCTCAGTTGCTGCTCACGTTATTGTTTCCAGCTAGGCGGAAGCAGAGTGTGTCCATGTGTAATGCTCCACACAAGGAAAGCAGGGATGAGCCTCCTTAACTGAGCTTCTACGTAGGTTGGGATATTTTTAAAAGCAGACAGAAGGATGGAGGGAGTACTACTTACGCACGGAGCCTCGAGGCCCCTGCAGCTTTCCACAGTTTTGGCAAATGGCTTTGGAGGCAATTTGTTTTGCATTTGCAGCTAATTCTGGATTAAAGATAGCACTTGCCTTGAGTTCCTAGCTTTGTGCACAGGAAACTTGGCATCTTTTGCAGCCTTTCTGAGTCCCTGTGAGGCAGTTGTCATCTACTCTCGTATAAGCCTGAAAAGTGAGGCCTTGGCCTCTGGCTCGTCAGCAGGGTCTGAGTTTGGCCCCGGGGTTTCTAGTATTCAGTATTACAGGGCTTACTCTCTCGTTTCACATCTTCTCTTTCCCCTGGTCTCTTCCTTGCCAGTCTAGTCTGACTTTTGTTTTGTATCAGATTTGTAAACATCACTAATCAGTCCGTGGTCCTGCCTCCCCTTGCCCCCTCCCTTTTTGCTTTGTCTTTAACATGAGTAGTTGTGCAGCTGAGGTGTGATGGTCCTGTGTCTTGTTCTGAGGGATGATTGGCGGAAAGGCAGGTGTTAGGAACGAGGATTATTGCTTTCTGCAAGTGGCAATTATAGGCTGCATTCAGGGCCTCTCCCACCAGTTCCTTCTCCACAGGAAATCTATCTGGACAAGAAAATCAACAGAGGCAAAGGCCTCATGAGGCCAGCCTTGTCCCCTGAGTCCCTGGACGGAGACACCCCTGTTGGGGCCTGAGAGCCGGTCAAAATGATGGGTTGTGGGTGGGAACCCTTGATTTGTTCTCCCTGCCCCTGGGAAGGGCCTGCCCTTCTCAGCCTGTTATTTAATTACCTAGATAGCTACTGAGTGAAGTCATACAACCTGCCCCCATCCAGTTCTGAGAAATGTCCCTCCACATCCTGTGTGTATATAGTGTCTGTGCTTGTGTACACAGTCACATAGCCCCACAGCGTTTCAAAAGCCTGGGACGCTTTTTCCCAGAAGTCTTGTCCTGCTAGTGGAAGGAAGAACAGAGCCTCTCCAGTGGCCCATGTGAAATACTTACTGGTCCCTTCCCCGGGGAAGAGGCCATTGTGGAAGGCAGGGGCACGAAGCTTAGAAGGTTCCAAAAGCAACACGCTCCAGGTCCTTTATATTCTCGAATGCGGACTCTGGGCCTGCCAAAAGCTGGCGGCCCGTAGAGGAACAAAGGAAAACGGGGGCACAATTTCATAATCCTGGGGGCATGAGCTCTCCCCTTTGAACTGACTGGACTTTCATTTGGGTAATTTCTCGGTTTTTTTTTTTTTTTTTTTAATTGATTTGAGCTGGGGTACCTCTAATGAGCTGTTCTGGGTGTGCTTTGTGGTTTTTTTGTTCAGATGGGGGAATTTCTAAGTTTTTTCCCATCCTTTAAAAATTTGATCTTTTACATATTATAGGTTCATTTGCAAACTACTTGAACTTGAAGTGTGTGGGCGGAAAGGGGTTAAGAGTATTGATCTCCCCGGGCACACATACACATCCTTGAACATCGTTGTTTTTGCATATTGTGACCCTATACAGTACCACATCTTATATAGATAGTGATGAGTAGATAGACAGATAGATACATTATAGTCACATCTGACTTCCTCTGAGGTTTTTTGGTTTCCTTACTGGCAAGAGAAGGAATTGGGGAGATTGTATTTTGTGTGTGTGATTTTGATTGATACACGCTCACCTTTACTTCCCATTTTTAGCAGTGCATTCTGTTTTTCTGGGAAAGGTAGAGCAGGAGAAGAGACCCTCCCTCCCCTTCGTCATACTGAGCATAAGAATGCTTATTGATGGTAGAGGCTTTATAGCAATGACTCCATTATTGAGCAAGACAGAGTTTGCAAAAACCTTTTATATCCTCCATCTAGTAAGCGTCACTTAGCCAGAGCTATAATTAGTGGCCAGGCACTGTTTGTTGTATGTTTGGTGAGAAGTCTGGGAGCAAAGCCAGGCATCTCACCCTGGCACAGCAGGACAGGGAGCCAGGGCTTCTCTAGGATGGCGATAGTGTGGTCACCATTAGAGTGAGAACCGAGGAAAGCAAGAATTATTCAGATCGGTTCTCCAGACCTGGTGCTTCCAATGGCAGAACGTGTAAGCCGTCCAGGGAAGCAGCTGTGAAGATTATAAAGGTCCGATCCTGGGAGACAGATGTAGTAGGATACCCAAGACCCATACTACTGAGAGGACTAAAGATTAGCAAAAATCTACGGCCATCATTTTTGCCTCTTTTCTTTAACTAAGTAGCCCAGGCTAGCCGTGAGCTGGTAGTCGTCCTGCCTCAGTCTCTGAAGTGAATTATAGGCACACACCTGCCTAAACTGAGTCACAGCAACATTTGATTTTTGTGCTGATATTTGGTGTTGCCTTTAGATTCCAGTTCTAACTCATTGCCACCCTCTGCTTCGTTCCAGACTGTGTCAGGGAAAAAGGAGGCAAGGTTCTGGTCCACTGCGAGGCCGGGGTCTCCCGGTCACCCACCATCTGCATGGCTTACCTCATGAAGACCAAGCAGTTCCGCCTGAAGGAGGCCTTTGATTACATCAAGCAGAGGAGGAGTGTGATCTCTCCCAACTTCGGCTTCATGGGTCAGCTCCTGCAGTACGAATCTGAGATCCTGCCCTCCACGCCCACCCCCCAGCCTCCGTCCTGCCAAGGCGAGGCCTCTGGCTCCTCCTTTCTAGACCACTTACAGACATTGAGCCCCGATGTGCAGGGTGCCTACTGCACGTTCCCTACCTCGGCGCTGGCACCAGTGCCCGCCCACCCGACAGTCACAGAGCTCCACAGGGGCCCTGTGGCCACAGCTACATCCTGCTGAGACTGGGAGAGGGTACCAGCCCGACCCCAAGAATAACTGTGATTCTGTTTTTTGTTGTTGTTGTTTTTTTTTTTAACTCAATGGACATTTCAAACCTGTGCAATACTGAAGACCTCTCTCTATCCCACCGCCCCCGGTGAGATGGCGAATGGTCACCAGGCTTGCAGGTGAACTTTAGACTGACCTCGAGGATGGGTTCTCGGGACCAGAGGAAGGCCAAGCCATGACCCTAGCACAGCATGTGCTGACTACTGTACTTTCAGACCCCCCTGCCCGCTCAGGACTGCCCAGTCCTTGCACCTCAAAAGTTCCTTGCACCTCAAAAGTTTGCCTTTTTCATTTCAAGCGTAAGGCAATAAATCCATCTGCAGCAGCGCGTGGGAATGAGAAGCTGCTGGACCAGAGAAGAGGCAGCAATGAAGCCAATTCATTTCCAAGGAAGCACAATTTCCACTCCGGTTTTTTTGTTGTTGTTGTTTTTGTTTTGGGGTTTTTTTTTTTGTTTTTTTTTTTTTTAACTTTGGCAATCTCTGTCTGTCTCTGTTGCTTCAGGACATAAGCTGATTTCCACCAAGTCAGGAAAGTAACCCTGGTGGATTTGCAGGGATGCCAAGTGTAGGCCAACCTGAACCCGGAAGTTTGTTTGAGATTTCCCCTTGGGTCTCATGGAGGCGGTTGGTTGAAGAAGCAAGACGTTGACTGCGGGAGTTTCTTTTTCACTGTGGGTTCTTCTTGGATCTTGGACTTTGGCTTGGTTTTTATTTTATACTTGAACCTGTCATCACATCTCTCCTCAGAGCAATTCCGGTGTCAGAAAGAGTTTGTAGAGCCCAGACCAAAAGTCACCCCCTCTGAGAGGGGTGGCAGTAGAGTACCTAGAGAAAAAGGGTACCTGCTATGTTCTGGGTCAGCGGCACTGAGAACATTGGTCCTCAGCTTGGTGTCCTGTGCTGTGTGTCGTCTCTTGTGACACTCGTTTCTCCTGCCCCTGGGGTTGTCTTCAAACTACTGACTTCTGAGATTTGCATATTTTGCAATGAGGTACTACTTCTGTTCTGTATGTAGGCTGTTTCTCCAGGGGAAAAGGCAATAATTTCCTAAAACCCACATGAATGTGAAGAAAAGCAGTATGTTACTGGTTGTTATTGTTTTTTTTTTTCTTTTATATAGTGCAAAATAAAAATAGCAAAAGATGAAAACTGTTTCTGCTGGTGGTGGCTTGGGATAGGGAGGAGTACATTTGGGCAAGAACCTATCTCACCTTACTGGGTTTTATTTCCAAACTAGTGGTGGGTAGAGTAGGACGTTGGATGAGAGGCCGCACCTTTGCTCGCTAGTCTGACAGCTTACCAGGGACACAGTTGCTTTCCAACTGAGGGTCCTCCTGTACAAGATGAGTCCTTAAGGTCAGAGAATCCACCTACTTCAGGCTGAGAGTGCAGCTTGAACTTGGGATTTGCCGTCTGTGAAATGGACTGCAAAGATCTAGGTAGATCCCAAAAGTTCCGGGAAATGGCAAACCCTCGGTTCTTGCAGGTCCGAGCGCGGGTTTGTGGCCTCCCATGTTCCTCACGCACTGAGACTCAGAAAGCTTGTCTGGAGATGGCTGAGATGGGTTCTCGGGACCAGAGGAAGGCCAAGCCATGACCCCAGAGATCCAGAATGGTGAAGGTTCCTCCTAAGGGCTGCCCCCTCTTTACCCTTGAAGCTAATTCCACAAAACTCCCTCAGGAGTTCCTAGGTAATTCCCTCAGTGAGTGGGTTTAAATTCAAGGCAGGCTCAGCCCGCCTTCTGAGTAATTTCCTCCGAGTTGGTGGAGAAAGGAAGAAGTAGTGCCAGATCCCCTTGATTGGCACTGCCTAAAACCCAGCCTGACTCTTGGGCCAACAGGGAACTGGTTGGGATTTATGCCATCGAACTCGCCTGATGGCTGACACGTTATAGCCAAACCCCTCGCTTCGGAAATGCCTAGAGAGCCCTCCACCTACACTTGCATGCACCTTTCTGGCAATGCTGAGATGCTGGCGGGGTAGTCTGGTTCTCTAGACATACCAAGGCCTGCGGCTCCACACGCCTTTCCTCCCCCAAATCACATTTCACCAGTTCCCTGGGAAAATCTCAAATGAGAAGAGCGGGCAGGCCTGAATCTTTCAGCTGTTCCTCTCTCTCCCTCTCTTCCTATATTATTTTCTTTCTTTCTCTCTCTCTCTTTCTCCTTTCTTTCTTTCTTCCTTTCTTTCTTTCTTTCTCTCTCTCTCTCTCTCTTGCTCTCTTTCTTTCTTTCTGGTTTTATGCATGAATATGAATTTGTGTCCTTTATCCCTTGTCTTTACTCCATGTGGGACTTCCTCTATGTGGAGCAGTGGGCAGGGAGAGAGAAGCCATCATCAACCCCCACCCCACACACACACACATCAACAACAACAACTCCTGGGTTTTGGAGCTAATTTCCAACCTTTGTAGCCAGACTTCAGGACTTGGTCTGGTTGATTCCTGGTATCTAACCTATTCAGCCCTGCTTGGGGTATGACCCGGAAGCCCATCCTGTGGGTCTGTCCAGGTGCTGAGTGGCAGGAGGGCCTCACAGGAGAGCTGAGGAGGGAGTAGGAAGCCAGCTGTAGGCCGGGTGATGTGCCAAGCTGCGTCCCACTTGCTGACATTTGCTTTATTGCATTAAAGTCTTTCTCTGAAGGGTGAGTAAGTCCTCTAAATCAGGCATATGAGGATTGCTCATAAGCCCATGAGTCACGGGTGGGGGTGGGGGGCAGGCCAAGTGAAACCCCACAGCTGGAGATGGCTCCACGCTCTCCATTTGATGGCCTCTGCATTAGTTACACCTCCATTCTTTTTTTTTTTTTTTTTTTTTTCCATGATCAGCTATGCTAGTGCCCAGTGCCAGCCCGGTGGGGAATCCCAGTCTAATGGAGAACTCGAGTTAGTTCCTTCATCAGGCTTCAGAAACTCTTCTGCGGGCCTCCAACATCTACTAAGATGGAGATGTACCTGAGAGAAGAAAGACATTAGTTCTTCCCTCTCTCTCTTTATTAGAGAGAGAAAAAAGATAAAGGTATATATGTGGAGGATCATAGGTCAGCGTTTAGAAGTCAGCTCTTTTCTACCACATGGGGATCAGGTGGTTTGTCCCCAGGCATCTTTACCGCTAATGCCATCTTGCCAGACCATATTTCTCAGCTGTCCTTGCATGAGCCCCCTCAGATCCATACTAGCTTCTGAGCGGGGTCTGAGGGTGGCACGGATCTCCACAGTATGGCAGGAGTCCTCTGCAGTCACAGGTCGCCCCTCTGCATCCACGGGTCTTCCCTCTGCACGGAACCTGAGAAAATATCTCTCCACCTTCAGCGCCCTGAATAGCTGTAGCTGTGCTTTATCATCCGCACTCCATGAAGTTCGTGACTGTTTCCTTCTCGGCTTGGACCACTTGGCAGTTCAGAATAAAACTGTAGCCCACCTCTGACAGTTTTATAGGCTCTTACAGCATCTTTTGCTTTGTGACAGGATCCTGCTGTGGCATCCAGGTTGGCCTCAGACTCAATCCTCCTGCCTCCATCTTCCGAGTGCTGAGCTTCAGGGGTGCCCCGCCATGCCTGGTATAGGGAATATAGTTTTATTATCCACTCCACCTCATTTCCATTAAGTTTTTCCATTTTCTTTTTTTTCCCCCTCTTCCATTTCCTGAGAGATGTAAAGCAAACCTCAAATTCTTTAAATCCTATTTAGAGATTAAATACACCCTTGGAGGAATGAGGCAAGCCTGCGTGCTGCTTTTTTATCATGGTGTGAATCTGAAATATCCCCATCGGCTCAGGTTTTAAATGCTTGTTCCCCAGCCGATGGCTCTATTTTGTGGAACCTCTAAAAAAACAGGGTTTAACCGGTAGAAGTAGGTCGCTAGTGGGGGGGCTTTTGAAGTTATTCCAGTCCTTGGTTCCAGTGGTTCTTCGTGATGGGAAGAGTCTCTCGTGCACGCAGTTCAGCCCTGCCCTCCGCTTGCTCTGCCAATACACTGAAACCACCCTCCTTGCAATACACTGAAACCACCAAGTGCAATGTTTCTTCTTGAAGGTTGCTGATGGGTGCTGAGGTTACAATGAGCCAACAGAACCAGTGCCCCGCCCTCTGCTCACTCAGAAAGGATCGGTCCATGCGACTGGGTTCCTCTGTCTCCTGGGAGAGCCGATGAACGTCTCGGTTCCGTGACTTGTCTAGAACAACACAACCAATCGAAAGAAGGTAATGGGGCTAGAGAGATGGCTGGAGGCTAAATTTCTATCTTGTAAACAGAAGGTCCTGAGTTCGGATTCCAGGTCCCACATGAAAAATGCCAAGCAGAAATGGCAGTGGTCTGCACTTCCGGTCCTGGTGAGTGGAGCCTGGGAAGTCCCAGACGGAAACAAAAAAAGAAGGTAGAAGCAATCCAAGGTGATTCCCCATCACCCTTGGTCCTCCACAGGGACACACAGTGCCCTCTAATACACACACACACACACACACACACGCACGCACGCACACATGCGCACACACACAAGCACACACACACATAAAATAAATAAAGTTTAAAAAAAAGCAAGTAGTTCTCCACACTAGTTAGGGCTGAAGCAATCATAATAGGACTTTGCATGCCCTGCGCAATGTCCAACACACTATTGACCTCACAAGTCTAGCATCGACTAAAGGCACCAAGATCCTTGGAGGCAAGGGATTGACAGCCACAGTAGTGTTCCTATGCTTAAGAGGAACACGAGAAAGGGTTCAGGGAAATGCCACTGGGTCCTTGTATGTCATCGGAGAGGAGGACCAAGAGGAGAGTTAGGCATACACAATAAAGGACTCTCTGGGAATTGGGGGGAGGCACTGGGAGATGGGGAGGGAGGAAGGGGGAACAGGGGGTTTGGGGGAAGAAGGAGGGGGGGAGGGAACTGGTCTACCTATTAAGTTTGTATGAGCGGAAATAATAATAAAAAATGTTAAAAAAAAAAAAAAAAAAAGCAAGTAGTGTATTCAATGCTAAGAACTGGTTAGTCCAACACTGGTCAGCCACAAGCTTAAGAAGCCCAGCTCGTGGGCTCCTCCGTTCCTGTAGCTAGATGCCTCTCCGTCCCAGTTCAACCCTGAAGGGCGGGAGCTGATCTGGGTCCATTAGAAGCCAAAGAAGCTGGAGTCTGTCTGCAGAGTTGGCGGTGGCAGCTCTGTAACGCGTTCAGGAAGGAGCAGAGGCAGGTAGGAGACACTGCTCTTTCCTAGGCCCCTGGGCTGGATGGTGGAGGGTGCCGCCCACTTTGTAGGTGGGTCTTGTTCATCCTATTTGGAAACACTCTCAAGACACATCCAGAGGTACCGTTCCTAGGTGCTTCTCAATCCCAGCAAGTTCACAATTTAGACCAGCCGTCTCAGCAGTACTTTTTTCCTCCAACATAGATTCTGTCAGGAACCCAGCTCCCGGGGTCTTGCCTCGGGAATCTCTGGTACCACCTTCTACGTCCACCTTACACTTTAACACTGTCACCCCCTCCACGGGGAGCCCTGGCATGGAGACAGTGCTCAGAGCTCAGAGCCTCCTGAACGCCGCACTCTGGATGGGATGAAAGTGATTGCCGTGCTCTAGATAACCAGCAGCTTCCAGCCACTGAACCCTGCGCACCTGCCTTAGAAGCTGGGGTTCAGGGACCACCCAGCGCCATGTGGCTCTACCCTGGGGCTCGTGGTGCCGATGACTGTTGACCTGTCCTTCCAAGGCTGGACTGGTCTCTGCAGCCGGACCAATGTCCCCAGCCTGCTGCTTTGCCAACTCTGTCCTCTCTTCTCTGCGCTTGCTTCATGCCCAACATGTCCATATATGTCGTCCTGTAGCTAGAGCTGTGTCACCCATGCTAACATTCCAAACCCTGCCTTGACTCATCTGGGGCTCACTTACATCACTCACAACTTTTTTTTATGAATACTGTGGGTTTTTTTTTTTTATGAGCACTGTGTTTGTCTTGCCCATACATCTACCTTCACTGAAATGCAAAAAGAGGTGAATTCTTATTGAGCCCTAGGCCTTTCTCAGTCATTTGACTATATTTATCAAGTGTACATTAAGCACCAATTAGTGTGTGCGTGTGTGTGTGTGTGTGTGTGTGTACAAGAGGGCAGTCAAGTATGTGTGTACCTATGTAGGTCCAAGGGTGATTTTTGGGAATCAAGGTTGCTCTGTCTCCTTATTGCTTTACTCTGTAACTCTAGTTTCCCAGACTCTTCCTTCCAGGGTCAGAATTTCAGGCCACTCCTACTTCCTGCCAGCATTTTTATGTGGGATCTGGAGACCTGAATTCAGGTCCCTTTACTTTTGAGGCAAAGGTTTGAACCCTGGAGTCATCTCTGCAGCTCTAAGGCCCCAATTTTGCATCCTAAACCAAGCTAGGCAGGTTCACAGACCCAATCTCACAAAGTTCCCATTGCATCTCTGGGAGATGTTCTCTTAATCTCCATTTGCAGATACAAAAACTGAACCTCAGAGACTAAATAGCTTTCCCAAGATTCCACACTCGGTCAGTGATAGAGTTGGGATGAAGCTACGTGACCGACTGCGTACCCTACGAACCCTTGGGGGTTGTGTTTACCACACTAGGAAAAGCTTGTCTATAGATGCAAAAGGTATGCCATGCCTTGTTTTATTCTATCCCAGCCTTGCTGATTTTCTGACCGTCCCTTAAACATGCCGTATCCCCTTAGTGTCTGCTGGTGCCTCTACCTGAAATGTCTTATTCTGCTACATTTGTTCTACATCCTTAAAGCCTCTTGACCCTTCACGTATCCCCACAGAAGCCTTTCCTGACTGTCAGCCCCTGTGGGGGACAATAACGTCTCACAGTCCCCTTGATCTTTTCCTCATATCTTGGTGGGAGTTTAAAGACAATTCACTGATCAACAGTAATCTGAATACCTGTGTTCTCCCGGGTTTCACTCGTGAGCCAGCACTGACATGACGACGCGGATGTTCAGTATGAACTGACAGACAGATTGGGAACAAGGCTGCCAGAAGCAGAGGCGGTAGCCGCCGCCTCTCTCAGCCTATTTTCTTTTTTCTTTCCTTGTTTGGGGGCAGGAAAGAGAGGGGTGTGCTCTGTAGGTCGTGGCACATGAGTGAAGGTCAGAGGGCAGCTTTTGGAAGTCAGTTCTCTTCTTCGACCCCGTGGGCTTCTAGGGGTGGAATTAGGTCACCGGGTTTGTGAGCAAGGTGCCTCACCCACTGGGCTATCTCACAACCCTAATTTTCATTTCTATTATTTATTTATTTATTAATTTATTTATGTGTGTGTGTGTGTATCAGAGGACACTGTGTGTCCTTATGGAGGACCAAGGGTGACTTCGGGAATCATCCTTTCTGCTTTACTCTGGGGTCTCCTAGACCTTGTAGAATTGGAAGTACAGGCTTCTGCTATTTCCATCTGAGTTTTTATGTGGAATCCAGGATCTGAATTCAGGTCCTGCTTGTGTGGCAAGTCTTAACCTCTGAGTCATCTCTCCAGCCCCGAGAGTCTAATTTTTAAATCCTGGCTTATTTGAAGTGGCAGATCAAATGCCTTCCTTTCTTCGCGCCCCCTGTCTCTCTCTCTCTGTGTCTCTGCCTGTGTGTGTCTCTCTCTCTTTCTCTCTCTCTCTCTCTCTCTCTCTCACACACACACATACACACGTACACACACACACACACACACACACACACACTAAACTTTTCATAAGCCAAGAAGCCATTCAATGGGACTCTAAAACTGATCCCTGAATCCATTTGCATCTTTCTTGTCCTGGAGAGGAAACTCCCTGGAGAGCGAGGCCTCAGATAAACGTCTATGGCAGACTAAAACTAAATTACATTAAATTTAAAAAAAGCATTGATCTGTCCACACGGAAAGAGCAGCAGCCTTAGAATCAGGAAACATGACTTCTCCAGACCCTGCTCTTCCTCGCTGCTGAAGGCCTGAAGGGAGGAGCGTTATCCCCAAAGGCTGTGTGTGTGTGTGTGTGTGTGTGTGTGAGAGAGAGAGAGAGAGAGAGAGAGAGAGAGTGTATGTGTGTTGTGAATGTGAGTGTGGATGAAACTGAACACAACGGAACACAGTCTAATGTCCCAAAACTGCCAGCATCCTAAAACCAACAAACCACCGGGAACTAGCCGAGAATGACGTCTCCACAGCAAACAGGACACGGCAGGCAGTCTGTTGAGCGTTTGCGGCCGACAGGCTGGAAAACTGCTGCTTTACGTATGATTTACATTTCAGGCCTGCAAGAACCCTGCCAGGTGGATATTAGCCCCATTTCACAGGTGGGAAAACAGAGTTGACCTGTACCAGGTCACATAGCTACAGCCCTGGAGCGCCAGAGAGTGAGCCCCCTCCCCACAACACTCTTGCTGGCAGTGGACTTCTAAGGAAGGGTCTCGGTGTTTGCCATGTCCTCCTCCTCCCAGGTCCCTTACGCATGGTTATGAAAGGCATGTATTCCGTGGAACAAGCTTCTAAGCCATCCCATTTGACAAGTTCATTAGCTTCACAAAGCCTCTCTTCCAACATTATTGTTTTTAGATTTAGGATCTGAATTTCAAGTGAGATGTGGCCATGTGGTGTATTTATAGAGAATGTGAAACAGGATGATGAAAGGATTAGAGACTGTGTTATGAGAGCCAAGAGAAGTAATGGTGGGTGATGGGTAGAAAGGATTCAGGGGGCTGGAGAGGTGGCTCAGGGGTTAAGCCTCCGCCTTGCAGGTGGAAGGTCCTGAGTTCGGATCCCAGATCCCACGTATAGACGCCAGGCGGAAGTGGGGGCGGCCTGCGCTTCTGGTCCTGGTAGGGCGGAGCCTGTGAATCCCGGGGCAGAAGGAGGTGGAGGCGTCCATGGTGGTTCGCGAATTCGTCCGTGGTTCTACACACACACACACACACACACACACACACACACACACACACACGCATGCACGCATGCGCGTGCGCACAATAACACGCACATGCGCACAGTTGAATAAATAATAATAAAAAAAATTAAAAAAAAAGAAAGGATTCAGGAAGGGCGGAGAGATGGCTCAGCAGATAAAGGGGCCTGCGGTGTAAGCCTAGTGACCTGAGGTCCATCCCTGGAGACCATGCAAAGATGGAGGAGAGTGCGATAGTTAATTTTGGTTGTCAACTTGAGTATACCAGAGGTTAACTAACAAATTAGCTGCCAGACCGCCTGAAGAGATGATCTGGATGGATATATTTGCAAAACAAAGGTCAACCCTATGGATGAAAGCTCCAGTAGTAAACCAGAAAGAAGGAATCACAGGGCAGAAGAGCTTCGAGGACCCTCTTGCTCTGTGTCCTGCACACTCCTTTTCCCTCTGTGAGGATGGACGTGACCTGAGCTGCCTCTACACTCTGCCACCTGCCACGAAATAGATCTTTTCTTTTCTCCACTTCAGTTGCTTGAGTCTCAGTGTTGTCTCACAGCAGCAGAAAGAGTAGTTGCGGCAGAGAAGTCACTTCAACAGCATATTTTCTAAAATTGGAACAATACAGAGATTAGCATGGCCCTGTGCAAGGATGACATGCAAATTTGTGAAGAGAGGAGAGAACCTACTCAACGAAGTTGTCCTCTGACCCACGTGTGCAAACACACACACATATACCACACACACACATCAAAATGAAATAAAATAAAAGTTTAGAAAAAAAAGAACAAAAAAACAAAATTGTATAGAATGATGAATGGAAACTTGTAACCCAGAGCTCAAACTCTGTCTTTGTCGTTTGACCAGCTATGGGAACATGATTAATCATTTCATTTTGTGGTAAGGGTCTTTTGAGAACAAAGGAAAAGCAATGTAGCATGATCAGTGTCTGCGTGTACTTGTGTAACCCTAGGTCATAAAACACCCAAGAGGGTTGGAGAGATGGCTCAGGGGTGAAGACTCTGCCTTGCAAGCAGAAGGTCCTGAGTTTGGATCCCAGGTCCCACATAGAAATGCCAGGTGGAAATGGCAGCGGCCTGTACTTCCAGCCCTAGTGGGCTGAACCTGGAAAATCCAGAGCAAAGCAAAAAGGAGGTAGAAGTAATCCAGGATGATTCCTGAAGTCACTCTTGGGCATCCAAAAAGCATACACAGTACCCTCTGATATACCTCCTCCTCTTCCCCCCCCACATATGCAAAAATAAATTAATAATTAAAAACCTCCAGGAGGAATGTATGTCCCCCAAAAGGGGCGCAAAGATACCAAACTATAAAGGGGGAACTCTAGAAAGCCAAGCTGATGGAAAGTGATGTTTGGAATGCCACCTGCTAGAAAAGGAAATTCTTTGATGAAAAAGAAAAAGGGCATGGAAGACTGAGAGGAAGTGTAATCATGGGCTTTCCGTGGAAAAACGGAAGCAGAGAGACCCACTGGCATCAGCCCACCAGTGCTTTCTGGAGCCCCTATTGGTATAAGGCCACTGCCTGAGACCATAGGGATTTCTGGTTGGATCTGAAATGTCTCATGTACAAAACTGTCTCTCTCTGATCCATGCTGAATATCTGGAAGCATTTGAGTCTCTGGCTCTCATCCTAGAAATCCAGAGCCCACTAGAAGCTAGGAAAGTTTCCCATAATCCTACTGCTCCTTCCTACTTATTAGAAGTTCCATGCCTGGATTTGCATACAGATTCCCAGCCCCTAATTCTAAATAAAGTCTGGTGGGACTGGGCTGTGTCTTCTTACCACTTTTCCTGTGGGAAAGCGGAGGGATTTTCCACCTGTTTTGGCCAACTGTTCTCTGTATTTTCATCTCTCTGTGGGTTTTTTTTTTTTTTTCTTCTTCCGCTTTTCATATTATCCAGGCCCAGGTCAGCCTCACAGGACATCAAGCTGCAAGCAGAATTTTTTTTTTTTTTTTTTTTTGCAAGCAGAATTTTTAATGGAATTTTAATAAGAGTAACGGTCGACCATGAACCATAGCTAGCCCAGAAAAGGGGGGCCTAACAAAGAGTATGAAAGGCATCATTTGCTATAATGGAAACTCAGCCTTTGGATGTCAATCCATTGAGTCCGGACTGGCCCAAACAAACACGGTTACCTGGAAGACAGCCTCAAAAAATATCTGTTTCTCTGCAACATTTCCTCATAAGCCTCAAGGTTTTTAACACCAAAAATGGGTACAACCACATGTGACAGTTGGGTACAGATGTCAGTTTGACAATTGAAGCTAAGCTTTGGGCACATCTTTGAAGAATTGGTAGTTAAGGCAAAACTGTAGGAGATTGTCTAGTTGATGAGAGAAGACCCAGCCCAAGGTGGGTGGGACTTTTCCCTGGGTGGACAGATAAGATGTAGGAAGCTGGCTCCGGAAGTCGGCATACTTGGGCAGACCTGCCATCTGCCCAGTGAGGATTGCTCTTCTTTCCGCAGTGGATATCGTGTGGCCAGTTCCCTTGGCGTCTGGTGTTGGTATGAGTTCTCTTGCCAAGCTGGTTAGAACTGTAAAATACCTTGTTCCCATTTTGTCATCAAGTTATCACATGCAAGCAAACTGCAGCACTAAGTAAGTGTACAGTGTGGCTACAATTTTTTAAATTTTATTGATTGATTGATTGTGTGTGTGTGTGTGTGTCAGTGTTGTCTGTATGTATCAGAAGGCATTGTGTGTACCTGTGAAGGCCAAGGGTGACTTCAGGAATCATCTTGGATCTATCTACTTCTTTTTTTGCCTTGTTCTGGTGTTTCCCAGGCTCTGTGTTCCAGAGCCAGAAATGCAGGCCACCGCCATTTCCACCTGGCATTTTTATGTAGGATCTGTTATCTGAACTCAGGTCCTTCGGCTTGTGAGGCAACCCTCTAGTCCCTTGACCCATCTCTCTAGCTCCAGCATATCTACAAGCTCGATGAATGAATGCAATGATGATGTAGGAGATCAAAGACAGGTCCTCTAGAAAGGGTAGTTGAGGTTATCGATACAATAATCACCACCCTGCAGTGGGTGTTGGGCAAGCACGTAAAGCATTTCTACTAGGAGGCTGTAGTGGGAAAGACTTGGCCCCAGGGCCTTGGCTCACACACCTCCTCTACCATATCCCATTTCATCTTTATCCTGCTCATTATGCATCTAACTCGCAACTTCCTTTTCTCCAAGAAGCCTTTCTCCATGTCAGGGTTCACTATGAAATGCTCTCTCGGTTCCCATAATCTTCCTTTCAGAGTAATGTCACAATGGGAATTAAATAGGGTTTTTTAGCATCAAGAAAAGTGGCCCAGCAGTTGAATGTCTGTTCTGTGTGTGCCAAGCTTTGGGTTTAGTCTCCTCCACTGAAACAAACATGTACAGTGCACATTGAGTCTGTATAATCGGGGGAGTACTCACTGCCTTCTTAACAGTAAGTATTCTGACCTACGAATGTGGCATTGTTTCTACTTACATAGGTATTCTTTAGTCTTTTAACAACATTTTGTAGCTCTCAGTGTACAAGTCTTACAGTCTATTGTAAATTGTCCTTAAAATTTATTTTCTTGTTCATTTTGTGGTAGTGGGAATCAAACCCAAGACCTATACAATAGGTAGGTATGCCACCACCAAGCTATACTCCAAACCTGGGTATTTTTTGTGCTATCGTAGTGGATTTTTTTTTTCAAACCTTGTTTAGGGAATAAACTCTGCTTTACCATAATGTGTTGCTTTGTTTACATATTACTGGGTTTTGACCTGTGAATATTTTGCTATGACGATTCTTGTGATCCTGAAGGATATTTGTCTCCAGGCTTGTCTAGTGACACAGGTGTCTGGTTTTGGTGTCAGGATAATGCTACATTCATAAGAAGGGGGGAGTTCTTTCCTTTTTCATGTGCTATAAGAGATTGTACAGAATCATCGTTATTTCTTCCTTAAAGGACCTAACATTTGTGTGTGTTCATATATGTGCGAGGAGGTATGCATGCATATTACTTGTCAAATAAACATTAGTTATCTGAGTCTTTCAAGTAATTTGTTCATTTTATTAAGTTGTTAAAATTTATTTTTTTTTTTTTCTGTTTGTTTGCTTTGACTGTATAGCAAGGATGACCTCAAACTCCTGAGCCTTTGGCCCCTTAAGCACAGGGATTAAGGGTCTGTACCACATCCACTTTGCATAATTTTTGAATGGAACATGTGTGTGTGTGTGTGTGTGTGTGTGTGTGATGCAAACACTAATGAAAAGAAGTCGGAGTAGTGGTAGAAGTGAAAAGAGAGATACGCAAAGCCCAAGTTGATTGACTGTACTCCTTTCTCAGTGACTAACCAAACAGTAGACAGAATCTCAGCAAGGATTGTAAGAATGGAATGGCATTATCAATTTGACCTAAGAGACTGTCATAGTTGGGCACAGGTGTCAACTTGACAGTTGAGGATTTGAGCTCTGAGCACATTTGTAGAGAATTAGTGGTTGAGTTAAGTCCAGAGCAAACCTGAAGGCAATTGTCTAGCTGATGAGAAGGCCCAGCCCATGGTAGGTGGGACTAGGCCCTGGAATAAAATACAGAGAGCTGGTTGAGAAAGTTGGCATCCTTGTGTACACTTGGCCAGACATGCTGGTCTGGCAAGTTAGGATTGTCTCCCTCTCAGCTGCTATATAGAGATGGTATGACCAGTTCCCTTGGCCATGGTGTTGGTGTGAACTCTCCCGCAAAGTTGGATGAGGAACTGTAACTAGTCTATGGTAAGAGAATAAACCCCTTGTTCCCTTAAGTAGTTTGATGATGATTTATCAGCAACTAGGCAGTTGTAATGCAACAGACATTTCCTATCAGTCCAGTGAGCCAGCAGATTGCAGATTTGTCCATGTGCACATAAAATCACCCACATGGACCATATTCAGGGTCATCAAGTAAATCTCAGTGAATTTAAAATAACTGAGATTGCACAACATGTATTTCCTAGCACCACAGAATTCAACTAGAAATCAGTAACAGAATGATATCTGGAAAACCCTCCATTTTTGCTTTGCTTTGCCTATTGTGAAGTTGAATTAAGATTGATGATGAACTGATGAAGTGACCCCCTTCCTGATTATGAAATGTCACTCTTTATCCCTGGTAACATTTCTTAATACATCCTAACGATGGAATGCTCACTATTAATACCACTACTCTGACTTCTTTTCATTAGTGTTTGCATCACACACACACACACACACACACACACACACACACACACGTGTTCCCGCCACTGTACATGCCTGTAACAAGGTCTTGCTATATAGTACAAACTGCCTTTGAACTTGTGATCCTCCTGTCTTAGTCTCCTAAGTGACTTTTTAAAATATTTTGCTTATTTATTAACTTATTTTGGAGGGAGTGAGGGAGGGGTGGGAGTTTGTGCGTGCATACCACAGCATCCAAGATGTCTCCTGGAACTTGAACTTAGGTGTCCAGGTCTTCGACCAGGTGTCTTAACAGCTGAACTATCTTGCCGGCCCGTCCTGAGTGATTACATCACAGGCATATATCACCACATCTGGCATGGTATTATTTTTTACTTTCCTTTTCATTTGTGTATTTAGAGGGATTTTTCTGTTGTTTTGTAGGAAAGTGAACCCAGGGTCTCAAACTATTCCAGAGAATAGAAGGTCCAGGGACTTCTTGAAAGAAGTTCCTAACTCCAGAGTTATTTTCTTGTAAGTACCACGCAGTACATCTGCCCATGTATGGTCTGCATTTTAAATAATCTTTGACTGGGACTATTAATACTGGACTTCAGCCTACCTTTTCTATTTGTCTTTTGTTTATCTGTCCCTTTCCCTTCTTATCTGCCTTTTTGTTAGATAATAATTTTGTTTGACATAACTTTTCTCCATTATGGGATTGTTGTTTAGATTTCTTTTCCTGGTGTCAATGTTCCAGCTGAGATTTACAATTATTTACCTGCAACTTATCATTACCTTCAAATAATGGCGTCACAGTGCTCTGTGTGCAGTGAAAGCCATTGCTGTGGCTTGCCTGTGTGGCTCTCTTCTCCCAGAGCCTGGTGCTGTTGTCATAATCGGCTTCATTTAAATTCACTTTGGCAGATGTTGTAACCCGCATAATGACGTATTATTACTTTTGCTGTTAAAAACAGCTGATTATCTTTAAGATAGGTTTTAAAATGCAGGGAAAAAAACCTTCTCTAAACCTTTGATTTGTGTAAGTGTCTGGCTTAGGAAATGTGGAGATGACCTCACTGTTACATCTTGGTAGGTGGGATGACCTCTGGTGAGACTATTAGTCTGACCCCAAATCCCCAGGGGTCAACCATCCCACTCCATGGTACCTGCTCTCTTGGTAATGGTCTTTCATGGTCACTACCATCTAGTAAACAGGGTTGTGTAGTTCCACAGATGGGCTTCGTCCCTTAGGGATGCTACCAACCAAGAACAGCTGAGCTATGACCTCGAGCTTTGCTCTGGAGTTTTCCAGACTCAGATTTCTGGAGCAAGAAATGCAGGCCACTGTCTTTTTTTTTTTTTTTTTTTTTTTTAACGTGGGACCTGAGATCTAAACTCAAGACCTTCTGCTTTCAAGTTAGAGTCTTAACCCCGAGCCGTCTCTCTACTCCTGTCTCCTTTTAAAGACTGCAGGACGTGGCTTTTTGTTCTATGGCTCATGCTTCTTCCGCTCTTCCTTTAAGCCAAAGTCCTCTATGTGCACTTGTCTTAATTCTCACTGCAACCCGATGAAGTAGATGTCGCTGCTTTCCCTTCGGTACAGCTGAGAAAATGAAGGCAAGAAACGCCAGATTGTCCAAAGTCATAAGCAAAATCACGAAGAGAGCCAAGGTTTGGTTCTCAGGGGTCTGGCATCAGAGCCAACCGCCCCCAACCACCAGTTTTCTCTTAGAACACTCCCTTAAGCTATTATTCCCAGCACTTGAGAAGTGGAAGGAGAAGGGTCAGGCATTCAAGGTTGCAGGGCAAGTTTGAGACCAGCCTGGGCTACACAAGACCTGTCTCAAAAAAATTCTAAAGTAGGGGCTGGAGAGATGGCTTAGGGGTTATGACTCTATCTCGAAAGCAGAAGGTCCTGAGTTTGGAGCCCAGGTCGCATGTAAAAATGCCAGGCAGAAATGACGGCTGCCATTTGATATCTGAGAGCCCACAGAATGTGTGTGTGTGTGTCTCAAGTAAGTAAATTAAAACAAAACAATAAAAACCTTCTCCCATACATCTCCACCGGTTTTCTCTCTTCTCTCCTCTCCCCTTCCATGCTCTTTTCTCCCCCCCCCCACTCCTTCTCTCTTTCAGTGACATTGGAATCAGAGCTTCACATTCCCTAAGTGATATCCCATCACTAGCTACATCGGCAATCCTCCTTTTTCTTTTTTGATTTGGAGAGAAGTTCCCACCAAGGCCTTCCAGCTGACCTTTGAACTTATTCTACAGCTGGGCTAGGCCTTGCACTGAAGAACCCCTCCCCTCCTGCCTCTGCAGCTGGGTTAGCAGTCACAGCCCATGTCACCAGACCTGCTCCAGTCACATCTCTGTAGGAGAGTTCTTCAATGATCTGGACTTGCAGCATCTCAGTAGGAAGGGAGGGGAACTGAATTAGATAAACTCATTCACTCTTTCCATTCCATCAAATCCATGACTCCCCATCCTTGCTGATAGAGCTAAGAACTACCTGCCCTGGCAGGATGGCTAAGATTTATTTACTTTAATAATATTTATCAAAACCACAGAGTTTAACTGCTCCTTGTATGCTCAGAAGTCTCCTCTGGCTTCCTGTTTGTACCAAAGGTTATCTTTTCAAACTGCCCTTTGGGCTTAGAAAAGTTCCTTTGTATTCACCACCTATGATTAAGTGAACAAAAAGCAGGATACAAAACTGCGTGTCCCATTTTACCAACAAGTGTGTGTGTACTTGTATATGTAATCTGTATACTTGTATTGTACACTGCACTTGTATATGTATTTTTTCTTATACATAAGTGAATATAATGTATTAAGTATTTTTATGTAAATATGAGTCTTTATATTTGTGACTATGTTTATAGAATCCTAAAAGATCTACATGCTAATAATTCATGTCAAAATATCTTTTCTGAATGGCAAAATGACTGATTATTTACATTTTATGTCTTAATTTTTTTAAAAAAGTTCTTCCACAGTTTCATACATGTATATGATGAATTTTAGCTGTTTTCACCCCCTATTACTCTTTCTAAATAGTAAAATAACCAGTGATCTACATTTTATTTCTTTTTCTCTGGCAGTACTAGGGATTGATTTAGGGCCTCATATATACTAAGCAGGTAGGCTACCACTGAGCGAGGTCCCCAGCCCTGTTTCCACTTTTTATTTTAAGGCAGAGTCTCACTGAGTTGCCCAGTCTGGCCTTCAGTTCATTCTGCACCCCCAGCTGCTTAGAACCCAAGTCCTCTTGATTCAGCATCAAAAAAGCTGGGATCGCAGACCTTTGCCCTTAGACCCAGGCTTTATGTTGTTTGTTTTATTTGTGCTTTGTTGTATTAGTTGTTTGGAACAGGACTTTGCTCTGCTGCCCAGGTGGGCTTTTTTTTTTTTTTTTTATAGTTTTCAAAACATCTATTTTATTATTGGTGGGTAGCACATTTAAGAGTTAAATAATGTATGGGGCTGGAGAGGTGGCTCAGGGGTTAAGCCTCTGCCTTGCAGGCGGAAGGTCCTGAGTTCGGATCCTAAACCTCTTGTATAGACGCCTGGCGGAATCGGGGATGGCCTGCATTTCTGGTCCTGATAGGGCGGAGCCTGGGAATCCCAGGGCAGAGTAAACAAGGAGGAGGTGGAGGCGGTCCATGGTGGGTTCCTGAATTCGCCCGTGGTTCTACACACACCCACACACACACACATACATACACACGTGCACACATGCATACACAATTTAATAAATAATAAAAAAAAATTTTAAAAAGAGTTAAATAATGTATCAGTGGGCTGGAGAGATAGCTTAGAGTTAAGAAGATCCTGAGTTCAGATTCCAGGTCCCATGTGAAAAAACAACAGGTGGAAACTGTGTCCTACACTTCCAGTCCTGGTGGGCAGAGCCTGGGAAATCCCAGCGCAAAGCAAGAAAGAGGTAGAAGTAACCCAGGATGATTCCCAAAATTACCCTTGGTCCTCCACAGGGACATACAGTGCCCTCTGATACACACACACACACACACACACACACACACACACACACACAATAAATTAAAAAATATATATGAAATAACGTATCAGTGACTATACAGGCCGCGGCACTGATAACCAATTCAAGTAGAAACCAGCTAACATGTAACTATCTAAATATTTAAAACACAGCTCTTATTTGGATCATCCTTTGTTTTGATCACTTCTGAGGAATGGGGGCTGGGTTTTGAATCTTCCTTCCTTCCTTCCTTCCTTCCTTCCTTCCTTCCTTCCTTCCTTCCTTCCTTCCTTCTTTCTTCCTTCCTTTCCTTCTTTCTTTCTTGTGTGTATCACAGGGCATGGCGTGTCCTTTGAAGGGAATCATCCTGGATTCCTTCTGCCTCCTCCTTGCTTTGCTCTGGGATTTCCCAGGCTCCATTTACCAGGGCTGGAAGTGCAGGCAGTTGCCCAGTTCCGCCTGACTTTTTTTTTTTTTTTTTAAGGTGGGACCTGGGATGTGAACTCAGGACCTTCTGCTTTTGAGACAAAGCCATCTCTCCAATCTCCCACATAGGTTTTGTACTCATGAACTCAAGTGACTCTCTTACTCAGCCTACTGATGACTGGGCATGTACTATTATTATTCTTAGCTTTTTTTTAATAAATGTTTTTAAAATTTTTATTTATTTATGAGAGAGAGAAAAAGAAGGAGAAGGAAGAGGAGGAGGGAAGGACGAGAAGAGAGGGAAGGAGAGCAAACATATGCATGTACGTCATGAAGCACAGGTGGGAGGTCAGAGGACGTTCAGAAATCAGTTCTCATCTTTCGCCGTGTGGGCTTCCGGGGATAACTCAGGTCACTAGTTTGCAAGCAGGAATTCACCACTGAGTCATCTCGCTGGCCCTCCTTTGTAATTTTTGTGCAAAGAAACCGGTTATATGCTTAGAACCAATAAGCTAAAAAACAAAACAAAACAACCAATAAATAATATCCCCATTGGATTCAGAACTCTTGGTCCCCCTTTACCTCCTTGTCCGGTACTTCCTCCTGGATCGCCTACGTGTCCTCCATCTTAAATAAGAAGACAAGAGAGAGGGGCTACATGGCACACAGACAGAGCAGTCTAATCCACTTTCAAGTCTCCCCCACTTTCCCTCATGCCCAGTCATGATTTTCTGTCCCGTGGGCCAGGGTTGTCCCTGATGGCCCTTCCCACTTCCAGGTCCTCCACGGTCAGGCTGCATGCTTCCAACATTTATCAATCATCGCTCAGAACAGGAGTGGAAGAAAAGCGTTGCTAGAGTCAAGGACTGAAGTTAAAGTACTGAATCCTTCCTAGATATCCCTGGATGAGGTTTTTAAAAAAAAAAAATCCTAGAAAATCATTAAGATTGGATCCGTGGAAATTATCCTACTCAAGACTCCAGCCCTGTGGGAAAATAATGAGGGACAGTCTGTATCCCAAGGAGCCTGGGGTTGTTGGGGGTCAGGGAGGGAAGCAGAGACAAGGTCTTTAGACGTGGGGATGGCCAGATTCTGCCCAGAAGGGAAGGAGGATGAGTCAAGTGTCACCATGGGGCTTGAGACAGAAATAGAGGCCCTGTCACTCCATGTATCAATCCATCTATTCATTCCTTCCCCGAATACACACCAAGCCTCCGCCACGGTCTGGCACTGGTGCCAGAGATGCACCCGGGCAACAAAACAAGATAATGATCCCCCACCTAGCCCATTCTGTTTACGTTCCAAGGAACACCCGAGGAACAGGAAGTAAACAGGCATACAAGAGATCATTTCCGAGGGTGTTAAGTGCTTTGAAGAAAATAAAACTGGCTGGTGCGACACTGGGGGGAGGGGCATAGGTGCTGACGCGTCAGTAGCTGAAATAGAAGCCAGGGGCTGGTTGAGAAGGAAGATGATGAATTCTCCGATACAGCTGCTGATTCACAGACGCTAAGATTCACCTCCTGGTGAGATATTTCACCTTCCTCTCAAACTTGCATCATATCCTCTGGCTCCGTGGGTTTCGAAAAAAACCAAAAAAAACAAAAAACAAAACACAGTTCTTTAGGTTGGCTCTGTAGGGCTTTCTGGTTTTGCCCAGCCGGCCTGTCTGCCAACCCCATCCAAAGATGAACCTTTTCACTCTGTCCACTTTGGCTACCAGCCTTTGTACCTGGGTCCTGAATTCTAGTCCTCACTCAGCCTGCCCTTCCGGGGCTCAGCTTATTTCATTGCCTACTTTCCCCTTAGATGGTTTAAAGGTCTTAAAGGCAGGAACCGTGAGGGATCCAGTGGAGAGTTCAGACTCCTTGAGGGAGGGCGTGGAGACTGGATCCTCTTATTGGGCATGATGGTGCATGTCTGCAGGTCAGCCCTGCCTTTATTTATCTATTTGTTTGTTTGTTTGGTGTGTGTGTGTGTGTGTGTGTGTGTGTGTGTGTGTGTGCACTGTGTGTGACTGTGAAAGCCCAAGGATGACTTTGGGAATCATCCTGGATTGCTTCTACTCCTTTTTCCTTTGTTCTGGGATTTCCCAGACTCCACCTTCCAGTTCCAAAAATGCAGGCCATCACCATTTCTGCCTACTGTTTTTGTTTGTTTGTTTGTTAAGGTGGGATCCAGGATCCAAAATCAGGTCCTTCTGCTTTCGAGGCAGAGTCTTAACCCCTGAACCATCTCCCTAGCCCAAGACCCTGTCTTTACAAAAGAAAAAATGCAGTGTGATTGTACGCGCCTGTAATTGCATTTTTTAGGAGGTGGTGGTAGGGTTAGAAGCCCTAGGCCAGCCTCATAAGACGCTGTCTTAAAACTAATAAGACCCTCCGTTCTACACTGAAATCACTCCATTCCCCTGTCTGGACACACTGGAAGTGATTTTAGAGATCAGCTGTCATCTTGTTAGAAGTGAATACAGAAAGGAATGATAAGAAGAAGCCAGAAAATCTGAGTTTTCTTACTCCATCTTTGTCTTAGCTTTGGCATGGACCGAGCCTAAGAGTTCTAGGTTTCTTTCATCCCTCAGGCAGAAAGAGAGTCAAAATTTGGGATTCCGGATCAGCAGTACAAACAGGGACCAGAGTAAGCGCATAACTCGCTCTGAACCCGCTTCCTTCCTCGACTTCCTCACTTCCACATCGTTCCTGCTTTTACCTTTTGGAGGACTGGAGTAGCTTCAGTTTGCCCATCTGAAGTGCAGGATGTTGGCAGAGCCCCTGTCCCACATCCTTCCTTTCCTCTCCCCCTTTGAGGCTGATTCACACCTGAACCTCAACCTCTGATACTCTGAGGTCGGGATGTCCCCGGAGTGGGAGGCGAGGGGAGGGGCGTGGGATTGTCCTGACGGGTGTTTGGGATGAACGTCAACACTGTAAACATGGTATTCATCATGAGTCTGTTCCAGCCGGGTCTTTCATCTGGGCAATCTCACAGCCCCTACACATGGTAATTAATTTTCACAACAGCTTCCACGAGAGGATGGTGCCAGCCAAAAGCCAGGGGGCATTTCCCAGTATCCTTCCTGCCCACCACCCGTCACTGGTAGCCCCAAGGGGGTCACATGGATAGAACCCCTGGGTCTCAGACTCCCTCCCAGAATCTTTCTGCCTAGAAAGCTTCAGGATGGGCGGTAGGCTCCTCCTCCCAAGCAGCCTCCAGCCCCCTGTTCACTGCCGGTTCTCCCAGAGGGTGACTAAGAATGACCTAGGCAGGAGTGGGAGCATTTCCTGCCTCCACTGGAAGGTTGAGACCAAACAAAGAGTTGACTCAGCAGGAGCCACATGGCTTAAAAAAAAAAAAAACCTGCCTCTAAGGAGTCTACCTCCTGCTCCTTTGTCCTTTGGACAGTCACCTGCCCAAAGGATGGGGTGGGCAGGAAGCTACTTGGAATGATTTTCGTCTTGAATTCTCATTAGGGAAGAAATACAAGCTTATTTTAGAAAGCTTAAAAATGCTGGAAAAAAAATAGAAGTATTGTAGCAATCCCATAATTCCGTTTCCAACATAATCATTACTAAGAACTGGTTACATTCCTTTGGGTTTGTCTGTTTTTGTTTGCTAATTTTTTAATATTTTCATTTATTTTGAGAGAGAGAGAGAAGAGAGGGGCGAGAGAAAGAAAGAGACAGAGAAAGAGGGAGAGAGAGAGAGAGAGAGGGAGAGAAGGAGAGAGGGGGAGAGAGAGAGAGAGAGAGAGAACACGTGTGCCATGGAGCACGAGTGGAGGTCACAGGACAACTTTCAGAAGTTAGTTCTCTCCTTCCACGTGTAGAGTTTCCAGGAATTGAATTCAGAGGGCCAAGTTTACGAGCAGCACCTCACCCTGATCTGGTGTGTTGAAGTTGTGTCTTCCTATTTAGCTCGGGTTGGTAAACTTGGAATTCTTTGCCACGTCGGACTGTCTATATTTTGGGTGATCACTTAAATATTAGCAAATACTCATGACAGGACTGGAAGGATGGCCTAACATGCAGGCACAAAGACCTCAGTGTAAAAAACTAAGTGCGGTGGTGGCCTGTTCCTATGTCTTAGCTCAAGTGTTCTGGTGGGCAGCTGTTCCTCCCAAGTCAGTGAGCCCCGGGTTCATGAATGATGCTGTCTCAGAAAATAAGACTGAGGGCTGGAGAGATGCCTCAAGGGTTAAGTCTCTGCCTCACAAGCAGAAAGTTCTGAGTTCAGATCCCAGGTCCCATGTTAAAAAAAAAAAAGGTTGAAAATGACAAAGAAAGATACCCAACACTGATCCATGGCCTTTACACACAAGCATATATATGTGCACATCCACATATGCACCTTCCTACACACAAACTTGTATACATGCATATGTCCCCCATACACATGCTAAACACGGTTATAGACACATATCCAAACACAAAGAGAAGTGAAGAAAACCTCTGCTCAGAGATTTCATAAACTGCTCCAAAAATTTTTCTGTTGTATGTACAGGCATGTTGTGCTAGTTAGATTTAATGTCAGCTTGACCATTGAGGACTGGGTTTTGGATACATCTGTGAAGAACGGATAGAGTTAGTTCTAAGCAAGCCCGTGGGAGACTGATGTGGGAAGATTCCTGGTGGGTTGGGACCATTTTCTGGGCAGGTAAATAATTTTTTTTATTATTTATTCAATTGTGTGTGTGTGTGTGTGTGTGTGTGTGTGTGTGTGTAGGCTCAGGCGAATTTGGGAACCACTATGGAATACCTCCACCTCCTCCTTGTTTACGCTGAAGGAGGTGAATAAGATGGAGGGAGCTGGTTCCGTATTTGGGCGTACTTCGGCACATCCTGCCAGACTCACAATTGGGCAAGTGAGGTTTCTCCCTCTCTCGACAATTCCCGTGGATATGGTATGGCCAGTTCTCTCTGTTCCTGGTGCCGGTCTGAACTCTCCTGCCAAGCTGAACTATAAACTATAACAGAGAAAATCATAAGCACACACATAGGCACGTCTGTTTCCAGTAACTGAAACAATAACATATGAACCATTTAGTCCTTTTTCACGTCTCGTGACAACACAAATGTTTTCTGTGCCCTCAAAAATCCTGGGCCAGGGCTGAAGAGATGGCTCAAGGGTTAAGGCTCTGCCTTGCAAATAGAAGGTCCTGAGTTTGGATCCCAGGTCCCAGTTAAAAAAATAAAATAAAATACTATGTGCTAAACGCTTTATTGATGCCTAACACTTTATCCTACTGGTTTTCCTCATTGTTGGACCTTCCTCAGGTGAGAAGCAGGCAGGAGCTGAGTCGATGGGAGAAGAAAGCAAGCTAGGCTCTCCAAATCACCCACCAGGCACAAGTCACTTTCACTGCCTCCCCTCTGCTTGGCGAGGTTAGGCGCTACCCCACCCTGCAAATAAGGAAACTGGGGTCTGCGGAGAGGCTAAGGAGGAATGTGGTTGGTGCTCAAGAGTCCAAGTTTGAAGCATGGCTTGGCGGTGCCAAAGCCTAGGGCTGTTCTGCTTGACCGGGACATCTTGGAAACCCTTAGTTTATGGTGGTCTGCTGCTTACTCGGGAATGGGGAGAGCCCTTCATTTATCTATTGCTCCATTTGCTCAAGGAACACTTGTGTGCCAGGCTTCAGGGACAGGGTAGAAAAAGGCCCAGTCTTGACCTCCAGAACTTCATAGCGGCATGGAGGTGGACATGCAAAGAAGCCGTCGCCACAAGCCTCCTACAGAGGGTCTCTCTCATACTCCAAAGGCCAAGAAAGGCTTTCTGGGGGAGGAAGCCTATACTGAATCAGGCCTCAGGCATCAGCCAGGAAGTTCCAGGGAGAATGAATCAGCTCTTCATCCTCCTCCTCTCCATCTCTCCCCTCAGGGTGGGCTCTTCTCCCTGCCCTGCCTCTGCCCCTAGCTTTCTGCTCTTCACAATAGGGTTTCCATGGGTGGTAGGTGTCCAATACAGAGAACGCTTTCAAGAGAATGTTTCTGTTTTGTTTTCTAGAAGTTCAGGAAATGTTGATCATCCAGAGGTCTATTCTGGAACACTGAAAAGTGGCGGAGAGGGAGTCAGGACTTAGATGACAAACCAAAGAAATAGACCCTGAGAGTGTTAAAGGGAGGCATAGAATGGACAATGGTCTTAAAAACAATGGTAAATTACTGAGACCTGCACGGGCTCAGAACAATAGGGATAAAGCCATCCCTGACATGGAGAGTGGGCTCCACATGATCCTGCCGTAACAGCCACCCAGCACCGCAAAGAGGGACCCTCAGGCGTCTGGGAGCCAAGCTTCGGGTCTGACAATATGGCTGTTTGGCCTTGATCTATGTCCAGGCCTGCTGCAGGAAGCTGAAGGAGGCAGATCTGTCCTTGACTTTGGGTAGGAGGAGATGTGTAGGGGTGTGTGGGGGGCTCCGTATGCCCAAGTCGAAGTGCAGGGAAAGAAGTCCTGTTTGCTGGACAGGGGACTTCTGATCCGGTACAACTCCCAACCCCCGCCCCCCAGTGATGCTTTGAGGACTTGCATGTAGGGAGTTTAGCATAGACTCTCAGTAGATGTCTAGTAAAGAGCACACTGCCGCTGTCATTACTATTACTATACAACTTCTAAAAATGAAATGCACATAACTTGATTGTATTTATATATGATAGTGCTAAAGAATTAAAAATACTGAAAAGAGGGGCTGGAGAGGTGGCTCAGGGGTTAAGCCTCCGCCTTGCAGGCGGAAGGTCCTGAGTTCGGATCCCAGATCCCACGTATAGACGCCAGGCGGAAGCGGGGGTGGCCTGCGCTTCTGGTCCTGGTAGGGCGGAGCCTGTGAATCCCGGGGCAGAAGGAGGTGGAGGCGTGCATGGTGGTTCGCAAATTCGTCCGTGGTTCTACACATACACAGACATACACACGCACATGCACACAGTTGAATAAATAATAATAATAAAAAAATTTAAAAAAATACTGAAAAGAAAAAGAATAATATGCAGACAGTTTTTACTCTAAAATTGATTAGAAAGAAAGAAAAGTTGAAAAACACAAAAAGTTGAAAGAAGAAATCACCTGTGTGTGGAGAAAACCACTGTCAACATTCAGTGTTTGTGGCTAGTGTGTTTTCTATTATCTTCGTTCTATATACTGTTTTTGATTCTCTCTTCCTCTTCCTTGTCCTCCTCCTTTTCCTCCTCTTCTACTTCCTCCTCTTTTTCCTCCTCTTCTTCCTTATTTTTGAATAGCTGTTTTGAAGAGCTGAGACTGTCTGTGTGTGTGGTCGTGTGCCCAGCCTTGTAGCACACACCTTTTCTTATATATTATCAAAGACTCTTCGTTATCTCCTTCTTCAACAGCTGTACCATATCCTGTGGATTTGGGGCTGGGTATGCATTTATACGTTATGAACAGCCTTTCAAAAACTCACTTTTCAGATTCTGGAGTGCTTCTTCCAAATGCCATTGGACACTTGATTGACACCAGCAGATTGGATCCATTCGTTAGGCACTTGATTTCTAGGGACTCTGGGGAAGCTGGCAGTCAGTTCTGATGGAGAGAGGGAAGCCGCACCATCTCCGCGTTCCATGTTTCATGCCCACCAAGCTGGGCCGGAGCCCCCAGTTCCACTGTCGACCTAAGGCCATTGGCTGGCCTACTGCTTTCTAACGTCCCCAGTGCGCTCAAGCCCCATTAGGCCAGGGTGGTTTTACCTGCTCGTGAAGTTACCTATCAATCAGAGCTGGAAAGTGTCCCTGCTCTGCCTCCAGCTTGGAGCTATTTTCTTACATTTCTCAACTTGTTTTTGTAAAGTGAAGAGGTGTGTGTGTGTGTGTGTGTGTGTGTGTGTGCGCGCGCGCGCGCGCGTGTGTATTAAACAGAGATGTATAACTGCGCCTACAAGTTTTTCCTCTTTGTTTCTGCCACAGCCTCCTCCTCCTCCGGACACGCCCCTCGCCGCCCCGCTTCGGTCCCCCGCAGTCCCGGGTCACAGGCTTAGTTAGGTTCCAGGAAGAGCTCTGCAGGCGCCTGCCGCCCCGGGGCGTCAGCTGACCTGGCTCCCCACTGGGGTGACTAAAATGCAGGTTATTTGGACTTCCTGGGCAGGGCCTGCCACCGCGCGGATGGTGGGGCTTTGGAAACAACAATAATTAATATTTTGCCAGCTGTGATTCCAATCGCCCCGCCAAGGAGAGGGTCCCACCCTGAGCAGACAACCCGTGGGAACTGCCTGGGCTGCAATTCTCTGGGCAGCAATGGTGCCCTGTGCACCCCGGGGGCTCGGGCAGGGATCCCCCCCACCTCCCCCACGCCCCAAGATTCAGACGCATCAGCTGGGCGGAGGACACGCCCCGCCCCGCTCATACCTGCGCCCCCATTGTCTACTGACGTCTTTTCTCTACTCATACCTGGGGGGCGGGGGGAGAGGAAAGAAGGGGTCTAGGCTGAGTGTCCAGGCTCTGCCTCGCCAGGGGCGTGAACGTAAAGTGACCTGAGCATAGAGGTCACGGCAGGGGGGGGCCAAGAATGAAGTCTTCCTTCTCCACCCACACCTTCCAAGGCAGCCACCTGGAAAGAAGCAGGGGGCAGGCACCTTAAAGAAACGGAAGCCCATGGAGGGTGCATCTTTCTCCCCCTCCCCTTCTTTCCCCTCCCCCCCTCCTTTTTTTTTTTGAAAGGATCTTATTAAGTATCCAGAACTGACCTTGAACTTGCAACCCAGTCATGGGATACTACACCCCGGTAAACTTCAAGGTTTTAGTGCCAACTGAAAGTTAAGCTTCCCCTTGTAGGAATCACTTTCCACTTCAGTTAAAAGCAGTTTCGGTTCCTTTTTCTGAGTGCTGGGGAGGGCAGGGGGGTTGGGGAAGTAAACAGAGGGAGGGAAACAGGAAACCTCTGCCGCCAGGAGCCTTCCACTAGCTGCAGGGCGGCAGTAATCTTATCACTTTGGCAGTAACACAGTGAGGAGGAAGCCCCTAGCTGTCCCACAGGAAGTTGTCCAAGGACGCATTACCAGTAAGTGCCTATAGGGTTGAAATCCTGGCTGGGAGCCTTGCCGGCAGCTGAAAGCCCATGTGTAGTTACTGTCGGTATTTTTAGCCACTGGTTGATAAAAAGTTCCAAAGCAAAACCCCCTCAGTTTGGACAGGGCTTTGATGCTAGGGTAGGTGCTGGGTCAGTGTTTAAAGTTTAAAACTCCAGATCCCACGTAAAAATGCCAGCCAGGTGTAGTGACCCCTCTTGTAATTCCAGCCCTGGAAGAGGGAGCCTGGGAATCCCTAGATCAAGCTAGTTAGACAGGCACATGTGCTCCCACACACACATGCAAACACACATACACATGCATGTACTGCATATACACATGCATGAAAGAAAACAAAAACAGTATACGCGTTCCTTTTCTCATTTAAACATCACATTTAAAGGGAGAAACACCTGAATTCCCTCAAATGTGAGTCCTGCCCCAGCAAGGACGAGCGATGTCTATCTCTCCATATTCTGACCCACCGCTGTATCGATGCAAGTTTGCTGTTAGGTAACTATTTTATATGCAAGACTGAGGTCCCATAGCAGTTTCTGGGACGTTCCTGGACACACAATGTAGTCACAGAACCTGGATGATTTTCAAGCTGGTATCCTTTTTGCATTACCCCTCTGTATATCTATCTGTCTGTGGGGTCCTCCTGTCCATCCGTCCCTCCAGCTAACTATGAAAGCGGAGTGGACACACTTGCAAGCAGTGAGCAGGAGTCTAGGAATTTGAACCAGCAGGACAGACACTGGGGTGAGGAAAGCGAAGCACTGACTTTGAGAACTGTGAGGTATTGCCCAAGGGAACGTCGCGCCATGGATGAAAGATGGAAGCTTTTATTGGTGATCCCAAACCCGGGCCAATATTCCGGGAAAGAGGGGAGAAAAGTGTGGATGAGGGGGATAGGTTTTTTGTTTTGTTTTTTTTTTGTTTTTTTTTTTTTAATAATCTTAGGGTTGGTAGGTGGGCTAAGGGGCAGAAGTGAAGCACGGATCTCTCTCTGACTCTGCCTGGCCACTAGGAGAAGTTCTACTCTGAGTAAAGGGCATGGGGGAAAAGGAAAATCCCTCAGTGGTCAAGGTAAATAATATTTTAAGCACAAATCTGATGCATCAAATTGGCACATAACAACACATAATGGCACAATCCTCTAGCTCCTTTTTTAAAACTGTATTCATTCAATTAGTGTGTGTGTGTGTGTGTGTGTGTGCGTGTGTGTCAGAGGAAACATATGTTCCTGTGGAGGAATAAGGGTGACTTTGGGAATCATCCTGGATTGCTTCTATCTTCTACTTACTCTGGGAGTTCCCAGGATTTCCCCATCACCTGGTGGTTTTTACATGGGACCTGGCATCCAAACTTAGGACCTTCTGGTTTTGAGACAGAGTCTTAACCCCTAAGCCATCTCTCCAGCCTGTTCTAGCTCCTTTTTTGTTTGTTTTTGTTTTGTTGTTGTTGAGATAGGGTCTTGCTCAAACTCCCTTCTAACTCAGTCTCCAAGGTATTGAGATTAGAGACATTGCAACGATTCCCAGACTATATCCTGTGTTATGTTGTTTTGTTTAGGAGATAGGGTCCCAGGTAGCCCAGGCTGCTCTCAGATTTGTTATGTGGCTGAAGATGACCTGGCACTCCTGAGTCTCCTCCTCCTACCTCCCAAGTGCTAGGATTCCAAGACATACACTACCATGTCCAGCTTTGAAATAAAGCAGTCTGCCCCCCCCCCGCGCCCCGCCATGTGTGCACATGTTCACATGATGATAGAGGCCAAACATTGGGATCTTTATCCATCATTTTCCACCTGATTTTTCAAGACGGGGCTCTCATTGAACCTGGAGTTTATGATTCGGCTAGACTGGCTGGGCAGCAAGCCCCAGGTGTCCTGTCTTGTCTTCCCAGTGCGGGACTGCAGGTACCGGCTGCCATCTCGGGTCCTGCAGCTCTTACCCAAGTCCACTTCATCAGCTGAACCATCTTCAGACTGAGTCCTCAGGGGGGTCTGGGAGTGTAAACCCGTAAACCTAACTACTCGGGAAGCTGAAGCAGGCAGATTGAAAGTCCAAGACCCGGGCTACGTAAGGAGTCCAAGGTCAGCTGGGACAACTTAGTGACATGCTGTCCCCAAATAAAAAACAAAAAAAGAGGCCCAAAGGTATAGTATAGTGGCAAAATACTTGCCAGGTCTGCACAAGATCCTGAGTTCAACCCCAGGACCACTAAAAACAAGCACAACCATCTAAATTTCATTTCCTGCTGTGAAGGGCAAACACAGACCTATGTGGAGGACATAGTTACTTTTAGACACCCACAGGCAACAAGCAGGGGAGAGGGGAAGCCACTTACCGTAACTGTCATTGTGTATTACCTACTTTATCTTTTTTTTTTTTTAATTTTTTTTTTTATTTTTATTTATTCAACTGTGTGCATATGCGTGCGCGCGCGTGTCTGTGTGTGTTTAGAATCACGGACGAATTCGCGAACCACCATGGACGCCTCCACCTCCTTCTGTCCCGGGATTCACAGGCTCCACCCTACCAGGACCAGAAGCGCAGGCCGCCCCCGCTTCCGCCTGGCGTCTATACGTGGGATCTGGGATCCAAACTCAGGACCTTCAGCCTGCAAGGCGGAGGCTTAACCCCTGAGCCACCTTTCCAGCCCCTACCTACTTTATCTTTTTGATTTGTTTTGAATTGTTGAGATTGGGTCTTACTGAGAAGTGCAGATCGGGCTTCAACACGTGATCCTGCTCCCTCTATCTACTGAGATTACGGGTGTGTACTGCCATGCCCAGCCTGTCTTATATATCCTAAGTAACGTATATACATGAATCTTGATTTTCGCCACAGCCCTATTACCGGACCCAAACTGCCCTGGCATCCCTAATATATTGGTAAGAAAATAAAAGTTCAGAGAACCAAAGTGACCTGCCCAATGCTCGCTCTGCAGATCTCTGATTCAGGAAGGCAGACAGAGGCTGCTCCTGAAACCCACCCTCTCTGCCGAGAAGAATTTCCTCTAAAACGGAGACTGGGGTTGGCCCCAAGGGACTGACTGGAGTTAACCACCTCATTCCTGGTTCCATTAACCAGTTTTCCCCCTTTTGCTCCCCACCCCCGCCTTCCATCCACACCCCTCTGTGACTGAATCACAGTGACCACTTCCTGTTTCATTCAGGTCGTCTATTCTCCAAAGGCTTCTCGATACCACTTCGTAGTAAGTACCACCTATGATTATGGCTCCTGAGTGGCTCTGGAGACTTAGTTTTGTTTTTTCTAAGCCTCATCCTACAGGCGGAGAGGCACTGCACTGACTTTTGGCTTCATTGCGCTCCTCTGCTACCACAAGGTCTGGAGGGTGTCCCAGGGGGCAGAAGGACCATCTCCACTGCTGATGATGTGAGGGTGATGGGGACAAGCGGGCGGCTGCTCAAGCCTCAGTCATGGACAAGGAGGGAGTCATCGGACCCTGTGGTCACCTCGTGGGGACCGACTCACTAGACCCACTTGTCCCCAGGACATGGATCAGATGCCGAAGGGAAAGACAGATGCCAAAGGCATGTATGTCTCACGGGAGAACCCCATTTCTCTTTCACTTTCTCAGAAAAGGCTTCATGGAGGCTGACAAACTACCCTGAACACAGTGAGGGGCTCACGGGCTAGTGGGGGGACCTCCCTTGGGTAGGTGTGAATAGGCGGAATGGAGGAGCATCAGGGCCGACCGAGATCTTGAGATGTCCTTCTTGCTGCTGACAGAGGCTGACGTAGCTCAGGCGAGTCTCAGGTTTCCACATAGCTGAGGATGACCTTGAACTCTGGGTCTTCCTGCCTGCGGTTCTCAGTCCTGGGATCAGGACCAGCGTGTATGACCATACCCACCGCAGAAATCAGAAGCTTCTAAAAGTTACGGTGCTTCTTGCTTTAGAGTCATCACTACAAAACAAAACTCTCCAAATCTCAAGAACAGTCGGGAGTGGGGGTACATAACCCTGTAATCGTGTAAGCTCTGGGCACTTAGAGCAGGAGGATCAGGAGTTCAAGGCCATTCTTGGCTACAGAACAAAGGAAGTTGAGCTACATGAGACCCTATCTTAAGAAGCGACAGTGAGGGCTAGAGAGATGGCTTAATGGTTAAATTCGCTTTTTGCACAAGCCAGATGAGTCTAGTCTCCAGAACTCACATAGAGGTGAAAAGAGAGAACTGACTTCTTAAAGTTGCCCTTTAACCTCCACATGGACCCTACAGTATATGTGCACGTGCTTCGAGTGCATGTGCACACAGAAACACACACAGAAAGGTAAATAAAATTTAAAATATTTAAAGAAACAAAATATTGAAAAAACAAAATGAGTAAATAAACAAACACTAAAAACAAGATAAAAGTGTAATTAATTGTTGGCCTGGAAAGATGCTCAAAGATTAAGCCTCCGTCTTACAAAGAGAAGGACCTGAGTTCAGATCCTAGATCACACACACACACACAAAATGCCAGACAGAAATAGAAGCAGCCTGCGTTTCTGACCCTGGAAGGTAGAATCTGGAAAACTCCAGAACAAAGCAAAATGGAGGTAGATCAATCCAGGATGAGTCCTTAAGTCACCCTCGGGCTTCCACAGGCACACACACACACACACACACATACACACACACACACACACACACACATATAAAGAAGTGTAATCACTTTTTCCCTATAATAACCACTTCAGTGTTTTAAAAAAAGGATCAATCATTAATGTCTATTTTTTCCTTCATGTTTCCTGGTGCCTCCACTTTGCTGATTTTATAAGCACTGTTGGATGATCAGGTTGTGGTAGCAGTGGGTGGCACATGCCACCTAATACAAGAGGGTCTTTCTGGTCATTCTTGCTGTCTGACATCTTTGAGGGATGCCCCAGGAAGGGCGTGCCTGGTCATGGACGTGTTCTAACTGTAACGAGGACGGGATGTCTGGGGTCTAGAAAAGGAACAGCCACCCTCTGAAGTCCCTTCAAGTTCAGTGACGCTGGGGTGGGAAGAAGAGCATTCACGAGGCCTGCTCCAGCCCGAGAGTCACCAGATGTGGGGGTGAACCTCTGCATCCTGTTGGGTAGAATAGTTACTCTTTCCCCTGGAAGCATGCTGGCACAGGCCTTCCCTGGCAACCCAATCTCACTGCCACAAGATGGCACCAGGAATGGGTGGGTCGGCAGCGGATGGGACAGAACTACAGGGCATTTTGGTGAGCTCTCAGAGCATTCTGTGTTCACTCTATCTAGGTGTTCGCTCCATTTCTGCCTGCTCTGAGATTCTTGACCTTCTCAGAAACGTTAGGAGTTTTCGGTGGAATTAGCTGAATGAATACAATGAGGAGAAATGGAATGGCTGATTTCTTTTAGGTGGTGCATAAGTTCACAGTGTATAGACAGTAAAAATGCCTTTGGGTTGTTTAGTGGCTTTCCACAGTGGTGCATGGAGACTAGGATGGTGTTCATCTTTGAACAGGGGGCCCGGGCACAAGGGTCTAGGAGTAAGGAGGACACTATTTGTCACTTTGAATGAGAGAGAGAGAGAGAGAGAGAGAGAGAACAAGATTGTGGGAGGACTGCTATGTGTTAAAGGTCAGCCTAGGGTACATGTTGAGTTTAAAGCCAGCCAGGGCTACATAGCAAGACCTTGCCTCTAATCACCCCCCTGCTGCAAAAAGAAAAAAGTTGTATAGAACAAAGTCCAGAGGCACTTGGGAATTCCTCAGGGGGAGGCGAGTGGTTGGATTTAGCTTGAACTCGTTGGCTTCAGCCCTTATTAACTACCTGACAGTAGGCGAGTTACTTAAAAGCGTCTCTGTCCATTTCCTTGTAGTAAAATAGGCCCTTTAACACCAAACTCACGCAGCTCTTTCAAGACAAAATAAGATGATGAATAGAAAGATTTAGGCATAAACTAGGTAGTGCTAAGTGCTCACGTAACTATTTTACAGATAATTTTGTGAAGGTAAAGACACATCATGCTTACTACCAAAATGGAAAATATTTGATAAGAGAAAGGAAAAAGACTGAAATCTCCCCCAATCCCATCAGCCAGAGATAACCATTAGTAGCATTTTTTTATTTGTCTTACCAGTCTTTAAAAAAATATATTTTTATTTATTGGTGTGTATGTGTGTGTGTGTGTGTGTGTGTGTGAGAGAGAGAGAGAGAGAGAGAGAGAGAGAGAGAAGATGCACCCACACACCATATGGGCTTCTGGGAATTAAGCTCAGGTTTGTAGGTACTTACTGAGCCATCTCACCAGGCCTGAGACTTTTTTATTTTTAGTCACTCAATCAATCAATCAACTGCATGTGTGTGTCTCTGTGTATCGGGGGTACTGTGTGTGCCCATGGAGGCCCAAGGATAACTTTGGGAATCACCCTGATTTGCTTCTACCTGCTATTTGCTTTGCTGTGGAGTTTCCCAGACTCCACCTTTCAGGACTGGAAGTACAGGCAGCCTCCATTTCCACTTGGAGTTTTTATGTGGGATCCGGGATTTGAATTCAGGATCTTTTGCTCGCAAAGCAGAAGCTTAACCCCTGAGCCATCTCTCCGGCCCCAAATAATATACTTTCAAAAAGTCTCTTAGGCTGAAGAGATGGCTCAGAGGTTAAGACTCTGCCTCCCAAGCAGAAGGTCTTGAGTTTGGATCCCAGATCCCATGTAAAAAAAGCCAAACAAAAAATGGCAGCAGCCTGCACTTCTAGCCTTAGTGGGCAAAGCCTGGGAAATCCCAGAGTGAAGCAAGGAGGTAGAAGCCGTCCAGGATGATTCCCTAAGTCATCCTTGGTCCTTCACAGGGGCATACATGCCCTCTCTCTCTCTCTCTCTCTCTCTCTCTCTCTCTCTCTCTCTCTCTCACACACACACACACACACACACACACACACACACGCTAAATTAAAAAAAATTTTATTATTTATTCAATTGTGCATGTATGCGTGTGCGTGTGTATATGTATGTATGTGTGTGTGTAGAACCATGAACGAATTTGGGAACCACCATGGACGCCTCTACCTCTTCCTTGTTTACTCTGCCCTGGGATTCACAGGCTCCGCCCTACCAGGGACAGAAATGCAGGTCCGTTCCCCCCCCCCCCCCCCCCGCTTCCGCCCAGCGTCTATACGTGGGGTCTAGGATCCGAACTTGGGACCTTCCACCTGCAAGGCGGAGGCTTAACCTCTGAGCCACCTCTCCAGACCCCCAAAAATATATATATTATTTTTTAATGGAATCCTATTTCCCATGCTGCCTTATAACCTGCTCCTTTCATATGAGTATATGTGAACATTGTCCCACATCTTTCAACCTTATGCAACATCAGTTTCTAAACTAATGTACGGACAGTGACCCGTGATAGGGCCAAGCAGCCCCCCATTGTAAACACTAGGACAATGAATGTCTCAACGGATGAACATCTTTCACTATGTCTGATGGTAAACTTCCTGAAGAAGAATTGGTAATCTTTTCTGACAAACAGCCTTCTAGAAACTTCGTGAAAGTTCATGTTCCCACCCAGCCCAGCAGCGTTCATTACCCTGATCACAGGCCGACTCTGAGTTTTCCAATTTTTTTTTCTTTTCAGCAACAGAATGATCTTTCTCTTCTCCGACACACAGTTATTTCTGGGCAAATCCACTTGGTTCTCTGAATGCCACAGGCTCTTCATTCAGGGTTTTAACCAACCACAGATCAAGATTATTTTAAAGCCAGGTGTGTGTTATCCCAAATGCTACAGGAGAATCACCACAAATTTGGGACTAACCTGATGCATGTAGCAAATTCCAGGCAGGCCTGGTCTACATAGCGAGAGCCTGTTTCAAACAAGCGAGGCGTGGTGGTGCTTGTCATTGAGTTCAAAGCCAGTCTGGTCAACATAGCCAGTTTCAGCCAGTCAGAACTACATGTGAAGACCCCCTCTCCAAGAAAAAAAAACAATAACACAAACAAAACCTGTGCTTGTATTAAACATTTTGGAAGCAATACAGAATCATTTGCATAGCGTTTGCAATTTCCCAGTTGTTATAAATAATCTAGATGTGATTCAAAGACTAGAGGAGGATGATGGGCAGAAGTTCTAAGCTAACACAATGCCATTTTACACATGGGACTTGAGTGTCCATAGATGTGGGTATCTAAAAAGAGGAATCAATGTCCTCAATACCTGGCCTTATAGACTCTTTGTCCTGTCTAGTCAGTAGAGAATGGCTTCCTGCCAATTTTCCATCCCACCCACCAGATCTTATCTCACAGAGAACTCCCATCCTTAATGAGATTGCCACTTATCTACTGTCTGATACGTTTCCCAAATCTCATCAGCCCTGCTCTTTCCGGAGAAGATTTCCACAGGCTTTCTGTTTACATCCCAGCTTTCCCAGCTGCCGTCGCTGAAGGCGAAGCTCTCTGACCTGTCTCTAAAGTCAGGACAGCAGAAGGGCTTTTTTTTTTTTTTTTTTTTTTTTATCAAATCAAAGTAGCAAACTTGATTCCTGGACAAATAGAGGGAAATGAGGGCTCAGATCAAAAGGGCACCCATAGAGAGGAGGATAAAGAGGTCACACCACACACACACACGCACACACACGCACACGCGCGCACACACACACACACACACACACACAGAATTTAGGTAGTCTTCCCATCTCAAAATCCTTACCAATCACACTAACAAGGTCCATTCATTTGCCATGTAAAGTCAGATATTCATAGGTTCTAGAACACAGTTTTTTTGACAAGCCAGTTTTTCTCTTCCTGGGCTCCCTTCTTTCCTTTCTTTTTTATATGGGTTCTGGGGAACTTGACCGCATGTCCTCGGGCTTGCATGGCAAGTACTTTACCCGCTGAGCTATCTCTCCAGCCCCAGAGCCTATACACTTTTTTTTTTAATAGCTGGCTGCCCTGCCTGTGGCAGTCCTTTGGCCATTGCTATGTGTTTTGTTTTACTAACATGGGGTCTCATGTAACCCAAGCTGATGTCCAACTCAATGTATAGCTAAGGATGACCTTGTCTTTCTGATTCTCCTACCTCTACCTCTCAAGTGCTGGGTTCACAGCATGCGCCAAACACGTTCAGTGTTATGCAGCGTGAGGGATCCGGCCAAGAATTTTGCGCATGCTAGGCAAGAGTTCTGCCAACTGAACTATGTCCTCAGCCCTCAAGTCTCTTCTGAACTGAGAGGAACCTGAGAACAGGGATCTTATCGAATCCTTCCAAGCTGTGATAAGGGCCTAGCACACAAATAAAAACATGAAAGAATGAAATGAACATTCCTACTTGTCTACTAGACAGTATCTTGGTCTGAGCCATGGTCGCAAGACAAAATAAACATGTAATCCACACCTAGTGTGCAAGTCTAAGCTCCCTGCATTCAAAGGGTTGAGACTAGAGTTCAAGGACAGCCTGGACTACCCAGTGAGGCACAGTCTCAAAAACACTGAAGTCAAGGGAGGTGTTTATAGGGTACTTCCAAAGAGGGCATGATCTTTGCGCTAGCTCTGGAAGGTAGTTAGTTCTGATTTCCCTTCTTTTACAGGTCAGTAAATCGCAGCCCAAGCAGCCTGACAGCTTGCTCAATTTCAAGAACCCCGCGTGAGTTGGGATCTTCCTGACTCCCAAACCCATATTCAAGAAGGTCAACAGCTGTGCCCTGAGATTACATTTTAAAATTAAGACCAACTCTGAACTCTGAACAACCAAACAGAAGGAAGCAAGGAAACATTTTTACTGGACAGTCTTTATCAGGCTCTGGTGCCAAGAGCTTCATCTCTCTCTTTCTCCCTCCCCCCCTTTCAATTTGTACACGGCATGGACGTGGGCGGAGGTCAGAGGACAACTTTTGTAATTCAGGTCTATCCTTCTACCATGTGGGCATTTAGGGATAGAACTCAGGTTCCCAAATTTATGAGCAGGCCCCTTGCCCATTGAGCTCTCTCACCAGCCCTTAACATATCCCTTGGACAGCTTTGCTGCTCCATTTTACAGATGGAATGAAATTCCTCAAGTCCACAGGCCAAGCCAAGATCTGTGTAACTGCACTATTTGTTATCTGTCCACTTTCACTAGTCTGCTGGGCCTCTCAGTTCTTCCAGCTGTGGAATGGAATTGGGTAAGATGATCTCTCAGCACCAAGTCAGCTTATGTTTTCAAGCCCTTGCTAATGGCTTATTGCCTGCCAAGCCCTGGGAACTTACATTCTCACAACATCCTCTAAAGCACAATTTTTTTCTACTTTACAAATGAAGAAACCAAGGCTCAAACACACATATATGGTTCAAGGTCCCATGACTAATTTTTGGTCCAAGTTTCTTCAACGGAGGCTTAGTGGAGTCTGAAGACAAACTCTTGCTCATGACCCCACACAGTTTGCAGCATCTCCCAATAGCTTCAGAGTGAGGATACCCTGTATTTCTGCAGAATAGGATCAAGGCCCCCCGGGGGAGATGTGAGATGAGTTCCTCCTTGGGTGGGTCTCTTAGTCTTTAGATTTCAAAGACTCACTTCAGTGAAGTTCTGCTAAGTGTCACAAGGTGACATAAACAGACAATTAGCCAAGGGTTAGCTGGCCCTGGCACCAGGAGGATTTGATCTTTCTCTCTGATCTTGTCATTGACCCTGAGGTCTCTCTGGGCTTGTGTAGTTACTCTTCCTCATCTTGTCTTCTTCCTGGTTCATGAAATCGAGGTTCCCAATGTCCTTACTTGTGAAGGACTGAAGGTGATACTGATGTGAAATGAAACTAGTTCCCAGGACCTTTGTGGTCTGTTAGTATGTTGACACCTTGAGCGCACTGCTGTCTCACCATTGTGCCCCAGTGGCTTGGAACAGAGGAGGAGTTCAGCAAATTTACGCATCAATGAACTGACAAGTAATGGAAAGGAAATACTTAAACTTCCCAAAGGCTGAAAGCCTGTGACAGTGACAGGGTTTGTAGTGATAATCCAGAAGAAAACTCTCTCTCTCTGCCTCTGTGTGTGTGTGTGTGTGTGTGCATATTTCCCTCCACCACTCCTCTCCATAACTCTGAGCTACACCTGCCCACGTAAGGCTTCTGGTAAGGGGTACCTAGCATGTCACCCATTCATTCTCTCTTTTAAATCATAAAACAGACATAACACAAAGTTTCCCATCCTAACTCTTCTTATATGTAAGGTTCAATGGTTTACACTTAACAGTATTGTGCAACCAATAACCTGGATTCTTTTTTTTTTTTTTTTAATTTTTTTATTATTATTATTTATTCAACTGTGCACATATGCGTGTGCATGTGCGCGCGCGTGTGTGTCTGTGTGTGTGTCTGTGTATGTGTAGAACCACGGACGAATTCGCGACCACCATGGACGCCTCCACCTCCTGTCCCGGGATTCACCGGCTCCGCCCTACCAGGACCAGAAGCGCAGGCCGCCCCCGCTTCCGCCTGGCGTCTAAACGTGGGATCTGGGATCCGAACTCAGGACCCTCCGCCTACAAGGTGGAGGCTTAACCCCTGAGCCACCTCTCCAGCCCCCTGGATTCTTATTGTACATAGCTGTCTGTGCAACCTCGTGGTGTGCATCCCATCTTGGGTTTCTAGTTTTTGCATTGTTTAACTTTTGCCCTGCACCTTGGGTTTAAGAGCTCCTTTGGCTTTCATGCTCCTGTTAGAAGTACTCTTTGACTGCCCTCTAGTGGGAGATAAGAGAAAGTGACGCTCTCCTTTCTAGAGGTGTTGAAAAATGATCTTTTTAAAGTCTGGTTAACTTACTGGATTTCACAAAGTCTAAAACTGTGATGAATCCAAAATTAAGTTGGTGTGTTGATACAATCACGGAATCCCAGCACTTGCAGGGGTAGTGGCAAGAGGATTGTTAGGAGCCTGAGACCAGCCTGGACTACACAGTAAATTGGAAACTATGCTGGGCTACATAGACCTTTTTGCAAAAACCAAAACCAAACAACAATAAAAGCAACAAATAACAAAGAAACAGTCCATAACTACTTAATAGATAACATTAATGCATGGAACAGTGCTTCTCTGACTGGTAAAAATTGGTTTTATTATTATTTATTTATTTAATTGGTCAGAAAGCAATCCATAAGTACAATCCAAATGAATCACTGGACAAACTATATCAGAGGTATGCAAATTAAAAATCAAATATTTACCAGAAGAGTCAACAGACAAAATTACATTTCTATTTTTTTTTTAGAAAAGGGGGAGGAGGAGAAGGAAGAGGAGGAAGAGGAAGAAGAAGAGGAAGAAGAGGAGGAGGAGGAGGAGAAGGGAAAGAGAGAGAGAGAGGGAGAGAGAGAGAGAGAGAAGATAAAGGTCAGAGAACAACTTTCAGAAGTCAGCTCTCTCCTTGTACCATATGGGCTCCAGGGATTCAACTTGGGTTGCCAGGTTTTGAGCAGAGAATTTACCTGCTGAGCCATCTTGCTGGCCCCAAGATTACATTTCAATAAGAGCAAATATAACATTGGGAAACAGCAACATTTGAACCTATCTACTGAATGTGCATAATATGCAATTAATACAGAGAATTGCACTTTCTGTGGTTTGGCAATCACAGCTAAATGAAAAAGTATGAGTAAAATTGTATTTCCCCACTTAGCATGTGCACCATGTATACCATTAGAGTAACGTATGTCAAAACTGTTTGTCTTTGTTTTTTTTTTCTCCCTTTCCCTTCCCTTTCTCTTTCCCTTCCTTCTCCCTTTCCGTTTCCCTTTTCTTTTTTTTTATTTTTTATTATTATGTCAGCTCATACAAACTTAATAGGTACACCAGTTCCCTCCCTCCCTCCTCCTCCCCCCCCGAACCCCCTGCTTCCCCTCCCCTTACCCCTCCCTCCCCATCCCCCAGTGCCTCCCGCCCCAATTCCCAGAGAGTCCTTTCTTGTGCATGCCTGATTCTCCTCTGAGCCCTCCTCTCCGATGACATACAAGGACCCAGTGGCCATTCCTTGAACCCTTTCCCGTGTTCCCCTTAAGTATAGGAACACTGCTGTGGCTGTCAATCCCTTGCCTCCAAGGATCTGGGTGCCTTTAGCAGATGCTAGACTTTGTGAGGTCAATAGTGTGTTGGACATTGCGCAGGGCATGCAAAGTCCAATTATGATTGCTTCGGCCCTAACTTGTGTGGAGTATCTTGCAAATCATTGCTCCTCCCATCCTTTTGCTCTTCCACTCTTACTGCCCCCTCTTCCACTTCAGGATGGGGAGAGATTAGGCTGGCCTTGTTCTAGGTGGTTGATATAGAGTCTCTGAAGTTCTGGATTGTGGTTTGTTGATTTTCTTTTGCAGTTTTGCTGCTCCTGCAATGCCCTTCACTCCATCCTGATGGGCATTGTATGTCACCCCCTGGCCAGAGACAAAAAGCTGTTAATCTAGAGTCTTGTTATAAGAGCACATTCAAAGGTAGATGTATTAAAAGTAGGAAACCACAGTGAGGGACGGGTCTATCACCCATTTGCAAAATGGCTACTTTTTATCTGCCAGATTATATGCCCTCCTCTTCTGGTGAGATCATACCCCCTCAGTAGTAAATGATCAGGAACGAAAGTCTGTGAACTTAATCAGATGTCTCATTACTTATTTGAGTCCTTGATGGAGGCCTGTTTTCTCTGCTGTAACATGGTCCCCTCTCTCCTTGTTTCTGATGTGGCCCCCCTATCCCATTCCTCCTGTTCATAATCTTTGCAATTACTGTAGGTTGTCTTGTTTTAATAATAGTTTAGCAGAGGAAACCAGTGTCTCAAAAATTCTCAAGAATGGAAAAAGATTTAAGGTTTACTCAATGGAGCGTGGGGGTTTCACTTTTATCCAAAAGCAAACACATGGTTCTATATTTTCAAATTCCTTTTCAATTGCCCGTGAATTGCCAGTTCCAATAATGTACCTCACTAGAGTTAAATTAAGGTATCTTTCAATGAAAGCAATAGAGTATGGATCTTCTTTTGATGCAAATAAAATTCAACAATTTTAACAATTCCCAAAGGTGTTTAGTTATAACATTTCACAAACGTGTAATCCATGAACTGTTAATTGTCACTAAGTTATTTGGGCATTTTATAACAGTCTGTAGGAGACTTTACTCTTTTTCACTTTTTTTTCTTTCTATCTATTGGAAATCATATGCATTCTTCCTCTGCTTAAAAACATAAGATCATTAAGATAGAGAGATAGCTCAGCAGGTAAAGACATGCTGTGCATGCTGAATTCTGTTCCCAGAACATGTGTAAAGACAAGAGAGCCCTGATTCCACGAAGTTATCCTTTGACATGCAGTGAGGCATGCCCACAGCTACACACCTGCACACACATACACAAACGTGCACGCATATACACAATAATAAATAAAACATAAGAATTTGAAAAGGAAATATGAGATCACTGAAAGTGGCCAAAACATCAAACAAAACATGTTTATTATTTAAGATAAAGTTTCTTTCCAAAATTATTGTAGATGTCTGTTTTTTGTTTGTGCTTGTGTGTGTGTGTGTGTGTGTATCAGAAGACACTGTGTGTGCCTGTGAAGACTGTAGTGTGATTTCAAGAATCATCCTGGATTGTTTCTACCTCCTTTTTGCTTCACTCTGAGGTTTCCCAGGCTTTGCCTTCCAGAGCCTGAGGTACAGGTCACTGCCATTTCTGTCTGGCATTTTTTTTGTGTGGGATCTGGGATCACAACTCAGGTCCTTCTGCACAGTCTTAGCCCTTAAGTCATATCTCCAGCCCAAAGAATCAGATTTTATTGTGGAAAAAATGCCTTCGTGGTGTCTCACAGCAGCAGAGAAGAGTAACCAGTACAGGAAGTATTTTAGTTATTATGTGCTGTGTGGTCTCTGTCATAACCAACTTTGCCATTTTTATGTGGCATCTTCTAGTAACTACCTAAAACTTGGGTATCTGAACCTTGGTACTGTGGATGTTTTGAACTTAATAATGCTTTACTGTACCTGAGTAGCTGCTCTGTGCTCCGCAGGATGCTTAGCAGCGGTCCTGAACTTGTCCCACAAGCTCTGTCTCCTCTACACGTGACAGTGAAAACCATTTAGTTCAGAGGCAGACTTTCGCCTGGTGAGATTCACTGACTTGAATGAAAGGGATAATAGTGATCCAGTAAGTAAAAAACAGGTATCAGGCTGCAATTGGTCTGATGGATACATGTGGCTATTTGTCTAGCAAGCTTTAGGAACTGTACAAATGATCACCTGAGTGCTATTCAGGTGCCCTATGACTGAACAAAGGCTGTATTTTTCATTCCACTGTTAGGAAAGCAACTAATAATAGCAATACACTTTTATGTCAAATTGCAAAAAAAGAAAAAATGCATTTGTAAAAGGGTAAGATTTTATAAAGATGAGCTTGCTTTTCACTTTCTAGAGTGACACTAGAGTCTGTTTTGTAGTAAGACATTTCCGACAGACCCTTCTCCATCAGAAGATTCATATCTTAGCAGCTGATATTTATGACCTGCTATTACATTACTACATATTAAAGAGAATAATCTTTGTGTAATTAACAATTTGTACTATGTAAATAAACTTTGTTTAGTTCAGCTAACAGTTTTGGATGGATCTTTCCTGATTAGGAAAGAACCTTGATTAGGGGGAACAGTGTGTTGAGTTATATTCATTCAGTCTTTTTAACCTGGGTAACATACTGTAGTAGATAGTTTTGTATCAACTTGACAACTGGTAACTGAGCCTTTAGGGAGACTTACTGAAGAATTATTTGGAAGGAAAATCTTGAGCAGCCTGTGTGGAATTATTTAGTATCGACTGTAGGAAGACCCAGCCGTAGTAGTTTGGGACCATTCTCTGGGCAGGCATGTAAGATGGAGAGAGAATGGGTTGGTTTTGACAGACTGGCAAGCCAGAAGGTGTGCTGCTATGAAAGGTCTGTCTCTTCGTGATTTGGCTGCCTGGGCTATCTAGAAAGTTCAAGGCTAACCTGTCTGCATATTGAAACTTTGACTCAAACAACAACAACAACAAAACTAAACAAATAAGAAGTCAGGGGCTGGGGATTTAGCTTAGTAGGTGGGGTGCTTTTCTAGCATGCATGAAACTCTGACTTTGAAAACTTAGTATGGGGCAACATGCCTGTAATCTCAGCAGGAGGACCAGAAGGTCAAAGTCATCCTCAGCCTCAAAATGAGTTCAGTGCCAGCTTGGAATCAATCAATCCTGTCTTTAAAAAAAAAAAATGACACTAATCAATGAGCATGGATACACACCCATTGATTTCCCCTTCCTCAGACCTCTCTCTCTCTTTAATTTTTACTCTTAGTTAGTTTCATACTTGACTATCTTAGATCTTTATTATTTGATGAATTTTATTCCAAGATCCTTATCTGTAGGTCTCCATAGCAATACTAGGGAATGACACACCAGAAACTATGCAGAACACTCAATGCTGTTCTTGTCTTGGTTATCTAACTGTATACACTGGTATTATCTTGGTTATCTTGGGCAAAGGCTTGGCAGGAAGGCAGTATAGTTTTCCAGTAATAGAATCACTAGCTTTCCTCCTAAAGCACTCATTATCGTGACTATAAAACCATCTTAGGTATATAACATAATCAGGACTCCCAATGACTATCTTTTATCTCCTTTACAAAACAATTTTGGGGAAAACTGTGACCTTAGGCATAATCTGCAGACAGAGGACAAAAGAGATTTTATTTCATAGCTTCCAACTCTTTAGCCCAGCACATCCCTACAGCTAATATTTGCTTCAGTATCTGGTCTATGGATGAATTTACCTGCCTAATTTTCTTCATTCATTCATCCATTCATTTCTTTCTATTATTTGTGTGTGTGTGTATGTGTGTGCCCGTGTATGTGTGTGTATGTGTGTGAAACAGATTTGTACTCAGGACTTTCTTCTTGCGAGGCAGAGTCTTATCCCCTGAGCCAACTCTCCAGTCCCTAGTTTTCTTCTTTAGGGTACCTACAGAGCAGGCAGGGGAAGACGCAATTCCAGTGTTGTGGGTAAAAAAAGACCAGGTCGGCTGGACATACATTTCATATTTTCTTTCCTTTCTTGCAAAGCATGATTGTCACATTTGGTGGCTAAAGATGAAAAACAACTGACAAATGTGTAAGCCCAAGAGCTTGCATGATGCAACTTTAAGTTGGCCAATAGTCTGTCTGTCCAGAGGGTGAAATATAGGTAAGGAGAGAAGGCAAAAAATATGTGGAATTGCAGATTTTGTTAGAGGCTTGAGAAAAGGAAAGAGGCGCTGAGAAAGTAAAACAGGCCACACCCGAGACCACAGGCTCATTGCTTCCAGGGAAGCAGGACCTCATGGTGAGAGCTTGTGTTCTGGAAGTGAAGAGAGGAAAAGGAAGGGGTGGGTCTCACTGTCCCCTTCAGGACATGTCCCTAAGGCTCTGAAGATCTCCTACCACACCTCCCTGTCTTAGTTTCTTTTTCTGCTAGGATAAAATAACTCTGACAAAAGCAAACTTAAAGGAGAAAGGTTTATTCTCACTCAAAGTTTGAGGTACAGTCCATCATGAAGGGAAAAATCAAGGCTGCGGACGTTTAAGGTACCGGTCCCTTACATCCTGCGTCAGGAAGCAAAGAGTGATGAATGAATGCTAGTGCTCGGCTTGCTTGCTCGCTCTGTTTTTTGTTTTTTTTTTCCAACAATCCAGGATCCTCTGCTCGGGCAATGGTCCGCTCCTTGGTTAAGAGGGGTCTGATGATTGCTAACCTTAATCTAACACTAACCATCACAGCCACCTCTGAAAGGTTCCACAACCTCACCAAAGCACCGGTCTGGAGAATAAAGCTTTCACAGGTGCTGAAAGGGAAATTCCAAACCATAGCAGGGAGGGAAGAGAATTCCAGGCCTCAGGAAGGCCAAGGACAAATCACTGAGGTAATAAAGACCCGATGACAATAAATGCGCAGAGTGAGAAGGGAGGTGGAGAGACAAGATCAGAGAAGTTGCAATAAGTTAGTTTATGACTTTGTACAGCCCTAAACTTGTATCTCTCAACATGTTTTGTCATGAACATTTTCATTTTTTTTTTTAGCCTTTAAAATGGACCATTTATTAAGTCAGACTGTTACTCTTAAGTTATGTAAGTTACATGTATGCTTAAAACATTTTCTTTTTTAAAAAAATATTTATTTATTTACTCTATGTTGTGTGTCAGAGGGCACTGTGTGTCCCTGTGGAGGACCAAGGGTGACTTCAGGAATCATCCTGGATTGCTTCTATCTCTTTGCTTCCCTCTGGGATTTTCCAGGCTCTGCCCACCAGAGCTGGAAGTGCAGGCTGCCACGGTCTCCTCCTAGGCGTTTTTACATGGGACCTGGGATCTGAACTCAAGACCCTCTGCTTTCGAGGCAGAGTCTTAACCCCTGAGCCATCTCTCCAACTCACATTTTCTTTTCTTTTCTTTAAAGAGAAAAAATTCGTGATATAAAATGTCTACAGAAGACATGTCATTTCTCACTGCTATAGAAATTTATTGGGAATGTTATTCACATATAGTATCACAAAACATATTATGAACAAATATACCAACAATGATTAGTAAGACTCGACCACCCCACCTCTGTTCTGGCATGTCCCTTTACTCTTATGTAGTGTAGCAGAACTCAGAGTATAACTACACATGGATGGTACAGAGTAACATTCTTCACTAAATTGTTTGCATGACAGAAAATATTCTTTTTCCCTGAAATAATAGCTTCAGCTAGGGTCTGCAGTATAGCCCCAGGGTTAATATAGTAATCTGTGAATATTTGTGTCTATTTACATACCCATAGAACTCAATGTAGGTCTTAAGTAAACAAGTACAACATTGATGGTCAGCTATTTTGCATATTTAAATATTAAGTCTAATTATATGTAAACAAACAAAACAAACAAAAACTTTTTTTTTGAGGATTAAGGTAGAGTTTATTAGAGGAGAGAAAGGTTGAAACTCATGGAGCTAGAAATGGACTCATGGCACTCCAAGTGCCATGAGGGGCTAGAGCGCCCCAAACAAATACTCTTAATTCTATTTTTGAAAAAAAATCTGCCAATCCATAATTCCTCTCATATGGTTTAAGTGAACACACACATTGAAAGGCATGTATTCCTTAGATAATAAGACTGAGCAGTGAATGTTTTATATTTCACACCATCAAATGTGCATATATCTGACATTTGCTGTTTGCAACATGAAGTTGAAAAGGTCAAGGAATTCCAAATCATGGGCCTCCATGGTTCACTTCAAGAATACCTTCAAGTTATGGTTGTGCAGCAAATTTAACAGATCAGATTCCTGTATTTCAAGTATCACAGAAGTGTGAGGCTCGAAAGTTTCTAGTGTGCAACTGACAGTGTGAAGCCGCAGGAAACACTTGAATGGATTTGAAACAATATTCCCAAGCTAAGTTAAGTGTGTTAGGCTGTTAAGCACTAGGAATTGAAAACAATTTTAAGTCTGAATACTTGCTTCAAAGTGATAAGAAAATTTGCTTTATGACTTTGGGGGAAAAATAAAATTTCATTAACTTTTTTAAAACTTTGGAATATAAATTTAAATTCCAATCTTGAATGCCAACATTTGGCCTCACAGAACTTATAATGAAATAACTTGCTTTGGAAGTAAAGTTTTAAGCCCTGGAAAGGGAATTTCCTAAGGACTGTTTTGTTGCTCAGTATCATCAGATATCCTGCAATAATTGGTACTGTTAAAGTTTCAGTCATCTGACAATTTAATGCCATTGGAAAAGAAGAAGTCAAACAGAAAATGCGGTTGCAATGAACTATTGTTTCTCAGAGGTACATCTGTGGTCTGGGTCTGATAGTTACCCAAGTGCCCCAATAAGCACACTCCACCATGCCCCAAGCACAGTACACATTCGACTTAGAAAGTGATCTAACCTTGTCTTGACATATTCAACAAGTGTGAATATTTTAAGGTCTTCTACTTCCCCTTAAAAAAAATTCAGATGTTTCAGTAAGAGTACTAAGAAACGGGTCTTACTTTAAAACATTAGATTTTCTGGAGTTGGCTCAAGTGTATACATTTTGTAAGAATTATTTTGTGAAAATGTGGAATCAACACACTATGAAAACAGAGTGAAAAAAATTAAACATTATGTTGAAACCTTGTTTACCTTAAACACAAAGATAAAAATCACGAATCTTCTATAGCATTAATTTTTAAATTACACAGAAATGAAAAGTGCTAATTTTCAAACAGTACAAGTTTCCTTCCAAGTTTCAGTTCTTCTGTACTAAAAGCTGGAACTGGGGGCTGGAGTTACGACTCTGCCTCATAAGCAGAAGGTTCTGAGTTTCCATCCCAGGTCCCACAGGAAAAAAACAAAACAAAACCCAGCCAGATAGGCAGGGGCCTGTGCTTTGGGCTCTAGTAAGCAGAGCAGAGCAAATCCGAGAGCAAAGCAAGGAGGCAGAAGCAATCCAGAATGATTCGTGAAGTCATTATTCATCCTCTACAGGGACACACAGTGTCTTCTCACACACACACACACATCACAATAAATACATAAAGTTTAAAAGAGTAAAAAAATAAAATAAAAGCTAGAATTGTACAAAAGCATATGGCAACTTTTAATAAATCTATTTTGATCAGTGGTGGTTTCTGTTTCAGCTGGACCTCTAATTAGCCTTTGAATTCCTGTTTTTCCTGCTGGACCTTTGGGTTTTGCAAAACTCTGCTTCTGTGCACTGTTTGGGACGGACTTCCTCATAAAGGGAAGTTTGCAGTCAATCCACCCCCATTGTTGTCTATTTTGATCTTTCTGATCACATCCATCTGTAATTGTCTTCCTACAATTTCTTTAAAAAGTTATTATTTGTGTGTGTGTGTGTGTCAGAGGGCACTGTGTGGACCTGTAGAGGACCAGGGGTGACTTCAGGAATAACCCTGAATTGAACTACTGTTCTTAACTTTTGCTCTGAAGCTTCCCAAGTTCTCCCAGGTTCAGAAGTGCCTGATGTTTTCAGTGGGATCCAGGATCTGAACTCAGAACTTTCTGCTTTGGAGGCAGAGGCTTAACCCCTGAGCCATCTCTCCAGTCCCTCTTTCTACAATTTCTAGCACAGGGCTCTTGCAACTGGAATACAGCATCTGTTCTCTTATGCTGCATGTGTATACAGGCATTGAATAAATAAAAACCATGGACTCTAGTAGTTTGTTACGAACATTTTCAAAACGTAACATTAGAAAAGTTTTTCAAGGTAAAATCCACCTACCTCCCACACGATGTTTCACTGTATTTGCTTTAAAAAAATTTTTTTTATTTATTCAATTGTGCGTGTGTGCGTATGTATGTGCATGCGCGCGCGTGTGGGTGTCTGTGTGTGTGTAGAACCACGGACGAATTCGCGAACCACCATGGACGCCTCCACCTCCTTCTGCCCCGGGATTCACAAGCTCCGCCCTACCAGGACCAGAAGCGCAGGCCGCCCCTGGATTGCTCTACCTCCACCTGACATTTTTAACGTGGGATCTGGGAATCCAGACTCAGCTCCTTTTGCTTGAGAGGCAAAGACTTTAACCACTGGGCCATCTCTCCAGTGCACTTATTTTGTATTTTCTGTGTGTCTGTGTGTACCAGAGGGTACTGTGTGTGCCTATGAAGGCCTCGGGAGTGACTTCAGGAATCACCCTGGAATGCTCTACCCCCTCTTTGCTTTGCTCTGCGGTTTTCCACGCCTCCTAGGACCTTCTAGGACCGCAAATACAGACCACCACGGTATCTGTCTGGTCTTTTTATGTGAGATCCGGGGTCCGAACTCGGGTCCTTCTGTTTTTGAGATAATCTTAATTTCTGAGCCATCTTTTCAGCCTGTATTTTGTATTTTTAAGGCTATTAAAAATAATTTCCTTGTGATTGCAGGCCTGCCTAGATTTATAGTAGACGGCGGAGCAATAACAACTCCCGGGGTATTCATTATCACATTATTAAAACAACTTTCAGCCAGCTTGGTGACATAACGCTGCAATTCCAGCACTTGGGAGGGAGAAGCAGGAGCACAGAGTTCAAAGTCATCCTCAGCTGCGTAACGAGCTCCACGCAGGCTTACTTGAGCTGCACGAAGGAGACGATCTCAAAAAGTCGCCTCCTTCCAAAAAAAAAAAAAGAAAGAAAAAGCCCCTCTCCGTCACGAAAACAAATCATAGAAAAACAAAAAAACCCACAAAATTTCTGACATCAGCAACTCAATGCCTTTGGGGCTGTTGACGCGGCTCAGAACCAGTGGGAGGCGCTGTAGGACGGCAAAGTTCCTAGAGCTAGAAAAAATAATGGGCATCAGAGATTCCGCACCAGGAGTTCCACCCGCGACCATGTCACACACATTTCCAAAGAGACGCCGACCGCGGGCCGCCTTTTTAAACAGCCCGGACCCACGTGACCGCCGGCTCACCCTGCGATTGGTGCTGCGAAGCTCGCTCTAAGCTTTGGCGCCGAGCAGGCCCCCCGCCTTATGGACGCGACCATGAGCGCGGCGCGCGGGGGGAAGTTCCGACCAACCTCGCCACCAAGGCTGCTCCGAGTCAAACGTTCACCGAATTCCCAGGAGAGAATCGCCTACATTTTTATTGCCTGTGGGTCCCCTCTACGAATATCGCAGGCGGTTTTTTTTTTGCGGAAAGAAGGAAGGGGCCTGGACCCGACTCCCCCTCCGCTCTATGGCGCTTCGAGCTGGTTCCACCCGAGGCGCGGGCTCCGCCTCCGCGGCCGCCGCCATTTTCTCCGGTTGGAGCGGAGCAAGCGGCCCCGGGGGGAGGGGTCGGCGGCCGCCTCACCTGACCTGCGCCGGGTCCGTCGCCGCCGCCGCCGCTTCTCTGCTGCGAGGTCTTGTCCCCGGCGGGGGGCGGGAGCCATGTACATCAAGCAGGTGAGGCCGGCGCGTCCCTCCCACCCGGCCGCGCGGACCAAGCGGCGGTGTCCCGGCGCGACCCCGGGGGCAGGGCCGGGTGCGGGGGGGGGGGGCCGCGCGGGCGCCCCGTCGGCCTGCGGGCCCGGGCGCGGCGCCGGCGGCAGCGCGGCTCCGGCTGCGGAGCGCGGATCCGTGCAGGGGCTGCGGCGGGCGGCGAGCGGCGGGCGGGCGGCGGGCGGCGGGCGGCGGGCGGCGGGCGGCGGGCGGGCGGACCCCGGGCCGCACCGCCCTGCAGCCTCGGCCCCCGCGGCGCGCTCGGGGGTCGCCTGCCTCTGGGGCCGGGGGAAGGGGGCGGAGAGCGGGGTCTTGCCCTTCCTGGATTGTGCCGAGGAGCCAGGAACCCTCGAGGTTGCAGAATGCGCGGCGCCTGCTCTGTTTACTTCTGTCAGAATGGTGTTCCCGCGGCAGAGCGCGCCGGGAAAGCCGGGGGCGCGCGGGGGGCACAGACCAAGACCATCCACACGCGCAGACCAAGACCATCCACACGCGCACACGCGCAGACCAAGACCATTCACACGCACAGACCAAGACCATCCACACGCGCACACGCGCAGACCAAGACCATCCACACGCGCAGACCAAGACCATCCACACGCGCACACGCGCAGACCAAGACCATCCACACGCGCACACGCGCAGACCAAGACCATTCACATGCGCACATACATGCACACAGACCAAGACCATTCACACGTGCACACGCACAGAACAAGACCATCCACACGCGCACACGCGCAGACCAAGACCATCCACGCGCGCACACGCACAGACCAAGACCATCCACACGCACACATGCACAGACCAAGACCATCCACACGCACACATATATGTGCACAGACCAAGACCATTCACACGCACAGACCAAGACCATCCACACGCACACATACATGTGCACAGACCAAGACCATTCACACGCGCACACGCACAGACCAAGACCATTCACACGCGCAGACCAAGACCATCCACACGCGCACACGCACAGACCAAGACCATCCACACGCACACACGCACAGACCAAGACCATCCACACGCACACATGTATGTGCACAGACCAAGACCATTCACGCACAGACCAAGACCATCCACACGCACACATACATGTGCACAGACCAAGACCATTCACACGCGCACAGACCAAGACTATTCACACGCGCAGACCAAGACCATTCACACGCGCAGACCAAGACCATTCACACGCGCAGACCAAGACCATTTACACGCGCACATACATGCACACAGACCAAGACCATTCACACGCGCACATACATGCACACAGACCAAGACCATTCACACACACACACGCGCAGAACAAGACCATTCACACGCGCACACATGCACACAGACCAAGACCATTCACACGCACACAGACCAAGACCATTCACACGCGCACACGCACAGAACAAGACCATTTACACGCGCACACGCACACCAAGACCATTCACACGCGCACACGCACAGAACAAGACCATTCACACACACACGCACACCAAGACCATTCACACGCACACACAAGCACACAACAGCCCTTTCACACGCATGCACACATACAGCCAAGAGGATCCCATTCACACTCAGGAACATGTACCCAATAGCCTAGACAAGCTCATTCACACACAAATACGCACACAACAGCCAAGATGAGCCCATTCACACATGTATGTGCACAAAGTCACACAGCCAAGACGAGCCCATTCACACGCACAAGCACACATATATCCTCTCTATTTTGGAAATGTATACACGTGCACAGCTGAGATGAGACTATAGGCTCACACATGCACACCACTCTCAATTTTGGGAGCGTGTACGCAGTCCTTTCTCAATTTTGGGAATGTATTCATGCACATACACTCACATTGTCAAGTTGAGGCCCCCCCAACTATTTGGGGAACATTCCTCTATTGGGTAGATGGGCTCAGAGCACCCATCATTTGCAGCATGAACTCCTTTGGGCTGGCCTGTGAATCTAAGAGATGCCCCCTCTGCTCTTGGAGTCCAGAAAGCTCCAGCCACTGGGCCTGCTCTGTATCCTCTGGTAGCTTTGCCCTGTTCAGTGTTCCAGCCATTCATAAAGTTGAGAGCTTACTAACTGGTCACACTCAGCTGCTACAGGTCAGCACTGCATGAGCAGTAGTTACAGACAGTAGAGTGGGTTTAACCTGCTAGGTTTTCGTACAAAGTCCCTTCTGTCTTGTGTTAAATGAGAAGCAAGAAACACAGAAGAAAAAAATGTTTTTGTGTGTATGAGTTCTCAAAAATGTCTCTTATTTATTAGGTGATTATCCAGGGTTTTCGAAGTTATAGAGATCAAACAATTGTAGACCCCTTCAGTTCAAAACATAATGTTATTGGTAAGTGTTTGTGGTTTACTGTGTCAGATTTATGGTTTATGAAGATGTTCATCTGTATGTAGATTTAAAGGGACTGGACTGCCTTGGGATATTAAATAACTTTAAACATGTGTTTCTCTATAAAATCACTTTGCACTGTTGACTCATTTATGTTTATGCAACTTAATCATCAATGAAAATCATTGGGAGGAGGAGGAGTGTGCCTCAACAAGGGTGCGCCTAGCGTGTATGAAGCCCAGGGTTCAGTTTCCAATGCTGGCTGGAAAAAGTTTCTTTTTATTGGAAAGCCCTTTATGTTGGTGAGGGTGTGCTTTAAAAGCTTTTACATTTATAGTGGCTGATACTTAATTTAGCACTTGAGCTGTTTTATCATTTAAACCTTCACTGGTGCCTTTCTTGAAAGCTCTTTTATTCACAAATTAAATTGCTCAGATTGTTTTTTCCTTTGTTTCTATTTTTCTCATTTGTAGAGTGGACATGATTCCTGTCTTGTTAGGGATTTTGGGAGGATGAAATAGGTGTATGTAAGTTTAAGTGATAAAGAACTTGTGATCACAATGTAATAATATTTAGTTACTAACAGTTTTCTGCTTCTAATCTCAGTTTTGCTGTTACAGATAGCAAAAATGTTTTCTCAAATTCTGCCAAATTTTTAAAGGATGGATGAAATGAATGCCCTACACATCAGAAAACCATACTGCTAATGACAGTTTTGCGCTCACAATACTCTTATTACAAGTTTGTTAGACCGGTGGCTTAGTTTTGGAGGTTAAGCCCATGTTGGTGGTACTGGCGTGAATGAGTTTTGGTGAATGTTGCTTTCTGACTGACAGCTGACATTTTGACTATATAGCATTTGTCTTCATCTAGCCTAATTACTCCCAATTCAGTCTATAACATAGATGCGACTTGTATGCAAAGTCAGTATGGGGAAATACAGGGGAAATAAGAATGCTAGAAAATCATTCTTTATTTCTTTTTTTTTTTTTTAATAAAAAATATGTGTGTGAGAGAGAGGAAGGGCATTCATTTTGTGTTCCTCTGGAGAACCAAGGGTGACTTTGGGAATCATCATGGATTGCTTCCAACTCTTTTACTTTGCTCTGGGATTTCTCAGGCTCCATCTGCTAGAGCCAGAAATGCAGGCTGCTGCCATTTTCTCCTGGTGTTTTCATATGGGATCCAAACTCAGATCCTTCTGCTTTCAAAACTGTTGCAGTTTGCTTGCATGGTTGCTGATAAATCACCATCAAATGGCTTAAGGGAGCAAGGGGTTTATTTTCTTACGATAGTCTCTGGTTACAGTTCTCAGTGCAACTTGATGGGAGAGCATGCACCAACACCAGGGCTGAGGGAACTGGCCACACTATCTCTACATAAAGGCTGAGAGAGGGACGATCATTACTTGTCAGACCAGCAAGTCTGGCCAAATATATACAAGGATGCCAACTCCCTCAACCAGCTCTCAGTCTTTTATTCCAGAGCCTCATCCCACCCACCACAGTCTGGGCCTTCCCCATCAGCTAGACAATCTCCTCCAGGCTTGTTCTGGGCCCAACTCAACCATTAATTCTCCACAAATGTGCCCAGAGCTCAAACCCTCAACTCTCAAGTTGAGACCTTTCCCCAACTGTGACAGAGGCAGAGCCTTAATCCCTGAGCCATCTCCAGCCCCATACTTTATTTCATATAAAATAATAAAAGCCTGGTGTGGTTACATAACCCCAGCCCCTTAGGAAAGGTGCTGATGTGAGATGGTTGGTCCTTGGTCGCTTGAACTTAAAAATTAAAGACCAACCTGATCAACATGCAAGAATGTCTCAAAGTTAAATAAAAACATAAATTGGAGGACAGGATTTTCTTGCCCTTGATACATAAGTTGCAACCTTTTGTTGGTAATAAAGAAAATTTGTTTCTTTTTTTCTTTGTGCCCTAGCTGCTTGAGTGGTAATTGAATTGATATGCCATAAAGCATGTCAGTATGCCTTTAAAAATCTATAGTTTTGCATACATTTTGCTTCCAGGAGCTTCCTAATTTTTGTTAACACTTAGAAGCTGAAATGTCTTTTGTATACTTTATTTGTGTGTGTGTGTGTGTGTGTGTGTGTGTGTGTGTGTGTGTGTGTTAGAATGCACTGTGTGTTCCTGTGGAGGACCAGGAATCATCTTGGATTGTTTCTAACTCCTTGCTTCCACTAGGGCCGGAAGTGCAAGCCACCTGTTTCCACCTGGTGTTTTTTTTAATGTGGGACCTGGGATCCAAACTCAGCATCTTCTGCTTTCTGGCAGAGTCTTAACTCCTGAGCCATCTCTCCAGCCCTCAGTTACACAGTTTTACAAGTGATCCATGAAGTGATTGTCTATAATGATTATATGTCTGTAAAATCTAGCAATATCTTTGTTTTCGCTATCATCAGGTAGTTTTTTGCTGTTTGTAGCACTGCAGTTACTTTCACTGAGGAAAATTGTATAAGTTTTTGTTTTTAAGAGTGAAACAAACATAAAATGACTTTATTGATTAATGCATTTTGAAACAGATACTGTAATGTGGAAAAAATGAGAAATAGTTATATACTAAAATTGACTTAAACTATTTGGCCAAAACATACCACTTTGATTGTTTAATGATTTTGATCCTTAAAAAAATTCAAAATTTGGGGGCCTGGAGAGGTGGTTCAGGGGTTAAGCCTCCGCCTTGTGGGCGGAGGGTCCTGAGTTCGGATCCCAGATCCCACGTATAGACGCCAGGCGGAGCAGGGGCGGCCTGTGCTTCTGGTCCTGGTAGGGCGGAGCCTGTGAATCCCGGGGCAGAAGGAGGTGGAGGCGTCCATGGTGGTTCGCGAATTTGTCCGTGGTTCTACACACACAGACACACACATGCACGCGCACATACACACGCACGTGCACAGTTGAATAAATAATAATAATAAAAAAATTTTAAAAAAATTCAAAATTTGGGCTGGAGATTGTGAACAAGTAGATTTTAAAAAGTACCTATTAAAGATACGAAAAAAAAAGTTAAAATTTTTTACTGAATGTGTGCACTTTTTCTTATCATTAGGCCCTAAACAGTACAGTATGACAACTATTTACGAAGCATTTTAATAAAAGGACTAGTTTTAGTAGATTTTTGCTTTTTTACTTAGCTAATTACAGTATTAGAAATAATATAATAAGGATCTGTGTATGTTATAGGTGCCAACCTGTGCCATTTTATAGAATGGACTTGAACATCATCAGATTTTGGTACACATGGTGGAAAGGGAGGTTGTTCTGGAATCAGTCTCTCATGGATATTAGGATGCATCCTAATATAGTTTTTAGGGTCCTCCACCACTTCCCCCCCCTAGAATAAATGGTTTATTCACGTAATTCATAAACAAGCAAGGCTTTTTGTTTTTGCTTCTATTTGATCAACTTTAATTTGCTCTTTTACTTTTACAATGAAAATAACGTACCTGACGGGAAAAATTTATAACAGATTTTCATATTCTGTCACATCTCCTATCAAAAATTTTTTTAAAAAGGAAAGATCTATTTATATAGGGAATTATGGGAAAGCATGAAAACCAAAAGAAATTGAATTGTAATTCCTTCTAGAAATAATCATATATATATATATATATTTATTTTTATTTTTATTTTATTTTTTTTTTTAGGCCCTAAACAGTACAGTCTCACTGTGTAGCTCAGTCTGGCCTTGACTCTTGATCCTCCTGCCTCAGCTTCACCCATGCATGTCTGATAGGCATGTGCCACCACAACAAACTCTAATCATTAATAAGAAAAACCCATACTTGTATTAGCCCCAATTTCCTAGAAAACAATAGTCTGGCATAGCTACTAAGGATTTAATGGGAGGTGCACTCTGAGAGCAAGGACAGGAGGACAGGAGGAAAAACTGATCCTTCATGAGTAGACACAGCTGATTTATGGTCATGTTGGATAACTTCCAGACAGATATTCTGGAGCCACCAGCCTTAGAAAGGTCAGATGGGAGAGGAGTGGAGGGGGATTTGTTTGCTGCTGCCTGTCCATTCATCAGTCCAGATTTATTACATTGGACTTTCATTCCCCCATGCTTTTGAAATGTTTTGCTTTCCAGACACAACTTTTGAAGGAGTCACAGAGGTAGAGCTTCCTGTGTGTTTCCATAGATATGACATGAATTCCCCAGAATAGGCTAAAACAATCCCAAGTATTGTAATAGCCCGGCAGGTGAGTTTGGGAGACACATTAAAAGCTGTCTATTAACTGCTTATACTTTAGGCTCCAAGTTTGTACATAACTCTCAGTATGTCTTTTTTAAATAAAATGGGCTCATCATATAATGTTGACAGTCTGCTGTTTTCTTTTTCAGAATAATTTTTTGTCTATTTTTAGTTTTTGAGACTAAGTATCCCTGTCTGGCCTAGAACTCACTATGTAGTCTGGAATGGCATCAAACTGACTACAATTCTCCTCTATCCTACGTGCTGGGATTGTGGGTATACAACATCATACTTGGCTAGAATAACTTTTCTTTTAACTTGGTCTATACTTTTTATAATAAGGTATAATAAACCCATTTCTTTTTAATTTTTAAAAATTATTTGCGTACATGTATGTATCAGAGGGCACTGTGTGCCCCTGTAGGGGAACAAGGATGACTTCGGGGATCATCCTGGATTGTGTCTACCTCCTTTTTGCTTCATTCAGGGATCTTCCCAAAGCTCTGCCCACCAGGGCTGGAAGTACAGGACACCACTGTTTCTGCCTGACATTTTTGTGTGGGACCTGGGATCTGAACTCAAGACTTTTTACTTGTGAGGCAGAGTCTTAACCCCAGAGCCATCTCTCCAGTCCCCCCTATTTTCTTTTTTTTAAATAGGGTCTTGTTATGCAGTCTAGCCCTGATCAAATTCAAAATTCTGCTTTAGTTTCTTGAATGCTAAAATTATAGGCATGTGATACCATGCCTAACTCACAGTAATACATCTTGAATATTCTTTTATCATTAAATATTCATCTTTTTGCTAAATAGTATATTCTATGGTTGGAGTAATTCTTAAGGAAAATTAAATTTTTTTTCAGTTATTATTGGATTATGGTTTAAGCTATTTTGTAAAAATAACTTGTGTGTGTGTGTGTGTGTGTGTGTGTGTGAGTGTGTGTGACAGGGCACTGTATGTCCCTGTGGAGGACCAAAGAGACTTCAGGAATCATCCTGGGTTGCTTCCACTTCCTCCTTGCTTTGCTCTGGGATTTCCCGGGCTTTGTCCACCAGGGCCAGAAGTGCAGGCCCCCGCCATTTCTCTGGCGTTTTTTATGTGGGACCTAGGATTCGAACTCAGGACCTTCTGCTTGTGAGATAGAGTCTTAGCCCCTGAGCCATCTCTCCAACTCCGGTTTAAGCTATTTTTGTTCATTTAATGATTTTCAACCTTTATTTAGTAATAATGTCAACTTTGAAGAAAAGTTGTCTCAAGACAACATTACAGTGATAACTGCTGTAACCTGTACCTGGATTTATATGGTGCTCACATTTTCTCTACCTCATCATTTGCACTTATTCTTATACTTCTCTGCACATATTTTTTTCTTACAGTTTATATATATCATATATCTGACTTCAATACACTTTCTAAGATAGGTTACATGGTCATAATATAGTCATCAAATAAATTTAATGTTAATACTGTTAATACTATAATCTTCCACTTTTCATTATTTTGATCAACCAGGAAAGTTCCTTACTGTATTTTTTTCTCATACAAGATCCAGTTTAATAGAATCAGCAATTACATTTGATTATTGCATTTCTTCAGTCTCTATTCTGGAACATTTCTGTAACCTTTTTCTCCTTTACTTTTTTTCTGAGAATTCTGGGGATTAAGAAGATCCCTTGTGTGCTGACAGGTGCTATACCACTGAGGTCTAACTCAACCAATCACTTCAGTCTAAGTGCTCACATTTTTTATTTTTAAATCTTTGTTTTTAATTTGTGTATGTGTATCAAAGGACACTGCGTGTGCCTCTGCAGGCCCAAGGGTGCTCTTCCTCCCGTCTGCACTGCTCTGGTGTTTCCCAGGCTCTGCTTCCCAGGCTGGACATGCCGGCCACTGCTGTTTGCCCCTGGTGTTTTTATGTGGTGTCATAGTTGGGCACAGGTGTCAACTTGACGGTTGAAGATTTGAGCTCTGGGCACATTTGTGGAAAATTAGTAGTTGAGCTGAGCTCAGAAAGAACCTGAGAGAGATTTTCCAGCTGATGGGGAGGGCCCAGCCTATGGTGGATGGGATTAGGCCCTGGAATAAATCACACAGAGAGAGCTGGTTGAGAGAGTTGGCATCCTTCTGTTTACTTGGCCAGACATGCTGGTCTGGAAGTAAGGATTGTCCCTCTCTCAGCTGTTATGTGGTGATGGTGTGGCCAGTTCCCTTGGCCCTGGTGTTGGTGCATGTTCTCCCGTCAAGCTGGACTAAGAACTGTAACCAGTAATCATAAGAGATTCCCTTAAGCCATTTGATGGTGATTATCAGGAATCATGCAGGCAACACATGGGATCTGGGATTCGAACTCAGGTCCTTCTGCTTTCCAGGCAGAGTCTTAACTCCTGAGCCATCTCTCTAGCCCCCTAAGTGTTCACATTACTGCTTGTACCACCATGTTTTTTATGTTTTTTGAATAACATTGTTATTTTTGAAAAATACATTGTAACAGCGGGTGCGGGTGTGTATGGGTGACTATATAGAAAAGAGGGCACTTGAGAGTAGAGGTCAAGGGTGACTTCAGGAGTCATCCTGGGTTTCTGAACCTCCTTATCGTTTTGCTCTGGGGTTTCCCAGGGCCAGAAGTGCAGGCCGATGCCATTTCTGCTAGTGTTTTTAGGGGATCCGGAATCCAAATTCAAATTCTTTTGCTTTCAGGACAAGGGTTTTTTTTTAACCCCTGAGCCATCTCTAGCTAATCAGTTTGTTCTAGTGTACACATCTTATTGGTGCTGTTACTTATGATTATGTACTCCCCTCAAAGTGCTGAGGATTAGCCCTCTAAGCTTCACACATATGAGGTAAACACTCTGCTACTGAGCTTTCTCTCCAGCCCCTTAAAGGATGTGTTTGAAACACGGTCTTATTTTTTGATATAACATGATCTTTTCAGGATTTACTGTGTACTGAAGAGAATAGCTTTGGCTCTAACTAACAGGATAGTTTGATTAATATTGAGAGAGAAAATAATATTGTTATTCAGGACCCTTTTTTTGTGTGTAGGTGCTGGTGTGTGTGTGTGTAGAAGTTGGACACTGTGTGGGCCAGTAGAGGCCTAAGGATAACTCAGAATCATCCTGGATTGCTGTACCTTTATTGCTGCTATCTGGGATTTACCAGCCTCTGCTTTCCGAAGTGTAGTCCACTGCCATATCTGCCTAGCATTTTTATGTGATATCTGGGATCCAAACTCAGTTTCTTCTGTTGTTGAGGCAAAGGCTTATCCTTGAGTCATCTCTCCAGTTCTGCTTATGACTCTTCTCAAAAATAACTTTATCCATCCATCCATCCATCCATGGCATGTGTCTGTGTGTTTAAGAAGGTACTATATGTGCCCATAAAGGGCCAAGGGTGACTTAGGGAACCATCCTGGATTGCTTCTACCATTTTGCTTTGTTCTGGAATTTCCCTGGTTCTGTCTCCAGAGCGGAAGTGCAAACTGCTGCCATTTCCATCTGGCATTTTTATGTGGGATCTGGGAACAGAACTCAGTTTCTTCTGCTTTCGAGGCAGTCTTAATCCATAAGCTATCTCTCTAGCCCCCTATTCATGATTCTTAACACTAAGAATTTCACTAACCAGATTCATTACACTAAAAGTATCTGATAATGTTTTTATGTTTAGAATTCCATGTATCTGAGTTCAGTTGCGAAAAAGTATCTTGTAATATTCTTTTGTCGTTCCATGAGACTGTATATGATACACAGAACTGACTAATCGATCTTAAATAAATAAATGTTTGAAAATAATATATAAATTAGAATTTTGCATTTATTGTTATAAATGCTATATACCATACTCAGTTATCCCTGCTTTAAATTACCAGTTGCTGGAAGGATGACGCTGGGTAAAGTGCTTGTTGTGCAAGCATGCAGACCTGAGTTCTGATCCCTGGCAGCCATGTGAAAATCTAGATTTGGTCTGTAAGTTTTACGGGGGGTGGGAACAGGTGGCAGGTGGATGGCAGAGGCTTGCTGGTTAGCCAGTCTAACCGAAATAGCAAGCTCCAGCCAGGTTCAGTGAGAAACTGTGTCTGTCTGTCTGTCTAGCTGGAGAGCAATAGAGGAAAGTACCTGGTGTTAACTTGTAGCCTCCCCATATGTATAGATAGGTACATGTACCTGTGTGCGTGCATGCACACATACCCTCCCACGTATAATATAAAGCCACCCATGGTAGTACATGATTGTAATCCCAGAATTCTAAAAGCTGAGGCAGGAGGATTCCCATGAGTTTGGACTCCATTGTGAGTACCTGACCAATAACCAGGGTCATATAGTAAGACCCTGTCTCAAAACAAAACAGTCTGAAGTCTTTATAGGAATTAAACTCATTAGATAATTACAGCTGTTTATTGCTTTCTTTTGCTCATTAGTTGTATTTAATTTCAGATATTATACTGTAATGTTAGAAAAGTACATTGAAAAATTTGAGATTTTGTAATTTTTATGTGAAATAATTTGTGTTTCTTGAAATTTTATAGTGGGCAGAAATGGATCTGGAAAAAGTAACTTTTTCTATGGTAGGTATTTTTTGAATTCTAAATATGTTAAGACTCAAGTATCTTAAAGTAGTTAACAAAAATCATTAGTTTATGTCTGCATAAAATCCAAGAAACAACTTCATGCGCTTGTGGTTTAGTGAGGAAGGTTAGAGTGTGAGGATCTGAGTTCTCTGTCTTCAGTGATTGACTTTGTGAGACTGCAAAAACACATTTTCAAATTACCTTTTTACTGTAAAATGTGGATATGTTTATTGTAGATGGGTTGTGAGAGAGGATGGGGGAACATAATTGTCTTGAGGCTCAAATGCTATTGTGTGTTTAAAGATGGTAGTTTTCAAAATTCCCTAAGACGAGTATATGTAAGTATAATATGGCTCACTTGACAAATCCTTTGAGGAAGAGAAAAATACTCTAACAGAATTGGACTGTGTAGGAGTTAAAGATTAAAAAAAAAATCCCTAGTTAGGTAATGCTTGAGGAAAAAAGGGTTAGTAAAGGTTCTTCTGCCCTTTCTCCTTTCTCTTCATACTTATGTGAAGAATACTGTATCCTCTGTGTCTTTTAATGGTTGCAATTTGGTGATGATGGAGAGTAGGATGAGGTAGACATGGATACCAGAATCCTTAGGAAATGACATTTTGACTCGACTTCACAGGTAATTATGAAGAGGGCTCCAACACACATCAGTGCTGGAGAGCTCCTTTCTCTCCCTCTCATGTTCTCACACTGACTGGGAATTTTAGAGATCTCTTCTGTGGACCTGCCCGGGATGCTGAGTTGATTTCCATTCTTGGGCATAAGAGTCCAATTAGGTATTAAAGTCAAAGGTAGTGCTAACAGTGCAGGGGAAGTTGCGAATTTGAAATAGTTTCCTTGTTAGGCAATAGGATTTTCCCCCAGTTCTGTTAAAACTTTGCAAGACCACAGTTGTATATGTATGTTTTTTGTGTATACATGAGTTTACAGTATTGAACTAACAAGTGTGCACTTCTATTAGCATGTATGTATACCTATCTTACTTCTGCTTGTCTCTTTTTTGTACCACAGTGTTTTCTCTTTATTTACTTTGTCCATTTTAGTGAAACTTAATATTTTGTCATGTCATTATTTCCTGCTTGATCAGTGAGGTATGTTGGAAAGTTAAGTTGAAACTTAATATTTTGTCAGGTCTTTATTTCCTGCCTGATCAGTCAGGTATGTTGGAAAGTTTTCTCTAGTCATTTTGTATTCATGAAACAGGTAGCTTATTTATGTGCAATGTTACTGTCCAGCACTATGCTAGTAAGATATGATGTCATGAACAAGTCATAAATCTTTTAGAATATACTAATACTTGAATTTTGTGTTTCTAGCAATTCAGTTTGTTCTCAGCGATGAATTTAGTCATCTTCGCCCAGAGCAGCGATTGGCTTTGTTACATGTGAGTGAGATTACCTTAATTTTTTTTTTAAACATACACTGTTAACTCTGGTTAAAAAACAAAACATTGCTGGGTATGCTGGCTCATCCATGTAATTCTAGCACTTTAGAGACCGAGGCAGAAAGATTGCTTCCAGTTTGAGACCAATCAGGTCTTAATGTAGTTTTATGCAGTAAGTAAATTTCAGATCTTTTGTGAACAAAATATATCTTAATTCCTTATATGTTGGTATTCTGCTGTGAAATTTAGCTTAATGTATCAATGCTCCACAAAGGTATAATTTTTGCCTAATGTTCTAACCTATAATGATAGGAAGAAAATGGTAAGATTTGTCTATAGGTAGCTGCCTTCTGTATGAGTTTCTTTTCCTGTTTTTGAATGCTTTTTAAATTTTCTTTTTAGAATGTTTATTTATTTGAGAAGTAAGTGGGGAAAGGGAAGAGGGGAGAGAGATAAAGAGGAAGTACACATTCGTGCCATGGAACATGTGTGGAAATAGAGGCTACCTTTCCAAAGTTATTTCTTATCTTCCATTCACGTGATCTTCTGGGGATTTAGCTTAGGTCACTAGCTTCGCCAGAGGGACCTTGTCTACTGAGCATCTTTGCAGCCCTTGTTTATGTTTATTTTTTGAGACAGGTTCTCTCACTTTGTACCCTACGTTGGCTTAGAAATCACTATGAAGTCCAGGCTGGCTTCATACTTGTAATTCTTTTACTTCAGTCTTCTGAGTTCTAGGTTTGCTGAGAAGGATTTCAAGTTGGGGAACTTAAGGTGTATAATCAGGGTGTCTGTGCATGTTTTGCATGTGAGTGGATTTGAGAGTGATACTTGGAATCATTCTCGTTCACTCCTTTATGTTTTAGAGCCTGGGCCTCTCTAAACCCAGAGCTCCTCTTTGCAGCTAGTCAGACTCAACAGCTTTCTCCAGGGATTCCCAGGTGGGATTGCAGGTGGGTTAACTGCCATACTTGCCTGGCTTTTTAATGGGGTTTGGGAATCTGAGCTCTGACCATTTTGCTTGCAAGGCAAGTGCTTTAACTACTGAGCCCTAGTGCTTATTTTTTATTTAGAATCTTTTGATTCTAAATACATTTGATTTATGGTAGGGAAGTTTTATTATATACTGATTCAATGTCTTTGTTACTTTGACAAGATGATGTTATTTTGGTGATGATTTTTTTTTCTCCATTGAGTCAAACTTTTTCCTGCAATGCATTAAACATTTTTTTTTTTTTTTTTTTTTGAGATCTCATTGCATAGCTCAGGCTGGCCATGAACTGAACTTCAGTCCTCCTGTCTTGACTTTCCAAGTGCCAGAGTGACAGTTGTCCACCTCCATCCCTGATCACATGAGATTTTTAAATAAAGTGTTTAAAAAAATATGAACTAACACCTCAGTTTCAAATGTCCTCTTTTTCTCATGTTTCAGGAGGGTACAGGTCCTCGTGTTATTTCTGCTTTTGTGGAAATAATTTTTGACAATTCAGACAACCGGCTACCAGTGAGTAACAAGACTTTTTAGTAATAATGTTGAGAATTCTATTGATGTAGCTAATTTTTCATGCTTATATATTTATAACTATACTTAAGTATACATATTATAATTTAGTTCATGCTAAAATAATGTAGTTTGTCTATTGACTTTTAATATATAATTATATTGAACATTTTTATATTGAACATTCTGGTAAACAACAATGAGAATATGTAAGTGTTGTGGGAAAGTGTCATATATTCATTGCATCACCTTGGTGGAATAATTGAAATTCCGAAACAATGATTAAAGAATTTCTTTTTAATTTATAAAGATTTCAAAGAACTTATCCAAGCAGTTTTTAGTTTGCTATCTTTGGGTTTTTGCTTTTTTTCTTAGATTGATAAAGAGGAAGTTTCACTTCGAAGAGTTATTGGTGCCAAAAAAGATCAATATTTTCTAGATAAGAAGATGGTCACGTAAGGATTTGTCTTCTCATTCACAGTTTCTTTACAAAAGTATAAAGTGTTCTTACCTCATTTGAGGTAGAATTGTCTACTAGTTATAGAATCAGTATTCTCTCCAAGGCTAGTCTATACTTACTTTCAAATGCTGTATAGCCAGGGAACTAGTTTGCTTGTTCTTTGCCTATTGTTATGTGCTTTAAAATTACTCATCTACAAATTATTTCATTGTTTATCAACAGCAAAAATGATGTGATGAACCTTCTGGAAAGTGCTGGGTTTTCTCGAAGCAATCCTTATTATATTGTTAAACAAGGAAAGGTAAAATTGTCTTGTCTTTTTTTTTTCCATTTTATTTTTCTAGTTCTATAAACATATTGAGTACTTATTCCTGCTTCCCTTTATCCCTCCTCCTTCCCATTTTCCTCTCTTTCCTTCATCAATCCAGTCCACTCCCTCCCACTCTCCTGACTGCTTCTATAGTTCCAAGGGTGGTTCCCTTTGGCTGTTTACTCTTGTGTAGTTTCAGGCCTCTGTAGCATACCAAGTTGCCTCTCTTCAGGCCACCCTGCTGATATGGACATTTCCCTTCACTCATCCAGTTTTAGCCCCCTAGGCTTGTACTGCATGTTCTTATCTCTCTTTTGTTCCTCATAGTCTGGGGGCACGTTGGTGTGTCAGTCATTATGCAGATCTGGTAAAAACAAGTTTCACTGCAGTGAGTTTCTGAATGCAGCAGTCCATGTCTATCTTTTTAACAGATTTTTTTTTATCCTGAATATAGTCTTCCCTGAATGCTGAATTTGGTTTATTGTTTCTAATTGTTAAGTTATAGCAAAAAATTGGGAATTACAGTCTTTTGTTTTCACGGATTCATTTTGTATTGAAGTTGGCTTACATAGCTATGAAGTACCAATGCATTTCTTGTGCATTGGAATAGAAGTATGACAGTAGATTAAATGGATCTTTTTTTCTTAGTGACCTGCAGTACTTAATGAATCATAGTTTTTCAGAAAACATCATTGGTTTGTGAAAGTTACAGCATTCATATTTAAGAATATTTTGTTATGAAAAATCACATTTTTTAAAGTGATTTTTAAAAGTAATATTCTGTTTGGTTTATTACAGAATTAAAATATTAAAAAGTTTGTGTTTCTGGAAAATAAAATATGTAATGTTGCAGATTGAGTTTTTTTAGCAGCTAAACTATAAAGCTAGCTAATTTTTTGTTACTTTTAATAATTTTCATATATGGGGCTGGAGAGGTGGCTCAGGGGTTAAGCCTCTGCCTTGCAGGCGGAAGGTCCCGAGTTCGGATTCTAGACCCCACGTATAGACGCCAGGCGGAAATGGGGGCTGCCTGCGTTTCTGGTCCTGGTAGGGCGGAGCCTGTGAATCCTGGGCAGAGTAAACAAGGAGGAGGTGGAGGCGTCCATGGTGGTTCCTGAATTCGTCCGTAGTTCTATACACACATACACAAATACACACACATATACATACACACATGTGCGCACACACGCGCACACACACACACACACACACACACACACGCGCGCACGCGCGCGCGCGTCTGGGCCCACGAACCAGCATGAACCTGAATCTACAAACGTAGGAATTAAAGTTTCAGGCTTGGGTCAGAGGGGGTCTTGGATGTTATCATCCTACTGCTCCCACTTCAGATTCCCACGTTTGTGGATTTGGGTTCATGCTGGTTCGTGGGCCCGGACACATGCGCACACCCGCACAATTGAATAAATAAAAAAAAATTAAAAAATAATTTTTATATATCATAACAAAGATAACTTGTCTTTAAACTTATTTTTCAATAGCTGTTTTTGTTTTGAGGTCTTTTCCTAGGTGATTGTTGTATATACTTTTGATAGAACAGTTTCTTAGCTCAGAGACAATTCTTTTATTTTGTAAAAATGCTAGAGTAACTAATTTCTTTATTACAGTGATAGTTTTAATGGTGATTACGTGTCATGGCGTTTAGGTTGCTGCTAATGTCTTTATATATTAAAGTTTACCATATTGTTATTATTTTGATAGAACTTTTTAGAAAGGTGTCTAGTCTGAATTGGTTCCTTTTTATAAAAATACTTTTTTTTTGACATGGAACTTGTCTTTTGTACCTTATGTAGTAAGAAAAAATGGTAATGTAGGGATAATATGTTAATTACAGCAGTGCTATTAATAAAAGAGACCTATGGTAAATAAAGGATATGTGTATATCTCTATACATGGGCCAGAGGAGTGTATTGGTTGTCCTCTCTCACTTTCTGCCTTACTCTTCCTGAAACCTGGATCTGGTACCAGCCAACCTCCTGCTTCTACCCACGTTGTGCTGGGCTTACAGGTACACATGGCCACGCCTAGCTTTTTACATGGTGTTGGGGGATGAGCTCAAGTCCTCATGGCTGAGCAGCAAGCATTCTGCTGAGCCTTCTGCCAGTCTTTTTATTCTATTTATTTTTGTTTGTGTGTGTGTGTATGTGTGTATGTGTCCCTGTGAAGGACCAAGGGTGACTTTAGGAGTCATCCTGGATTGCTTTACCTCCTTTTTGCTTTGCTCTGGGATTTCCTAGGTTCTGCTTTTCCACTGCTATTTCCACTTGGTGTTTTTATGTGGGATCTGGGATCCGAACTCAGGTCATTCTGCTTGTGAGGCAGTATCTTAACCTTGAGCCATCTCTTTAGCCAGTCTTTCTTACTCCTCTCCCCTCCCCTCCCCTCCCTTTACCTTTCTTCCTCTCTCTTCCTTTCGAAGATTAAAGCAGAGTTTATTAGAGGAAAGAAAACACAACTCACAAACATGAATCCGTGAGGGGCACGAGAGCCCTGGAGAGCTAATTCATGGACTCCAGGCATGGAATCCTTGAGGGGCAAGAAGCTGGAAAAGAACTCATGGACTCCAGGCGTGGAGTACCATAACGGGCAAAGGAGTCAGTCTTTCTTATTCTTAAAGAATAGTCTATAGCTATGTAATGATTATTTTTCTAAAAATCTTAGATCAACCAGATGGCAACAGCTCCAGATTCTCAGCGATTAAAGCTATTAAGAGAAGTAGCTGGTACTAGAGTGTACGATGAACGTAAAGAAGAGAGCATCTCCTTAATGAAAGAAACAGGTAAAATAGATGGGATGCTGCTTGTTTTTGGTTACACACTAATTTTTATTATAAGTGAAAAGAACCATTTTCAGAAATAAATTTTATGATAATTTGCCTGCGAGGTAGTTTAATGCTTGAGGTTGTCATTAATTAATCTATGAGTAAAGATGGACTTTGTTAGATGTAGTGCTGTGCAGGTCAGGTACTTTTGACTACAATTTCCTTGTCATTGTTAGGGCAGCAAATTTGTATGATAGTTGTTTCCTTTAAAATAATTGGAATATCAGTTACGTTTTAAATTTTTCAGAAACAAGTAGATGTAAAATTTTGAATTTGGAATCTTTGCCTAGTACATTTACTGTGGAAATCCTGCCTTGTTTTTCAAGGGCTGGCCATAACTTAGAGTCAGAAAGTCATAGTTCAAAATGTTCAAAATTTGACTAAAATAAATAGGTATGATTTTAGAATTGGGTCCTTACTTGCAAAGTCTTGTTTTATAGACTATGGCAAGTAGAGGAGTGAAGCCATGCCATGGTCTAGAATGTAGTAGGAAGTAAGGTAGCTATACAGAATTGTGTTATTAATAGAAACAGAATTTGCAATGCATATAATTTTTTTGTGTAATGTAGGAAGGTATATTGATAATCGAGTTTACCAAGCTGACATGGAAGTCCTTTGCTACATGTAATGTAAGAGTCAATTACCATATATAAAGTTGTTCTTTAATATTTTTCATAAAAAGTATCTTAATTGCAATTTTAATGTCTTAGATTTGGTTACGTACTCCATAATACCAGAGAATAGTGCGGTAATTTATTGACAACATATATAATAACATGACAATGTAATAATGTATACAATACATTTTAATCATAGCTTCCCCTTCCTCTCTACACCCCTCTTGGACATTTCCCTAGTATGTCCACCTCCTACCCTTATGTTCTTTTTTAAAAAAGGAAAAAAGAATAAAAAGAAAACAGACTGTAATATAATATATGAACAATGAGACAAAATATATTTAGAACGTAGTTTCTGTGATTGAGCTTCCAGCTGTACATGGTTAGAAACCATGATAAAGTTAAAGAATGATAGTTTGTTAGTCTCCTATGAGACTAAAAAGCCCAGCTCGCAGAACCTTGTCCATATTGTAAGAACATGGAGCCCTGGTCCAGGGAGTCTATTGAGATTGTAAGCACACGGAACTTTGGCCCAGAGTAAACATTCACATTGTGAATGCATGAAGCCTCAACTTAGGAATGCCATCCATCCACGTTATGAGCACACAGAACCTGGCCTAGAGAGGCCATCCATGTTGTAGCACATGGAACCTCGGCCCAGGAGGGCTGTCCATGTGTGAGCATACAGAGCCTGGTCCACGGGAAGCTGTCCACTTTGTGAGTACATGGAGCCCCAGCCCAGGGAGGCTGTCTGTGTCGAGCACACAGAGCCCATCCCACAGGAGGCTACCCACATCATAAGCACACATACGTGGAATTCAGGGAGTGGCAAACACTGTCATGTCAGCCTGTTAATCATATGTTCACGTTCACAGGTCAGAACAGTGAGTGTAGACAGTCTCTCATCTCTGCCTATGTCTGACGCACATGTAACATAGCAGCCACAAGTGTGGTTGTTTTGATCCCGGGTGATAGAGTAGTGCTGTAATTGTCAAAGGTAATTCTAACGGTGTGTTTGAGAAGTGATATTACATGAAATTTGTGTTCAACTTCACCTCCTCCCCCTTTTTTTAAAGAGGGCAAACGGGAAAAAATCAATGAGTTGTTAAAGTACATTGAAGAGAGATTGCATACTTTAGAAGAAGAAAAGGAAGAACTAGCCCAGTACCAGAAGTGGGATAAGATGAGACGAGCCCTGGAATACACCATTTACAATCAAGAACTTAACGAGACTCGTGCTAAGCTTGATGAGGTAAATTATCTTTAGCAGTTAGATTATTTTTATTTTATGAATATGTTAAATTCTCCTTTATTCGTACTTTTTAATAATTTTAAATAAACACTTGAAAGTTAAGAAAATTATTTCTTTTTGGGTTTTTTTTTTAATTTTTTTTTATTATTCAACTGTGCGCATGTGCGTGTGTGTGCGCGCGCGTGGGCGCACGTGTGTGTGTGTGTGTGTGTGTGTGTGTGTGTGTGTGTAGAACCACGGACGAATTCGTGAACCACCATGGACACCTCCACCTCCTTCTGCCCCGGGATTCACAGGCTCCGCCCTACCAGGACCAGAAGCGCAGGCCGCCCCCGCTTCCGCCTGGCGTCTATACATGGGATCTGGGATCTGAACTCAGGACCTTCCGCCTGCAAGGCGGAGGCTTAACCCCTGAGCCACCTCTCCAGCCCCAGGGGGGTGTGTTTTGAGACAGGTTTTTACTATATAGCCCAGGGTAGCCTTGATTCTTGAATTGCTGGAGTTGTAGTAGTGTGCCACTACACACTTGCGTGCAAGCTTCTTAATAATGTGTCATTACTTATTGTTTCTTTCCGTTTCCTGTAAAGAATATTCCTAGAGCCATATTGTTCTTTAGTTGTATCTTAAATACAATAAGGTGCTGTTATCAGATTGACCAAAATTTTTACTGCTATTTGTTTTGTACATTAATATTGTACAAAAACTTGTAATCTCTTAAGTTTTCTGTTTAAAAGCAAACAATTTTTAGAAAAATGCTTTGAGTAGTTACTATTAGTATATTTTAGCAAATATGAAATGTTAGAAAAATACAAAATAAGTTAAAAATAATGACTTAAACCATTTTTTTCTTTTTTTCCCCCCAGCTTTCTGCTAAACGAGAAACTAGTGGAGAAAAATCCAGACAATTAAGAGATGCCCAGCAGGATGCAAGAGATAAAATGGAGGTAAGATCCAAAATGCAGTTCAGGCTTATTTCTATTTTTAGTCATAGCAAATCTTTTGTACCAGAATCGTGGAATGGCAGCCATAAGGGGGAGTCACAGTGATTTGCATATTGGAAAGAAGAAATGCTGAAAGTTTTAAGTGAAAGGAAAAAAAAGGTAAAATTACTGTTGTCACAGTTCTACTTCTGTGACTTACTTTCTCTTAATGTCTTAATAGGACATTGAGCGCCAAGTTAGAGAATTGAAAACGAAAATTTCAGCTATGAAAGAAGAAAAAGAACAGCTTAGTGCTGAAAGACAAGAACAGATTAAGCAGAGGACTAAGTTGGAGCTTAAAGCCAAGGATTTACAAGATGAATTGGCAGGCAATAGTGAACAACGGGTAAGTCGAACTGCTGAAAATGAAAGCCATGGTGTTGAGATGAGTCACGTCTGTAAGAGACAGTCTTTTCTGAGATCTTTGTAAGTTTTGCTACATTTACTTGTAGTTAGTGGCAACTTAGTACTTTTTTATTATATTCAATTATATTTGTTATAGGATGGCGTTGTATTAATAAACTATATTTCTTGGGAAAATTTTTTTGCTTGTATAAATGTATATATAAATTAAACAAATGGTATTTCTATTAATTTACAGAAACGCTTATTAAAAGAGAGGCAAAAGCTGCTTGAAAAAATAGAAGAAAAGCAGAAAGAACTGGCAGAAACAGAGCCTAAATTCAACAGTGTGAAAGAAAAGGAAGAGCGAGGAATTGCTAGGTCTGAGAATTTTCACCATCACTCAACTTTCTTTGTGGTTCCTCCATAGAACCTACACAGTTGTGGCTTATGTACTAATGTTGTACTAATGTACAGTAACTAAGGGCAAAATGCCCTTAAATGTCCACTTCAAATAACTAGTGCTAAAATCTGCTGTGGGTCATAACAGTTTCTGTTTTTTGAGATAGGGTCTCACTTTATAGCTCAGGCTGGTCTCTGAACTGATGAAATCCTCCTGCCCCGGTGTTGAGAGTGCAGACCCTTGCCATCCTACCTGTGGTTGGGTTTTTGTACATATACTTCCTGCATTGCTATTACTCAAGGGCCTAGGAGTTTGACGTGCCTATTTTTAATTCAACAAACTTGAGTGTCTGAAAGGTTAAAATACTTACTTGAGGTAACTAAATTTTGGACTTTGAATTTGAGTATTTTAGAAATTCAGATAGAATCTTGAGGATGATGAGACAGGATTATCTGTAGCCAGAGACTGTGCTTGAGTTGATCTTGCCTCACCTTCCCAAGTGGCTAATGTAGCCACACCCTACATAGCATCTTTGTTTTATTTTGCATCATTGCTCCCCCCCATACTTTTTTAACTCCTAGATCTTTTAGTGTCTGTCTAGATTGGATTTGTCATGGTTTGCTGTTTTCATGTGACTTAATATATTATGGTTTTGTTCTTGGATGCTTGGCCAAGTGTTCTACTACTAAACCACACCTCAAACTATAATGTATTATTTTTAAAACCACTAGTAGGGCTGGAGAGATGGTTCAGGACTCTGCTTCGCAAGTAGAAGGTCCTGAGTCTGGATTCCAGGTCTCACATAAAAACATTAGGTGGAGACGGCAGCAGCTTGTACTTCTGACCCTCGTAGATAGAGTCTGAGAAGTCCCAGATTAAAGCAAAAAGGAGGTAAAAGCATTCCAGGATAATTCCCGGTCACCCTTGGTCCTCCACAGGGACATGCAGTGCCCTCACGATCGATCGATCGGTAGGTAGGTAGGTAGGTAGGTAGGTAGGTAGGTAGGTAGGTAGATAGATAGATAGATAGATAGATAGATAGATAGATAGATAGATAGATAGATAAACATTTAAACCACTTATATTTATTTTAGCAAATAGCCTATTCATTTTTTTTCCTGAGGATATTTTCTTGTTTTATAAAAATATTTACCTAATCTGGGCATTCGTATTTTATGTTATGTTTTGTCTATAAGCTGTGAAAGTATTTATGTAGTTAAATATAGCTTGGAGCATGTTTGAAAGTTTCTGAGATGGAACACTGATATTGTCTAAATTTAATGATTTACCAGACCAGGGGTAAGCACAGTCTGAAATCTTTAGGGAATGGATTATTGTACTTGACTTTAATTGTAATTCCAAAGTTAAGTTCTTGTTATATAAAAAAGTAGCCAGTTTAACAAGCTGCCGTATTTAGCAGTTGATTTTACATTTGATTTCTTTGTTGCTGTAGTTTTTTATTTATTTTATTTATTTTATTTTTTATTATTATTTATTCAACTGTGCGCATGTGCGTGTGTGTGCGCGCGCGTGGGCGCACGTGTGTGTGTGTCTTTGTATGTGTAGAACCACGGACGAATTCGTGAACCACTATGGACGCCTCCACCTCCTTCTGCCCCAGGATTCACAGGCTCCGCCCTACCAGGACCAGAAGCGCAGGCCGCCCCCGCTTCCGCCTGGCGTCTATACGTGGGATCTGGGGTCTGAACTCAGGACCTTCTGCCTGCAAGGCAGAGGCTTAACCCCTGAGCCACCTCTCCAGCCCCATGTTGCTGTAGTTTTTTAAAGAGGATTGTTTCTATGTACAGTTGATACTATGATTGCAATTAAACTTACTTCCTATTCCTATCTTCTGTAGGTTGGCTCAAGCTACCCAGGAAAGAACAGATCTTTATGCAAAGCAGGGTCGAGGAAGCCAGTTTACATCAAAAGAAGAAAGGGATAAGTGGATTAAAAAGGAACTCAAGTCCTTAGATCAAGCTATTAATGACAAGAAAAGACAGATTGCTGCTATACATAAGGATTTGGAGGATACTGAGGCAAATAAAGAGAAAAATCTGGAGCAGTATAATGTAAGAACTTTGTGTACTTTTTATTTGTGGGGGGTTGGGAATGGGGGTTGCTATTGTTTGAAACAGGATCTAACCCAGGCTGGCCTGGTAATTCTCGAAATCTTTTTGCCATCATGTCTGGCTGTAAGAACTTTGATAACAACTTCATGAAAATCTTTTAGATGAGATAGACATACAGTTTCATCTGTTTCATGTTATTTTTAAACATGCATGCAGTTCTTAAAAATTATAAACCAATAGTTAGAAAAGGTCAGCAAAATTAATATATTAAAAGGATATTTAGTCTCTGTTAGTGTTTGTGTGAATTGAGTATGTTTTAATGATTCAATAAGGTATATCTGATGTGCCCTTGGTTTTGAGATGGCATATAAATATGAAATAAATTTTTAGGTAACTAAAATTTCCCATTTATTTTTCTTCTTGAGCATTTTACAAGATTTCCATTTCTTATTTTTTTTAGTTTTTTTTTGAAACCAGTTTCATGTAGTCCAAACTGACCACAAACTTAAGTAGCCGAGGATGATTTTGAATTGATCTTCCTGTCTCTCTCTCTGTCATTCTGGAATTGCAGGCATGTGTTGCCACATTCAGTTTTCTGTGGTACTTCAGATTGAACCTAGCTAGGGCTTTCTACATGTTAGACAAGCACTCTCCAAATTAAGTCACATCCCTAGGCTTCATTTTTTATTCTAAGGAGATTTTTTTTCCTAATATTTTTTGTCAGTTTAATAACTTAGCACAAAATATATTTTCATTGCTTATATATAAAACAATAGTGATTTTTATAAGCATTTTCTAAATGAATTAAAGATAAATATTCAGCTAGCATTTTCTTTAAAATTAGAGTAGAAAATAGAATCTTTACCGTAGAGTAAGGGAGCGATCACATTATTTGAAGAAAGAAATGAGGAAAAATGCTTTCTTAATTGATATGGTGATGGAATGGATGAGGAAGGACTTATGTAAGACAGGTGTAGGGTTAAGAAAATGTAACTGCATCATCCTATCCTGTGACTTCTACGCCAGCTGTTTATTGGCTAATAAAAATATTCACTTAAAAGACAAAATCTTTAAAATAATGAAAAAAACAGTCCAAAATCTTTATATACATGGGTTTGAATATTTATGCTTACACATGTAGTTTTAAGTGTTTTTCTTAGCATTCATGTCTAATCTTTCAATGTAAAGTGCAGAATATTTCTTTTTAATATGAATAATGATTTGTAATTTCCTGGAGACTTTCTTCTATGATTACACATGTAAAACATTTCTTCAAATGGAATGAAAATGAAATCCTTGATCCGATCCAGGTTCACATGTTGTGTTTTCTTTCATCTGCTTCAATCTCAATAAGGTCCTCAGACTTGAATTTTCTGTTTTGTGACCTTACATTTCAGGTTATTACAGATTTATTATAAAGTGTACATTAAATTCACTTGCTTAAAAATTAAAAAAAATAACTCACTCTGTGCTCAAATTCTGTTTAGTTGATACTTAAATAATTTCATAACCCAAACAAAAGCATAGTAGGGACCAAACCGCTGCTTTTGTAAGCCCAAGCAACCCATTTGTCAATAAAATGACCAGGAATAATAGATAGTAGTATACTGATCTTGAGTGTTTGGTGTGCTGTGGGTGTTAGGATACTTTATGGAAGAGGTAGAAAACACAAGTTAAGCTAGGTAGTTAAGTGGGATTTGTTAGTATTACTTGAACTATGACATCTACACATTCTGACCTGAAAAGGCCAAACTTTATCATAAGGTCATGGAACTCCAACAGTAGCAGATGCCCTTTTCAAAATAGCCTGCTGATAATAAGTAAAGCATTTTCCAAAATATTTATTTATTGTTTTTGTGTGTGTATGTGTGTCCCAGAGGGCACTGTGTGTCCCCATGGAGGACCAAGGGTGACTTTGGGAATCATCCTGGATTGCTTCTATCTCCTTCTTGCTTTGCTCTGGGATTTCCCAGGCTTTGCCCACCAGGGCTGGAAAGTGTGGGCCTCAGCCATTTTTGCATGGGACCTGGGATCCGAACTCAGGACCTTCTATTTGTGAGACAGAATCTTAACCCCTGAGCCATCTCTCTAGTCCCCAAGTAAAGCATTTTTAGTGGGAGGATTTTCTTCTCAAGCTGTTTAATTACTTTATAATATTGTAATCACACCTATGGTTATTGAAGTGACCATCTGTGAAGATGAAGTAATTCCTTATTGGGGTGAGAAGAAAGTTGATGGCACTGATTCTGTTATGTAAAATAGCCCTTTACTTCTTGATGTAATCCTGAATTAACTTTTCCACAGTGTATTTTTAACACTGGAAGTATGAATAATGAAATGTCTTTTTGGTAATGTTGTTAGTACTCATTTGACTCATCAGCTGTTTAGTGTTTTTTTTTTTTATTTTGAATATATTTGTTGAGGGAGAAATGGTCATGCATTTTATGATGCACAAGTAGAGGCCAGAGGCCAACTTTTGGAAGTTAGTTCTCTCCTTCCACCATTTGGGCTTCCAGATATCAAACTCAGGTTGCCAGGTTTGTAAGCAGGCCCCTTACCTGCTTAGTTATCTTGCCAGCCCAAATTTAGAGTTTTCTAACTTAGTGGTAGCTTGGACCCAGCGACTATTGTGGGGAGAAACTCTGAGATAGTTTCCTTGAACTTCAATGTAATACTTGATGTATTTTTCCTAGGCATTACTTTTTCTTCTTAAATTCTGGAATATAAAGTTTAAGATATAGCTCAGGGATAGCGGACTTGCCTAAAATTCTGAGACATACTGTAGGAATATCCAAGGCTTATATCATTAATGAACAAGCTAGTTTCATTTTAGCAGTATTTTCTAGGGTTACTTTTTAAAATATCTTGAAGCTAGCATGCAAGTAACAGTTTTGTTAAGGCATTTCCACATATATACATCTACTTTATTCTTCTCCCTCCTCCTTACTGCCCCACCCTGATCCTCCAGATAGTTCCCTTTTCTGTTTCCTTATCACATGTTCTATCATGGATTTATTCAATTCATGGTTTGCTATATGCTTTCATAATGACACTTGAATTTGGGGTTCTGGTAGCTTCATGGAAGTATAACCAATACACAGGTTGAACATAGATTTCGTCATTTGAATTTCAGTGAACATATATATTTGTAAAACTTGACAACACAATTAATATAATGTATTAAAAAATGTTTCGTACATCTCTTGATTTTCCTTACCTCACCTTCCCTTCACCTTCTTGCTACCAGTGATCTGTTTCCTACTGATTGAAACAGGATTGAATTGATGAAATTGAATTTTAAATTTGGATTTTTTTTTTTTGGTAGAAACTGGATCAGGATCTCAATGAAGTCAAAGCTCGAGTAGAAGAACTGGACAGAAAATATTATGAAGTAAAAAATAAAAAAGATGAATTACAAAGTGAAAGAAAGTAATATACTCAAATATTCCTTAATTTTTATATGATCCTTTTTGTAAATTAGCTGTTCAAATCTAATGTCTAAATTGTAGATTACTAGTGTATCGTATGTGTTCAAAATTAAAGGTCATGTAATTCTTATTGATTAGTTACTTGTGGAGAGAAGAGAATGCAGAGCAGCAAGCACTTGCTGCTAAAAGAGAAGATCTTGAGAAGAAGCAGCAGCTTCTTAGAGCGGCGACAGGAAAGGTAGGCAGGGTCTTTTCATTGCCTTAGTCATTCACTCAGTCATTATTGTGTAAGAATTTATTAGCTTAAAATTTGTAGGCTGCCACTGAGTCCTACACCTCATCAGAGAGGACGACCCAGAGGGAAGTTAGACATGCACACTAAAGGATGCTCCAGGAATGGGGGGGGAGCACTGGGAGAAAGGGGGAGGAAGGAAAAGGAAAAGGGGGAGGGAACAAGGGGATCCAGGGAGCGGTGGAGGGAGGGAGGGGAATGGGGTACTTATCAACTTTGTATGAGTGGAAAAAAAAAAAAAAAAGTTGTAGGCTGTAATGTCTAGGCAGTAACAGGGAGAATAGAGTTCTAATCACTTAAACATGAAATAGCTGGGATTATTCAAGCAATTGTTACTTTGTTACACTTTCAAAATATCTTATTTAAAAGAGCATGCCTGCCATAGCATATAGATGAAGGTCAGAGGACAACTTTTGAAGGTCAGTTTCTTCCACTTCATGGGCTTCCAACTTTGCAAACAAGTATCTTATAACCTGCTGAGCTATTTCACTGGCCTGTATATTTTACACTTTTTTACTTTGCCTTTATCTTGTACTTTATCTGATAATATGTAGCCTGGATTTGTCTCAGACTCATGATTTTGCTCAGCTTCCTGAATGCTGGGATTACAGATAATGCTATCACATGTGATTTCCATTTTATTTGTGAGAACATTTTTTATATTTACAGAGCCCGTTTTCAGCACCAGGCCCCTTATACAGTGTTAAAAGTAGTTACCATATTTTAAAGAGATGATAGGATATTTAATCTTCAGTACACCTCTAAATAAATTGCTCATTTCTTGCCATCCGGAGTGTAATTGGCAATACTAATATCTTTTGCTAATCAATTTAAAGGCTATTTTGAATGGAATAGACAGCATAAACAAAGTGCTAGACCATTTTCGTCGGAAAGGAATAAATCAGCATGTTCAAAATGGCTATCATGGCATTGTGATGAATAACTTTGAATGTGAGCCAGCTTTCTACACTTGCGTAGAAGTCACTGCTGGGAACAGGTAATTTATTTGCTTGATATTTAGTGGGAGTAATTTTTTGTTGTTTGTTTTTATTTTTAGAGGAAATAATGTGAATGGCTGTTGTAGTTTTAGTACTGTGTGTCTTTCATTGTCTTCTTTCAGAATTCTCTCAACTACTGGAATTTCCTCATTAATCTTTTCTCCATACCAATTAGACTGTATAGAAAAAACTGAATTGTGCGGTCCTTAAATGTTTATAACTTCTTAAAGTCTAGCAGTAAAAGATGTACTTGCTCTGTTTCTGTAGGTTATTTTACCACATTGTTGATTCGGATGAAGTCAGCACGAAGATTTTGATGGAGTTTAATAAAATGAATCTTCCTGGAGAGGTCACTTTTCTGCCTCTAAACAAATTAGATGTGAGAGATACCGCCTACCCTGAAACCAATGTAAGTCATTGTGTGTTAAGATTTCCCTCTTTCATTAATTTTTTTATTTTTTATACATTTTTTTAATATATGCTAGTAAGTCCTTTATGCTGGGATTCGTTGATCTACAAGGAAATATGCCTTTTTCTTTTTTTTCTTTTTCTTTTGGCATGGAACATAGCTGCTACTAGATGGGGTTGAGGACGGAGAGGTTATAGCAGAAACATGAGACAGATCATTGCAGTCTTCTCCAGGGTCATAGCCATAATATTAGGGAACTGGGGAAGGTTTCCTTGAGGAACTTACCATGGAAAAGGAATATCTTGAAGTTTTTCTGGATGTATTTTAAAATAATTTGTAAGTTTGGCTGGTTGGTTTTGTTACTAGCTGTATATTTTCAATAGATTTAAAAAAAATACGTTTGAGATACTATCCCTAGAAAAGCCTAATTGCTTTGAGGTATATGATATCAGAATATTGATTGTACTTGATAACAGCTTATCATCCTCTAAGATTACAGCTGAAACCTACATTAGAATGATCGATTTAAACAAAATATCAAGAATCCTATAACTTTACTGAAAGATCTGATTTACTGCTTTTATATCTACAAATTACCTTTGAAGTTTTTAAAGAAAAAGCTTACAGAGATGTCGAATGGATGAAATAGGACAAAAGCAAGAGCTGAGCGGTAGTTCAGTAGTAGAGCACTCCTGTAACTCATGAACTCACGCAGCACGTACAGGGTCCTAGGTTCAGTTTCCAGCACTGCCAAAAAAAAGCCACAAAAGAATGCAGATAATATGGTTTTGTTTACACAACCTTAAAGCAACTAAATTTAGATGGTAGAACTAGAAAGGTTCAAGGTACAGTCATGGTAGTGATTCCTTCTACTGTGTTTCTGCTTTGTGAAAGGCATGTAAGACTTCTGAACGTTCATCAGTGTATGTATTGTGCTAGATGGTGGTTATATTGGTGTTCTCTTTATAATGATTAAACATGCATATGTTCATTCTATGTAGGATGCATTTCACAATTTTTTTAAAAATTACATATTGATTTAGAAGAAAAGAATAACAATAAAATTGTGTGTGTGTTTGCTTGCATTCTTTCATATGTATGCAGGTTTGTGCACATGTGCAGGGCAAAAGTCAACATTGGCTCTCTCCTCTATTGCTCTTTGCCTCGTGTGTGTGCGTGTGCGTGTGCGTGTGTATCACAGGGCACTGTGTATGTTTGTGGAGGCCCAAGGGTAACATTTAGGAATTTGATTTCATGAGCAAAATAATCAGTACAAAGACTTCTGTAGAAGCCTTTGTAAAAACCAGTAGTCTGGACTGGGAAAATGACTCGGTGATCAAAGTACCTGTTGTACAAGTAAAAGGATTTCTACGCCTGTCATTTCAGCCCTGTAAGGCAGAGCCCGAGAGTCCTTAGAGCAAGGTGGCTAGCCAGACTAGCCCTCTCTGAGACCTTTTTTTTTTAAAGTGGTTTACTTTAGTATAATCCAACATATGCTTTGCCATATGAATATAATTAGTATCAAATATTTGGTTAATCATTTTGAAAACCACAAAAGCACAAAAATACACATTTATGAATTACATTGAAATTTGCTTGAAAGTGTTTTTTTTTTCTTTCCTTTTTTTTATTTCCGATCATGCATACTTAACAGGTACACCTCTCTGAGACCTTTGAAGACTCAGCCTTAAAAGAATAAAAGGAAAGAGTGATTGATGATGATTCCAAGTATCAACTTTGGTCTTCACACATATGCATAGTTATGTGTACATACCACATGCACACCACCCACATACATGAGAATAGGGGGAAAAATGAATAGACTTGTTGAAATATTAAGTGTATTTGTGGTTCTTTGTATTTCATAATGACATAGATTATAGTTCTGCACTTTTAACTTTGTAACAGTTTTTTGTTGTTGTTCAAATGTTCATTTTAGGATGCTATTCCTATGATCAGTAAACTGAGGTACAATCCCAGGTTTGACAAAGCTTTCAAACATGTATTTGGAAAGACACTTATCTGTCGTAGCATGGAAGTTTCAACCCAGCTGGCCCGTGCTTTCACTATGGATTGTATTACTTTGGAAGGTTTGTAAAATTATTATTAGCTTTAAGCACATTCTAATAAAACATTTAACATGTAAGTTGTCATTTGAGCTATATCTTAAAAGTACATTGTAACAATTTAGTCTTTAGACATGGTTTTAAGAGTATTTGAAAATTCATTTTAGTTTTATCAGATTCATCATTTTTTAAAATACTTTTTGGTTTGCTTGAGTGAGCATGGAATCCATACTTGACATTTTGTTTATTTAAATGTAAACTATATGTCTGTAACACCATGAGCTTTGTCTGTTTGAACAGTAAAGCCTGTAGACATTCAAAAATTAAAGTGCATAAAAGTAAAATGTTTTGGATCACAAAGAAAACCAATTATATTGACAAGTTTTCAAAGCGTTTTAAATATAATTATTTTAATATACTCAAAAACAAGATGTAGCAGAACATCTAGTAACTAGGATAATTTTGAAATATTAGTTCATATAAATAATGTTTTGAGATTTGTGAAAAATATAATCTAACATGAAATAACTTCTCTTCATAAGTACTAATATTTCTGCTGTTCTTACTGACTATAGAAAGAAATGCTAAATTTCTTTTTAAGGTTAATGTAAATTTTTGTACCTACCCAAGCAGAGTTAAACTTCATTTATATAATTCAGATTAAGAATTCTTGATAGATAGATTTATCTCAAGTGGTATACCCTGTTTTGTTTCTATGTATGCATTTTGTTGTTGATCCATCGGCAAATAAATTATAAACATAGCATTTCATTTCTAAAACTAAACAGGTGTCCCTTAGCATTCATATCTTTGCTATGTCCCTCCTCAAAAAAAAAAAAAAAACCTTGACCATTAGCCTAATAGGAGCATCTAAAGTTTTCTCCATTGTCCCAAATACATTTCCATCCAGAATTTAGCCATGAGACAATTCTTCCCATTCACTTCTCCATTTCTGTTCTCCAGAGGTTGACTCAGAAAGTATCCCCTATTCTGGATCTGTCATCTTCCTCATTATTCAGAGTATAAATACTACTTGGGCAATGTGTAGTTAATATATTAGACGATGGGTCACTGTGGTAGTGATGCTAAAGGTCATCACTTGCTGTTTTTTCATGTGTAAAAGTGCTTTTTCTTTATATCTAGCAAGTGATGCATTTATTATGTGTACATGGTTCTCCATTAACTTTTTAACATACTTGGTTGATCTCTGCCTGTCAATTACTACACTCAGGATTTCAAAATGGTGATTCTTCTATTCTTCTGTTTATATTTATTTATTGTCCATTTTTTCTCAAAGACCCCATTGTTTCCTTTTTTTTCAAAGTAGCATTGAGATTTATGAGTGCATGGGAAAAAATTCATGGAGTTTTTTTGATCCACTACTTTCACATTGACATGAACTTTGTTATTCCAGTCTTCATAAATACAGCTAGTGGAGATTTTAGCTGGATCCTCTGTCCATGACTTGTTCTCATTCGTCTTAGAACCTCTATTCAGACTCTTCCAGAAGTATGTGTATATAATTTTAATGATTGCAAATTTTAATTTTATTTTAAACTTTTAAAAAATTTGGGGTGTGTGTGTGTGTGTGTGTCAGAGGGCACTATGTATGCCCATGGAGGCCCAAGGGTGACTTTAGGAATCAAACTGGAAGAGCCAGAAATGTAGGTTGTTACCATTTTCATCTGGTGTAGAATCCAGATTCTGGACTCAGAATCTGCTTGCAAGGCAGAGACCTAACCCCTGTGCCATCTCTCTAGCCCCAACCCACAAAATTTCAGTATTGAAATGTAAATTTTTTCAGGGTGATATATTTTTAAAAAAAATACTTTAGGCTACCTAAATTATTAGAAGATGGTCACTCTAGTAGTGATGCTAAAATACATCACTTGTTCAGAGAGAAAGGTTGTTGGAGACGAAGTGTGATCAGGCTCATGTGGAACTGTGCACAGTTTTTCATGTGGAGATCAGAAAACAACTTTTGGAAGTTGATTCCATCCTCCCACCATATGCATGCGTTCCAGAGAATGAACTCGGCTCCAGATTGTGTCATTTTCATATGATCCAGTTCATAGTACCTTGAATTCTTAACTTTGCCTTTGTAGATTGTTTCATTGTAAGTCAGTTTACTGTTGGATAAAGAGGTTGTTAGAACTATCAAGGTAGTTCCTTTGGATAAAACGTTGGATAAAAAATTGTTGTCTGTCTTTCTTTTATTTATAGGTGACCAAGTCAGTCATCGGGGTGCTTTAACTGGAGGTTATTATGACACAAGAAAGTCTCGGCTTGAATTACAGAAAGATGTTAGAAAAGCAGAAGAAGAGCTGGGTGAACTTGAGGCAAAACTCAATGAAAATCTTCGCAGAAATATTGAAAATATCTTTTTGCTTTAAGTAGATACTTTATGGTAGATATTTTAGAGAAAGAACATTTTAATTGCAGTACATAATGTGTGCGTGTGCGTGTGTGTGCGTGCGTGTGTGTGCGTGTGCACCAGAGGGCACTGTGTGTCCCTGTGGTGTCCCAGGAGTGATTTTGGGAATCATCTGGATTGCTTCTACCTCCTTTTTGCTGCTGTGGGATTTCCCAGGTTCTGCCTTTCAGAACCAAAGTGTAGGCGTCTACCCTTTCTGCCTGACGTTTTTTACATGGGATCTGGGCTCCAACCTCAGGTCCTTCTGCTTTCAAGGGAGGGTCTTAACCCCTGAACCATCTCTCCAGCCTGTAGTGCATAATCCTTCATGTGGGATAAAGTTTTCATTATATACCAGGAAAAAGATTTCTACTTATCCTATTTTATTTAAACACAAGACCTTGCTTAACTTCTGAAAGAAGAGAGAATTAAGGGAGAGAATTACTTTGTATTGATTCTTTGCCTAACTGTTAAATAGCTAATTCTATTGAGTCAACTTTTGTAAGAATACAACTTGGGAATACTAGGATTCAAGTTGTTAGGTGAAGAGGTGAAACTGAAGATTGTCCAGTGAGTTGTGGAAGGAAAACTTGACTAACGTTTAAAGGTGGAAGTAGGAGGCATCAGCTACTTACTGTGTGGATGCCAAATATATAGGCACTTGAACATCAAGGATAGTTAATTTACATCCTTAACGGAAACTGATTTTTTTTTTGCTATAAGTTTATAGTAAGTAAAAAGAACATACACTAAAAGATAAATGTTATAGCTTTGACCCTGCAGTGGTCTGTATATTGTACTTTGAAAACTGTTATGTCAGAGAATGTGGGGAGGTATTAAGAAAAAGGATGTTGGGTCTGGGGAGATACTTAGTGTGTGAGGACTTGAATTTGGATCCCTGGCACTTACGTAAAAAGGCAGGCATGATGGTGTATGTTGAAACCCCAGCACTAGGGGAGCAGAGAAAGCCAGATCCTCCAGCTGGTCAGTTCAGTGAGGAGACTGTTTCAAAAATTAAGGTGGAGAGTGATAGAGAGGAAGACACTTGATAGTGACCTTGGCTTCAGAAATATGAACACACTTGTGCCTGCACATATAAAGACGTGTGTACACCACAGACATGAAATCAAAGAAAAGATGTTGACAGCATTTGCCAACTGTCTTCCTGTATTTGACAATCTAGTTAGATATAATTATTGTACATTGGACAAGACCTACTCCTCCCACTTAACTCCCCAAAGTAGTCCTTTATCATTATATATTATAGATATAATAATAAACATTGTTAAATGAAAAGATATTTAAATATTTATATGTACATACATAAAAGATATAGTTGCTTGATTTTGCTTAACTTCTTTTAGGAATTCCCCCAAATTTTCCTTGTTTTCTAAAATGATTAGTATACATACGTCTTGAGAGTAGCATGTGGGGTGAAATGTTTCAGGCTCCTTTTATGATTGAATATTTTTAGTGTTGGTTACTTCCACATTGCGATGGTCTATAAATTCAAGGAATTATATAGGCGTAAAGAAGAGACAGTATATGACATTGTATTTATACAAACTAAAGAGATTTAGATTATATGTATTCATAACCTTTAGAGACTTTTCCTTAGCCTTGTATATGAATCAATAATGAAATTGATCAGTTGATGAACCAAATGCAGCAGATAGAGACCCAGCAAAGGAAATTTAAAGCATCTAGAGATAGCATATTGTCAGAAATGAAGATGCTGAAAGAGAAGAGGCAGCAGTCAGAGAAAACCTTTATGCCTAAGGTCTGTAAGTTTGTCTTGTTGGATTTGTTTTTACTACACAGAATTGGAGTGGATCTTACATCGTTGAATCTTATCTCATTTTTCTTTGGAATCATACTTCTTAACACTTGTATACTTAAAATCTTTGTAGATTGCATTCAAACTTTCTATTTTAATTGTGTAAATAGGAAAGTATTATATTTGAACGTTTGACTGCATTTTGTTCAGATTGTTTTGAGTAGAAATCAAACCCTGTTACAAATGATTGTTTTGTTTCTTCATAAACTTGAAGCAGTTTTGATCGAAACTTTTTACTTAGTATATCAATAATATTAAGACAATAAAGAATTCAGAGAGAGCTGAGGAGATAGCTTAGTGGTTAAAGCCTTTGCCTTACAAAAAAGGATTTGAGTTCAGATCTCCAGATCTCAGGGAAAAATAGCAAGTGGGTATATGGCATCCCACCTGTTATTCTAGCCCTGGTGACGAGCTCGGGTTTAGAGACCCAGGCTCACAGAAATAAGATGGAAGAATAAGTGTCATCACCATTGGGCCTCCACAGGCGCATGTACTCTCACCCACATCAAACACACATACATGAAAGGGAAAAAGGAAGTAAAAGAAACATTTCTACTTCTATTAAAGAACATTCTGCCAACATTTTGTGCTTGTGAATATGCCTAAGGATTTTTGTATAGTTTCACCATATGTCTTCTGTTCATCTCTTTAGGATTATATCATGAATACCTATGTAGTTCACATTACTAAATCTAATTAATGCAAGGTCCGGGGTGTATAGCTCATTGGTAGTGCACTGCACAGTAAGTGTGATGCTGAGGTCCTGGGCTCATTTCTCCAGCACCACCAGAAGAAAAAACCGGTTAGTACAGGTGCTCTGTTGACTATGGGGTTGTGCCTGGTAACCCCTTTATTCATTATAAATATCATAAGTTGAAAATGTTTTAATATGCACAATTACGAACAAAACAGCTTATCAATACATTGTGGTACTTAATATTTAATTGTTAGTATACCTATTTAGGTCATTTTAATATATATAGGTCGTTTTCAGTTTTTCTGATACTATAAGTGCTGTAGTCATTAATGCCATTATTAAACGGTTCATCTTTCATGTAGCAACGCAGCTTACAGAGTTTGGAGGCAAGTCTACATGCTATGGAGTCCACCAGAGAATCACTGAAAGCAGAACTAGGAACTGATTTACTTTCTCAACTTAGCCTGGAAGATCAGAAAAGAGTCGATGCACTGAATGATGAAATTCGACAACTTCAGCAGGCAAGTACACCTAACAAGAAAGAAAGTTACTGAATTGGCTCTCGTAATGACTTTCTTGATAGGAACATGAAAGAGAATATTTTTTAAAAAACGGAATTTTAAGTACCTATAAGAGAAAAGTTTAAATTATTTCATGCAAACTATTCTGTACACAATAGCATTATTCAAGAAATTACTGTCTTCTGTTTTATTTAATGCACGTTTATTATTAGTAAGTGTTTTGCTATTTTCTTATTGCTATAATAAAATAAAGTTGACAAAAGCAACTTATGGGAGAAGGTTTATTTTAGCTCAGAGTTTGAGGTGCAGTCCTGTATCAGGAAGCCATTATCAGGAGCTTAAGACCGCTGTGGTGAGGAAGCAGAGGGAGAAGAGCACCCGTGCCCCTCCGGCCTGCTTCTTGTGCAGTCTGGATCCTGCCTGAGAATGGCGCTGCTCCCGTTGCGGTGGGTCTTCCCTCCGCAGTTAACCTAGTCTAGATAGTCCCTCACTGGCGCTCCCAGAGATCATCTGTGTTTGTTGTGATCGCAGATCCTGGTGAGGTGGTAATCAGTGCTGACCATCAGAGTTAGCTTCACCTTGTTATGGTCTGCTTGTCCTTCCTCCTCCTCATCTCTTCTTTCCTTCTCATCTCCTTCTCTTTCTCCCCGCTCCGTCCCTTCCTCTGTAAATTATCATATTATAGTATTTAATATTTGAGTTAGATTTCTGTGTCCGTCCCCTACAGAGAGGATACATGGCATTGTATTTGTAAGAACTATATATACACAGATGTACACAAATATATTGATTTGATTGTTCTGATTAAATATTTAAATGATACTTGGCTTTGTTTTTCTTGGAGATATGATCTCTACCTATAACCTAGATTGGCCTCCAAGTCATGATTCTCCTATTTAAAATTTGATTTTTATTTTAATATATAGATAGAAACAACCAGCATTGATCCAAAAAATGAAAAGTAGGAAAAGAATATTGAGGAAAAAGTTGTAAAAATAATAGCTGGGGTGAGGGATTAATGAGATTTCATTTCAGCTTGTTCACAAATAAGACAGCCATTGTGTTTTTTGAAAGACATTTTTATACTTCATTTACACAACCTATTTTTCTTTTTATTTATAGGAAAATAGACAGTTGCTAAATGAAAGAATTAAATTAGAAGGTATTATTACTCGAGTAGAGACATATCTAAATGAGAATTTGAGAAAACGCTTGGACCAAGTGGAACAGGTATGTGAAGGTTCCTTAGTGTGAAAGTGTGTGTCTAAGAATCTCTGATTGGAAGTCCCACTGACTATAGTCCTTGGGTTGACGTTGTAGTATCGCCACTTGGTGTATGATTTGGGGCAAGCTATTTAAGTTATTCCTGCTTTCCCGTTGTGTAAAATAAGCATAATGGTAGCACCTACTTTGATGATTATGATTACAATCGTGGTGTATTCCAGTGTTTTAGTAAAGTTAGTTAATAATTTTTCAGTGTCAGATGCTGAGAGTTTTTTTAGTGATTACATCATTATTTTTCCCCTCATTATTAGATACAATTATTTTCAATGTTATAATGTGCATTCTTGTTTCATCAAATATAACGGCTGTGGGAACCGGTAATAGTTTTAGTATTTTGAAATTAACAAAATTTGTATTTTGTGGCTCAACACTCATTGGCCCTTTGTGTTACAGGAGCTTAATGAACTGAGAGAGACAGAAGGAGGTACTGTTCTCACTGCCACAACATCAGAACTTGAAGCCATTAATAAAAGAGTCAAAGATACTATGGCACGATCAGAAGGTAAAATGCTTGTAAAGATCTTTTCAGTATTTGGTTGAATTAGTTTGTTTTTAAAAGTGATTTACTACAAAATGAAGTATCTAAATTGACAAAAACAGTTTTTATTTTATTAAAATGTTTCAGACAATTATATGACACCACAGTTACCAAAACCTGAATAAAACTTTAGCTTTTTTTTTTTTTTTTTTTTAATTTTTTACCTGCGTGTGTGTTACAGAGAGAGAGAGAGAGAGAGAGAGAGAGAGAGAGAGAGAGAGAGTCTGTGTGTATTAGAAGGCACTGTGCGCCTATATATATCCAAGTGTGGCTTCAGGAATCATCCTGGATTGCTTTACCTCCTTTTGCTCTAGGGCTTCCCAGCTGCACTTTCCAGAGTTGGAAGTGCAGGTCATGGGCATTCTGCCTGGCATTTCTTATGTGGGATACAGGATTTGAACTCACGTCCTTTCTGCTTTAGAAGCAGAAGCTTAATCCCTGAGCCATCTCTCCAGCCCTTTTTTTAGCTTTTTGTAAACATGAACATGAAACAAAGGAAACTAGTAGGCAGTCAGTCTCCCCATCAGGTATGAATAACTTACGCTTTCCCATAAATGATTAGGTATTAACATCCTAAGGGAGTGTCATTGCCTCTTAAGTTACAGGTTTTCTTTTAACTATTCTCTTTACTTAAGAAAAAGAGAGATTGAGAGAATATGTGCATGCATATCATGGCTATGGGTAGAGGTCAAAAGACAACTTTTTGAAATCTTCTTACCATGATATAGGCTTATCTTGCTAGCCCCTCTTAAGTCATAAGTGTTGTAATTTTAGGTACATGAAAGATTGTACATGGTAATGTTTTCTCTAAAGAAAATTATAATTAAATGATAATGTGGATTTCACAGCAAATTTTTGTTTATGTGAGAAAGGGAGAAAGACAGTGAGGGAGCATGCATGCACTGTGGTGCACAAGTGGAAGAAGTTAGAGGGCAGCTTCTTAGAAGCCAGTTAGTTGTCTTTCTACCTTGGGGGTTCTGGAAACCCAAATTAGGTTGTCAGTTTTCTCGGAGACACTTAACTTACCTTTTGTTACCTACTTGAGCTAATCTCGTTGGCACCACAGTAAACTTAAACACAGAAAACTTAAAAGCCTTTTATTTTAGAATATTTTACCATTAAAATTTTTGCTCAGATAACACTCTGGCTATCAAATGGGTTTTATATACTAATCCTCCCCCCATTTTAGATTTGGACAATTCCATTGACAAAACAGAAGCTGGAATTAAAGAGCTTCAGAAAAGTATGGAGCGGTGGAAAAATATGGAGAAAGAACACATGGATGCTATAAATCATGATACTAAAGAACTGGAAAAGATGACCAATCGACAAGGCATGTTGTTGAAGAAGAAAGAAGAATGTATGAAGAAAATTCGAGAACTTGGATCCCTTCCCCAAGAAGCATTTGAGAAGTACCAGACCCTGAGCCTTAAACAGGTAAATTTTGTAATGTTTTAAATTAAAATTTAAAGTTGGCTTGAATTCTGATTTGACTTTAGAACTTAATATCTTAGGGCTACTTATAGGTCTAAGATGCTTTGGTCAGCGGACAAGTTCAGAGGTAGGGATGGTATGTTGGTGTAATGTAAACCAAGACAGCCCAGGATTTGGTGAAGGACGGCAGTGCACGTAGTGGGGTAATGAGTGTTGCCCACCATGTTGTGGTGCGGTGGTCCTCATAGTCAGGAACTATGCATTTGTCTGGATTTTTAGACAGTGTGGGGTCCCTTTGTATTTCTGTCTTTGTGTGTTTTGGAATACGTTGTGATGTTGCATTTCTGTTTATGATTTGGAGTTTTTTTTTTAAACTTCATTTATTTAGTTAGAGTGTGTATGTGCATGCACGTGCACGTCCTGTGGAGGATCAAGGGTGACTTTGGGAATCCTCCTGGATTGCTTCTGCCTCTTTTTGCCTCACTCTGGGATTTCCCAGGCTCCACCCACCAGGACTGGAATTGTAGGCTGCTATCATTTCAGCCTGGCATTTTTCCTTGGGACCTGGGATCCAAACTCAGGATCTTCTGCTTGCGAGGTCTTAACCCCTGAGCCATCTCGGCAGCCTGGGAATTTTGTTTTCTACAGTTTTTTGTGAAGTTTACTCCTGTTTAAATTTTTTTTCGTTGATATAATAAAGTTTAAAAAAAAAGTTGTAAATTTCTCCAAGTACAGCAATGTATTTATTCTTTTTTCCCTTTCTTTTAGTTGTTTCGAAAACTTGAGCAGTGCAACACAGAATTGAAGAAGTACAGCCATGTTAACAAAAAAGCTTTAGATCAGTTTGTGAATTTTTCTGAACAGAAAGAAAAGTTGATAAAACGACAGGAAGAATTGGATAGGGGGTACAAATCAATCATGGAATTGATGAATGTACTTGAACTTCGAAAATATGAAGCTATTCAGTTAACTTTCAAGCAGGTATGTTTCTGTTGATAATTAAAACCCAAAATAGGACAAGTTTCAGCTCTTCCTCAGTTTGTAAGATGAACCTAAGATACAGCAACAGGGTCCAGTTTATAGGTTGCTAACATGGTAAGTAACCCATGTTTCCTACAGCTCTGGAAGGAGTCCTGTTCTGATTCTTAAAAAATTTCTGATTGTTAAATGTTTATTTCAACAGAAATGTATACAGTTCTGTCTAAGCAACATTTATATTTTATATTTAAATTAACACCTTTTTTTTCCTTTTAGGTATCGAAGAACTTCAGTGAAGTGTTCCAGAAGTTAGTCCCTGGTGGCAAAGCTACTCTGGTGATGAAGAAGGGCGATGTAGAAGGAAGTCAGTCTCAGGATGAAGGAGAAGGAAGTGGTGAAAGCGAGAGGGGCTCTGGGTCACAGAGCAGCGTCCCATCAGTTGACCAGTTCACAGGAGTTGGAATTAGGGTAAAACACCTACTTTCAGTTTTCCTCAGAGCATTGCCATACTAGAATTTTTATATATCTGAATCACATCATGTGTGACTTAATTGAGGGATAATGATATGCCTGAGGATATTAATGCTTTTTATGTTTCTTTAGGTGTCATTTACGGGGAAGCAAGGGGAAATGAGAGAAATGCAGCAGCTTTCAGGAGGACAGAAATCTTTGGTCGCCCTTGCTCTGATTTTTGCCATCCAGAAATGTGACCCAGCTCCTTTTTACTTATTTGATGAGATTGACCAAGCTTTGGATGCCCAGCACAGAAAAGCTGTGTCAGGTAGTCTTAATTTTCCACTTAACAGGAACTTGGTGACTAGAATGGACTGGGAGAGAACTCAAAACAAGGTGGAAGTGGCAGAAGTCACCCAGCACTAACCTCTGGCTTCCGCATTTACATGTGTAGATTGGTGCAGTTACTTACCAATGTGGACACGGACACACACACACACACACACACACACACACACACACACACACACACATCTACCTTGTCAGACTAGGCATGAACTCAGTTGATAGATTTGTTAGAGTGTTTACCTACCATGCATGAATCCTGGGTTTGATCCCCAACACTGCGTATACCAAGCATGGTTGCATGTAACTCATAATCCTAGCATATGAGATGAAAATATGAGAATCAGTAGTTTAAGGGCACCTTACTGAGTTGGAAGCAGAATCTCACTAGGATATGTGAGATTCTGCCACCATAAAAAGCTGATGAAGGCTTACCCCTTTTATAGTTTCTTCTTGCTGTTTGAGTTTTTTGAGGGGACTAGTCAATTTATGCAATAGAAAAAATTTTATCTCTTTGTTTTTTCTTTCTTTTTCTGCTGCACCTGTCATTTCCTCCTTGTGTGGTATACGTGGGACCTGGGATCCAAACTCAGTACCTTCTGCTTATGACGCAGTGTCTTAACCCCTGAGCCATCTCTCCAGCCCCATCATTTCTCTTTTAATAGTTTGGTATTAGACTGCTTTCATAAAGTTTAGTATTAAGTAATAGAGGCAAGTCTTGTGAATTAATTGAAAATATCTTGATTAAATTTTTATACAAAAGCTTTTAATTTTCTTACAAGTTCAAAAGATTTTGGGTGGTGTAACAGGGAAGAGTATTTTTTGTTTGTTTGCTTGCTTGCTTGCTTGCTTGCTTGCTTTTTGAGACCCTCTTAGGTAGCCCAAAGTGGCTTTGACCTTCTGATACTCATGCTTCTACTTACCTAAGTGCAAGGATTATAGTAACATCGTGCTGTGTTAGAAGTTTCTCGATGGGAGCCAACAAATGTCTCAGTAGGTAAATGCCTGTCATAAACCTGCTGATCTGTGTGGACTCTAAATCCACATGTTGGAGGGAAAACACTCCTTCGAGAGTTGTCCTCCAACCCCACACTTGACCTGTGGCACACGTGCACCTGCACTCACTGTCTCTCAGATAAACAGACTTTTAAAGTTTCTTTCTAATAAAAGCTTTATCGTCTGTAGCTTGAAGATCTTGTGGTTAAAGTTTTAGTTCTACTTTGAAAAGTCAAGTTGATATTTTTGCAGATACCTGTTTAGGAATGTTAAAAATCATAGCTATGTTGACAGTTTTGAATTTTAGATAAGATTAATTAGTTGTTTTTCAAATGTTTAGATCTGAAAAAAGGGATTTATTGCCTTTTTGTTTGTTTTCACAGATATGATTATGGAACTTGCTGTACATGCTCAGTTTATTACAACTACTTTTAGGCCTGAACTGCTTGAGTCAGCTGACAAATTCTATGGCGTTAAATTCAGAAATAAGGTAACTTTATTTTACACGAAGTGTATGCTTACTAATAGTTAGTCAGTTCTATTTGTTGAATTTTACTTTCATGTCACATAAATAATGAAAGAAGACATAGAATGTCATTGCTTATCTGATTTAATACCTTTCTGGAAAAGGGGGCGGGAAGGTTTTTCTTTAACTTTTGTAGCATGTATTATCTTGATTTTCATTGACTTTGAAGTAGACAGCATCTTCTGATCAGTCAGACAAGATTTTCCCATGTGGACCAGGCTGGTCTTGCATTCTTGTTGCCTCCATGAGCACTGAAATTATAGGCATGTACCCTGCACCCAGTGGGTGTTCCTTAACTAGTCTGATGGTTTATGTTTAGTTAGACCAAAGAGCTCTTCTAGTGTCTTCCAGCCTTAATATTTTGTTGATAAATGACAGAGTGATATAAATTGAACAGAAGTATATAAACATAAAATAAAATATGTACTGGTATTTTCAGAACATTCAAATGTTGTTTTGTTACAATTTTTTTTTTGTTGGTGCTGGGTACTAAACCTGTGGCCTTGACTTGTGAGGCGAATACTTTACTTTGCCACTACGTTACGTTATAGCTTTTGGTTTTGTTGGGTTTTTTTTTTGTTTTATTATTTATTCAATTGTGCGTGTATGCATGTGTGAGCGTGTGTGTATGTGTGTGTAGAACCACGGACGAATTCGGGAACCAACATGGACGCCTCTACCTCCTCCTTGTTTACTCTGCCCCGGGATTCACAAGCTCCGCCCTACCAGGACCAGAAACGTAGGCCACCCCCACTTCCACCCGGCGTCTATACGTGGGGTCTAGGATCTGAACTCAGGACCTTCTGCCTGCAAGGCAGAGGCTTAACCCTTGAGCCACCTCTCCAGCCCCTGTTGTTGTTTTTTGAGAAAAGGTCCCCATGTCTCAGTCTGGCTTTGATTTCTTTATGTAGCCTAGGATGATGACTGACAGGTAATCCACACCATGCCAGGCTGCATAGTGTTCTGTAGCTATTCATGGTAAACAAATCTCACCATAAATAAAGGATTCAATAGTCAGTGCTTCAGGATCATTTGACATGATGTGTGAAATTGATAGGTGGTAGGCTGTGTATACTGAATACTAGTGTATGTGCTATAAACACAAATGATTTAACAAATCTCAATATTTATTGTTCTTCAGGTTAGTCATATTGATGTGATCACAGCAGAGATGGCCAAAGATTTCGTAGAAGACGATACTACGCATGGTTAATTGAAAAATACTGCCTCCTGTGTTGAAAGATTTGTATAGAATCTGGTCCTTATAACCAGGAACTGTAAATTTGGTTAAGTTTTTGGATTTACAGTACACAGTCCTTTTATATTTCTGTCTTTGTATTTTATAAGATACTCTGTAATGTTACATTTCTACTTATAGTTTAGGAATTTTATTTCCTACACAGCTTTTTGTAAAGTGTCCTCCTATTTTAAATCTTTTGAAATATTCTAAATATTCTTCCTAATGAATCTATCAATAATACTGCCTCTTTTTAAAGCTTCAATTAAATAATTGGCTTTGTGACTAAATTAATGTTTAATGTGACTTTTTAATTGTCGTACTAATTAAAAACAAATTATATTTTGCATAAGGAAGCATTGTATTCAGTTACAAGATTTTAAAAAACAGTTCCATATTCTGTTTTCAGTTCTGGTTGCATGTTTCAATTTTATTTTTTTGGCACGTGTGTTTGAGAGGGGCTTGTACAAGAGGGTTCTTGAGTGTGTGTGGAGGCCCAAGAATAACATCAGGAATCATCCTGAGTCGCTCTGTCTTCTTCAGTCCTTTGCTCTGGGTTTTCCCAGGCACCACAGTCGGGCTGTCATTGCAGGACACCACCATATCTGCCTGGCGTTTTCATGTGCTGTGAGTGTCTGAACCCCGGTCCTTTGGCTTGCAGGCAAAGGCGTGAACCCCTCGGCTGTCTCCCCAGCCCTTTTCTGGAAATTCTGAATGTGGGCACTTCTGGGTCGTTTCCCCAGGCCAGCTGCTGTTTGTCGGGTCTCATGAAAATTACCAGAGCTCCTCCTTAACTTTAAGAGTCTTTTGACATTTTTAAATTTGACTATATATATACTATAGAATTTGTGAGTTTGGAAAAACAGTTTTGAGTGTAACTCAGAACACCAAAGCCCAAAACCAGAAGAGTCCTGCAGTTTCCTTTTCCCCCCTAGATAAGTGAAGATAGTTTCAGAAAACTTTTTGGCCTGAGGATATAATTCAGAAATAGAGTGTTTGCCTAACATGTGCAAGGCTCTGGTTCAATCCCTGGTACCACCAAAAAATAAGACTTTGTTACTGAAGCACATCCCTCTCCATGAAGTCTACGAGATATTTTGTTTTCATTTTGAATGGCTTTATTGAGATGTATGTGCATATCACAAAATTTACTCATGTATTTCTGTGTAATTCAATGTCTTAAGCATATTCACAAAATTTTGTGATCATTTTTATAATCATTTTGAACAATTTTATTGAGCATGAGTTGTCTCCTCACCCATTGGCAACCACAAATTGACTTCCTATCTCACACTGTAGATTTGCCTGTTCCGGTCATTTTGTATAAACAGCCATACAAATAATGTAATCCTTCATGATGGGCTTTTTACTTAACATAGTATTTTCAAAATTCTTCTATGAAGTGACAGGTCAGTACTTTGTTTCTTTTTTGTTGTTGAGTAATCCTGTTGTGTGAATTAATGTACCACTATCGTTTATCCATTAAGTTGGACATTTGGGTTCTCTTGCTACTATAAATTGTTATCAATTGTTATCAATGTCAATGAGTAAGTTTCTTTGTGGACAGAGGTTTTCATATCTCTTGGGTATGTGCCTATGAATAGAGTTGTGGGTCATAGAGCAACTATGGTTACTTTGAGGAACTGCCAAGCTTTTCCAAAGGAGATGACAGGTTTACATTCCCACCAGTATACAGAATTATGATCTTTTTGATATATTTACCAATACTTGTTCCTTTTTATTATTACTATAGTCATTCTTAGGGGATGAAGTGCTATCTCACAGTGGTTTTTATTAGCACTTTCTTGATTTTTAATAATATTAGACACCTTTTTGTGTGCTTGTCATTTACATATCTTCTTTGGAAAAATACTTGTTAGTATCTTTTACCTACTTAAAAATTCTTTTGTATTCTTGTAGAACTTTAAGGGTTCTTTATTTATTCTGGAAACAAGTCCTTTATCGGGTGTATACTGATTTATTTTTGCCTGGCATGTGGCTTGTTTCTTTAGCTCTTAATGCTGTTTTTTGAAGTACATTAAAAAAAAAAACTTGTGTATTTACATTGTCTTTTCCAGTAAGAACACCCATCATTGATTTTAAGGCTTCATTAACTTAATCAGTTTTTTAAAGACTGTACTATCTCCAGTTACAGTCCATTCAGAAATATTGAGGGTTAAGCAATTCAACATGCAAATTTGGGGGGGATTCCGCCTTTAATTACCACCTAGCAGTGTCATGTAACTAACTTTCAAAACTCCAGATTTTATTCAGATTTCACCCCTATATCTTCTTCTTGTTAAAGATTCCGTAAATGACCCTATACTACATCTAGTTGTCATGTATACTCTTATTCTGTCTTTGCTTTCCATACGTGACAATTTTGAGGAGTATTTTTCTAATGTCAAATGCCCTTCAACATGAGTTTGTCTATAGTTTTCTTGGGCAAAATCTTAATCCCACAGGTGAACTACCTTTGTATAAATAGCGCACACTGTCGGCACGGTTATCACTGATGTGCCCACTTTGATCATCTGCTAAGTTTCTCCAGTGTAAATTGATTTTTTTTCTGTTTCTCATACTGTGTTCTATCATCCTACGCCCTAAGTACAGTTTAGATTGCTGGTCTCCTGTGACTTTAGAAAACTCCCATTATAACGTTTTTTGTAGAATCTTCGAGATTTTCTGCTTAAACAATATATATACATCTAGAGATGGTTTTGTTTCTTCTTTCTGGTCTATTTACTTTTAACTTTCTTTTCTTGCTGATTGATTTACTTTTTTAGGAGCTACTCATCTATTAACAAAATGTACAAATAGGCATTTTAAAGTAAATATTAAGTGTAGTTTAAGTTGAAATCTAAGCTGTGTGTTCTCTTTGAGCTAAATCTATAGATTTTATTTAGAGAGAACACGTGTATACTGTGGGGGTCAGAGCATGACTTTCAGAAGCTAGTTCTGTCCTTTTACAGCAGGACCTCTAGGGACCAACTCAGGTCATTCGGTTTCACAAGCAGGTGCCTTACCTGCTGAACAGTCTCACTAGCTCCTGAATCTGTAGGTTTTAAATGTGTCATATATTTATACTCTTTATCACCTTACTATTATAAATAGCCGTTATAACAGTTTGGTGTGTTGAACTCCTCTTAAACTGTAACACAAAGTTGCAGTACTCCAAAATATTTCAATTGTATTTATTTATTTTTGCATGTGAGTGTGTGTATCTGTATATAGTAGAAGTACTGTGTGTGCCTGTGGAGACCTAAGGGTGACTTTGGAGGTTATCCTGGATTGCTGGTACCTCCTTTTTGCTTTGCTCTGGGTTTTCCCAGTGTCATCTTCAAAGGCTAGAGTACAGGTTACCGCCACTTCTACCCGGTGGTTTTGCATGGATCTGGGATTCAAATTCAGGTCTTTCTGCTTGTGAGGCAGAGGCTTAACCCTTGAGCCATCTCTCCAGCAATAACAAGAGTTGGGGGTGATTTTTTTTTTTTTTTTTTTTTTTTTTTTTTTTGTAATAAGAGCTTTTCTCTTAACAGCTCTAAAAAGAGAACTAGCTTTCTCATGCAGCTCCCACAAAAGGGGACTACCAATTGGGGTTGAGGAAAAGGTAACAGTATATCCCCAGCAAATGGTCCTCCCGGGGGACTGGAGTTCCCTGAAGGAATGTGAGATCCGAGAGTTGGCATTCTTTCATCTTTGCTCTCTATCACTTCTCCTTTGTTCTGGAACACCAGTCCAGGTGTGTATTTGTGCTGAGTCTGATGTGTTAAGTGGGGGAAGAATAAATGGAAACCAGTAGCACGTTCACGCAGTTATAAAGCCCTGACAGCTGTTAGCTGACTACCCATACACCAGCACCATGCATACTCTCCTACTGGAGTGTTTGCTTTTTTAAATGACATGTATTTAGGTAGGAGCGTCACTTATTTGAGAGAGAAGGCGCACACGTGCAAGCCATAGCACATGGGTGAAAGTCAGAGGACAACTTGCAGTTAGTTAGTTCTCTCCCCTCGTGTGGGTTTTTGGGAATCAAGTTCCAGGGTGACAGATGTGTGAGTAGGCACCTGATCTGTTATGGCTTGGTCATCTGAGTCATCCTCTTTTATGTGAAGATGAAAAAGTAGTGTTCTTTCTCTTCCTTTAGTTTGATTTATCTAGGAAAAATAACACCAACATTTCGTTTCAGCAGTCTTACCTAGAAGTGCTTTATGGCCTTTGGTCACATTAATTTTTTAAAATTTTGATACAGAATCAACGTGTGTGTGTGCGCGTGTGCATGTGTGTGTGTGTGTGCGCGCACGTGAGCAGGTACAAGTGTGGGGGTCAGAGGACAATTTTCAGAAGAAAATTCTTTCCTTCCACCATGTAGAACTCATGGATTGAACTCAGGCTGCCAGTTTTGTTTTCATCTACTGCTCCATCTTGTTTGACCTGGTTGCATTAATTGGGTTGGCTAACATTTCTAGAAGGAACACTGGCTTGGCAAGACTTTAGGTTTTGTGAACCATGTCTTCTTAAGTATGACTTTCTTGTTTACACTTTAAGCTAAAAATAACAGACCCTTGCTCTTAGGATATATTTAGATCCAGAGATGCATTTCTTTCTTTCTTTTTTTTTAGCTCAATACTTGAGTTTTATAGATGCAATTTGAAGTCCCTGTCAGGTAAATGACCAAAATAAGCACATGAGCATACCGACTTCTCTGCTGCAATTGAATGAACTTTGTACTACACTCACTGTTTCCGAAATGAAGATGGAGAAGACTTAGCATATTTGTACTGTTGTGGCCTGACACATTACAAAGAAACAGATTCTGAGGGCACGAATCATTACTGTCTTTAGTTTGCCCTTTGCCTCCCCACACACACTTTCTTAGGGTCTCACCTCTTTAGGTACACTCTGGCCACTTATGTCTCTGTCATAGGGGGACTGTTTTACTCCTGGCTGCCAGATGCCAGTCTTGATCCATAAATCTGCCACCATATGGCATTCAGTCTCCCCTTTCTAGAGACAGAGAGTCTCCTGGGTGTAAGTGCCCTTGAGGCAGCCAATAAACTTCACGAGGATCGGAGACAGCATGGAGATTAGGTTTGCAGAGATGTATTTATTCCTTGCTTGGAATGAGTTTTCCAAAGAGACATTAGCATTCGAACGTTCTCTTTGGTGAGTTCTGTGTAGTTGAATATCTGCATACTGAGTATCAAGTACAAATGTCTGGTGCAGTGATACCAAGTCCTGCTCTGCCTCTTCAGTTTGCTCTAAAATTAGCCATTAAAAGTGAAGCCCAAATAGTCTGCAAACTAAAAGTATATACAAGTGAGAAGAAAAGGCATGCTGTTATGTTACTATGGAAAATTGAACCTGAAGGACATGGGTTAAATTCAATCATTTGGGATTAGACTTAGAGGCAGTTAATGTGTAGCACAGAGGTCCACACCACTGCTAAGGCCTTTGTTGGGAGAGATTTCTAGACAGCTGCTTCCATCATGCTATCTCACAGAAAAGGTGCTTGTGAATGTGGGTAAGTTGAGACCCGCTTTGTATGTGTATACTGCTCCCCCTTTCTCCAGTACCCTCTATTCCAAATTCTTTTTTTCCAGAACCGCTAGAGGGGGCTCTTGATACATGCCAACTTCTCCGTAGTCTGTTCTAACTTCATAGAGTTCAGGAGCAGTGAGAAGGTCCAGGTGTAATGTTCTTGACATCTCTCCTTTGCTACCCTTTATGAGCTAAGTGCTAATTGTCTGCCACAGTCACGAATTGGACACTTGCAGCCAGAGGTACCTGTGCTTGCCACAGCGTGTGTCGCTACACAGCAGCTGTTTGATGCTGGCTTGTTGACTAAACGATAGCACTTTCCTTCGGCAGCCCTACTTGTTTGCAGAGTAGTAGTTGTAGGTCTCTGTCTCTCTCTCTCTCTCGGAGATCTCTCCTCTTTCCATTTGTTTTCAGAATCCATTTAAATCCAAAGAGGTTGTTTTAGTTTCCCTCCTTTCTCCAGCTTGTCATTCCTTTTCCCCCTTCTAGGTTGTATTTCAGGTCAGTTTGTAGATTCCTCCCCAACAATCAATCATGTCCCGTGTCCTCTCAGAGTGTTGAGAGTGCTTTGTTTTACCGGAAACCTTACCACAATCCCTGTGGTTTTAGAGAAGGTACTGTTAACCTTCAGGATTGTTCTGGAAGCCAAGATCCTATAGCGCTTACGTTCAGGAGAGAGTGATGAGCAGGTGCAGAGAGGCACGTGTGTGCCCACACAGTCCTGCCCATTCCCCACCTCTAGACACAGCAGGCTGAACACATCTAATGCTACGACTTCTCTACCCCCATGAGAGTCCTGGACTCTTGGTTGTGAAGTCAGACCATTAAGGGACCCCAAGAAGAAGAAACAAGAATGCTGGGTCCCAAAGAAACGTTGACTTTGTTTTCTTTTCTCATGGGCACACTCCTGGGAAACTGCTCTGGCTGAATAGGAGAAAAAGTCATTTGCCCACAGATGATTTCTTGATTTCCTGAGGCTTCAAGGTCAGGTTCTAGTCTTCAAAGTCCGCTTCTTCCATCTTGATGGATATGTGCTAATCTTGTGTAAGTGGTGTCATCACCAACAAGGTACCAGAGAGACCTTTACCTTGTGACAGGCCCAACTTTAAAGTGGGTGGTGAGAGCTTCAAGCTGCAAAAGCAGTAAAGTCTCCCTGAGGTATAAAGTAACATTGCTAAATGTTCCTCTTTAAAACAAAACAAAACATAAAAACGGTGGTGGTGAGGATAGAGTCCGTCTATCTTATTCCATTATTTTCTGCTCCAAATGAAGTCAATACCAACACTTGCAGATAGGGCAACCACAGGGACGGGTGAGGGGCATCTTGATACCAGTTAGTTTCATACCAGCAGCTTTGGTCTCTCCAGCTTGCCTACCCTACTCCCAGAGATGCCACACTCCAAAGAAGGGTTTATTTCCAAAGATCTGGAGTGTAGAGGCTTTTCCACATAGTGCCTGAAAAGAACACAGCCCCGCCATATCCTGGAGCCTGCCTAGAGCTTTGATCAGTTCCAGCTCTAGAGAGCACCACTGGAATTCTACCCCATCTCCGTTTTCTCCTGCTCCTGAAATCCATTTCATTGTATCTCCCTTTGCAGCTTTCAGATAGGGGGAAGTTCTTTTTTTTTAAAATTTTTAAATTTATTATTTATTCAATTGTGCGTGTGTGCGCGCATGTGTGTATGTATGTATGTGTGTGTAGAACCACGGACAAATTCGGGAACCACCATGGACGCCTCCACCTCCTCCTTGTTTACTCTGCCCTGGGATTCACAGGCTCCGCCCTACCAGGACCGGAAACTCAGGCTCTCCCCCCCCCCCCCCCCCCGCTTCCGCCAGCATCTATCTATACGTGAGGTCTAGAATCTGAACTCAGGACCTTCCGCCTGCAAGGCAGAGTCTTAACCCGAGCCACCTCTCCAGCCCCAGGTAGGGGGAAGTTCTAAGAAACCCTGGGCATTCAAAGAGGATGCAGCAGCGCATGCCTAAGGTCCCAGCACTTGGGCGGTAGTGGCAGGAGCACCGGGAATTCAAGGTCATCTTCAGCTACACAGTAAGTCCAAAAAAGAAGCTCGGGGCATCAGAGGTAGGGCTGATAGGGAAGGTGACAGAACTGAGAATCGTTCCAGGTCGCCTAGCAAGGGCTAGAGTGACGGTTGGTTTGTCCTGCAAAGTGAGCTCAATAACATCCCTTTTCCAAGACCTTTAATCTCTTGTGCCGACAGAAGTCTACAGAAGAGGTCGCACAGGACTTGAACTCAGCAAGCCTTGCTTTCTCCTCTTTCCCCCCCTCACTCCGAAGGCCTTGCCGTACTTGCTTAGAGTGGTCGTGTATGTGTGCTGTGTGTGATGCATGTGGAGGCCCGAGGTTGCTTTGGTGAACCTCTCTAGCTCGTTACCTGTTGGGTATCTAAATCCAGAGCCTGCGTCTAGGTCTAGTCTGGGCACTAGCTTGCTCTGGAGATTTCTTGGCTGGAATTGTACCCAGGCTGCCACATCTGCGCATCTGAACTCCAGTCCTTTTGACTGTATGGCATGTGCTTTAGCTGCTGAGCCACTTCCCCAGCCTTGTTCTGTTTTTTAAAAGTCATTTTTATCCATTCAGTGTTAATGAAGTGAATAAATAGCTGCCACTATCTAACGTAAGGAGTGACTTATATTCTTTATGGCAGACGAACCTCACAACAGTTGTTCGGAAAGAATCTATCATTCCTCCCATTTACCAGGGGAAGGAACTGAACCTGAGAAATCAATTCATTAGAGCCAGGCGGCCCTAAGGACAAGAGCCGTATGAATGCAGACCTTGCCCATTCCAGGTCGTGCGGAGACGTGCCTCTTAGCCACTCAGGGCCTTCCATGTGTGGACGGGCCAGCTTGGGTTACACCACAGTCTGCTTTTCCCTGAGTGGCTTCTACCAACTCACAATTCTGCAGGTTGCATAGTGAGTGGGTGCTAGAGAGAGACACCTCATTCTAGGGGCTTCCTTAGAATGGGGGAGGCATCTGGAGGCTAAGGAGGATTTTGGAATAACGCCATCAGAATTTTGTTCAGAAACGTGGGCAGGCAGGCCCCCATGTCCTATCAGCCAGCCAGGGGATTTCATCTATCTTGTATTGCTCAGTTGGTCTCATCTTCATGTTTATGTGGAAGGTTACAGTTGGCATCTGGGACATTCCTTGCAGGTTTGTTTGATCACTTTGTCTCCAACTGTGGCACAGTTTCGAAGGAGTGGAGATTTTAAGGGGGGGGATCGGATATAGGGTGCAGAGATAGGTTCCTAAGCGTGGAGGTCATGTCCACCCCTGGTTCTAGACTGCCCTCTCTGCTTCCTTACGTCAGGATGTCTCGCTCCTGCTGCCAAAGGCAGCCACTCCCTCCTGCCCTTCCGGTGATGGACTGAAGTCACTCTGAAACTGAGCTAGAAGAAACCTTTCTTCCCTTAAGGTATCTCTTAAGAACTTGGCCACAGCGATGAGAAAGAAACTAGAACACAGTGATTGCTGCAGTATGATTTCTCATCTCTTCCTTTGGAGGTTCTAAGGCTCAGGCAGCGCTTAGGTAAGACCTGTTAGCCAGGAACGTCCATTGGCCTCTTCAGAGTAGAGTCAAGACCACCGTAATCTGTAAAGCAAAGACTGGTGTGCAAACTGGAAAAAGAAAAAAATAAAGGCCTGCTAAAGAGCTCTTGCCGAAGCCATAAGCATGACCCAATGAGTGGCTGTCTTCAGACACGCCAGTGTGCGTCTTGCCGAGGAAAACCACGTGGCCTTGCTCAGCTTCTGGAATTGAGGCTCGTCACGGGAACCATCTTCATCTTAGATGTCCATCCACCACCTCAGTAACGTAAAGCTTTGGCACCTGCACCCTGCGCCGTGAGACCTTGTGTGATAGAGACACTGTTTTGTGGCCCACCTCTCAGGTTAGGAAAAACCAGCAAGAAGGCCTGCCTGCCGCTGTTATGTGGAGTGACTGGGGAAGAGGCTCGGGTTTTATTCAATGGTCAGGGTTGGGGATCTGGGGTGTAAAAGCCTATGAGTCAGGGGCTATGATTAGCCAATTTTTCAGATAAAGAAACTAAACTTAGATTTGGAAGTGTGTGCATGGAGGTCTGAGTGGGAGATGGTGTGTGTGTGTGTGCATGCGCGCGCACTGGGTGGGAGGAAGAGAAAGGGACTGGCCGGGAAGTAGGAGGCGGCTTCCTCCAGCGGCAGGTGCACGTGCGCGTCTAGGTCTAAACACAGCCAACTGCAGAATTCCACTCATCCCCGTAGCCCGGCCCTCATCCTGTCCCTCTTGTACCAGCCACCGTAGACCTTAGGGGGTGGGGGGTGGCATGATGTCAGCAGCTGGCAGCGCCTTTGACAGGTACAAGCTCCAGCTTCCATGTTCCCAGGAAGGATGGGTCCCTGCCCTTCTGCAGACTGGAAGGAGGAAGAGGAGGAGGAGGCAGTGGGGTGCTGGGTTGTAACTGGATCGGAGGTTGTGGTGGCAACAGCTGCAGAAGGGGCCTGAGGAGGGGCTTGGGTGGGTGGAGAATGGCTGTACTGTGGTTTGTCCTCATTTGTCTTCCTGGAGCACCGAGACCCTCCCTTTGGTGTTGCTGTCCGCACGCACCCTGCACAAGCACGTGTCCACAGTGGACAGTTCCTGGCAACTGGAAAGAGTGGGGGTTGGTCACGTGGCCGGGGGTGACTGCTAGACCTTTGTCCTCATTTCCTCTCTGGCAAAATGAAGACATCACATGAAGCCGTCTTCAAAGGTGGCTCGAGAATCAGTGGGAAAGATTGCCTTGCACGCAGCAGTTGTTCTGTAAGAATGAAGTTTAGGGCTCGGTAGGTAAAGGCACTTGCTACACAAGACCTGAGTGCAATCGCCAGAGTCCAGGAGGGAAAGAACCCACACCTAAAAAACTGTCTTCTGCTCTCTAGAACATGTTGTGGTGTATGTACACATACACACTACACCACCACCACCACGTTTAAGATTTATTCCCTAGAAAACTCCGCAGCCAGCTCTCTAGATGGAGAGGTACCATGCACCAGCTCTCTAGATGGAGAGTTACCATGCAGTATCTATTTTTGTTATACAAGTGACACCAGAACTCAGAGCAAAACCACCACCATCTTATCACGTTGCACGATTTTGCAGGTCAGGAATCCAGGCAGGGCCCAGCTAAGTGGTTCTTCTCTCCATGTGGCATTAGCAGTGGTCACTTAAGTGGGATCGAGCTGTCAGATGTCCAAAGCGGTTTCACTCTGTCTGGGTGACTAGAAGACTGATCTGGTTGGCACTGGCAGCCAGAGAGGGCAAGTGACTCCTGGCAGCGGATCTCAGGGCAGCTGGGCAGCTGGGCTTCCTACAGAGACGCTCGGGGCTGCAAGAGTGTCAACAAATGGCTAAGGGAGCCTCGAGGCTTCTAATGACTTAGCTCTGGAAGTCCCAGCTTCTCACTTCCAAGTCATCCTGCAAGTTGCTAAGCCCGGCTAGTCCCAGAGGTAGAAGAAGCGGGTTGCTCTTCACGGAGGAATGGCTGACACTTTGCAGTCGTTTTTAACCCTCCATAGTCGCCCTCAGAGAGGTTCTGTTTTGTCCTTATTTTTTTTGTGTGTGTCCCTGTGGAGGCCCAGGGGTGACTTTGGGAATCACCCTGGATTGCTCTACCTTCTTAAAGCTTTGCTCCAGGGCTTCCCGGACCCTTCTCTCCAGGGCCAGAAGTAAGGCTGCTGCCATTTCTGCCCAGCATTTTTACAGGGGATCCAGGATATGAACTTAGGCCCTTCTGCTTACAAGGCAGAGTCTTAACCCCTGAGCCATCTCTCCTGTCCTGTTTTGTCTCTTTGAAACAGGGGCTCATTATGAAGTCCAGGCTGAACTCACGTTCCTCTGTGGGGCTCCGGAGTACCGTATTACAGGCGTATGCATGAGGTTCCTCCCTGTAGAACTTTTCCAGTGGCCTCTTGGAGTGGACACAGACTCTTGGGTGGGCCACTGGGAGGCCTGGGCTCGAGTTCTACTAACTGTCACTTTGAGCTCACATTCTGCTCAGGGTCTGTTCGCTGTAGCGGGAACTTAAGGGAAGACCAGAAGGTCTTCCTATTCCTGGGTTCTAGATCGCAGTCTCAGCCTGTATCCACTCCTAACGTGGTGTTTCTGGACAAGTCGCTTCCCTTCTCCTTCACCTCTTTGTGAGTGGAATGAGGAGGAAGTTAGCCTTGCCCTTGCGCCCTCTGTCAGCCCAGCCTTCAGGGTACGGATGAACTGCTGGATGATGCCGGAAGCAGAGGACTCATGCCTGGTTTCACAGCGAAGTCACAGAGAAACACTTGGCCAGAAGAGGAGGCTGAGCTGCTTAGAAATACATCCAGCTTTAAATCTCAGCTTTCCTGAGCCTGAGAGCAAGAGTGAGCATCCAAAGGAATCCATGTCCCCTTCTCAGAACAAAGCCCCACGTGTTCTGTAACCCCAGTGTGTGAGGGACTGGGGACCTGCGCACCTAGCTTAGGTTCCCAAGCAAGTGGCCCTTCACTCCCTGGATTCCACTAATTCACTTACTCAGAGAGGCCCCCCAGAACTGGCAAGTTGTCCAGATTGGAAGGGTGGGGGTGGGTCTCCAGAACCCCCAGCAGATCACAGGCCCCCAGCCTCTGTACTGTAAGACCACCCTGGTGCTTCTGTTCCTCTGGGCATCGGTGACTCTAGCTAGCTATTCTGGGGATCGAATACGGGGGAGGGTGAACAAGGAGTGTCCTGGCCTGGAGCCAGGACTGTGGGATTTATAATCATCCTGGGGCCTGTTAATACTTCAAGCAGCTTTTTTATTTTGAGGCCATGAGTAATTGAGCCAACTGCGTGCTGTCTCCCACAGCTGGGCTCTGCACACATGCACGCAAACACACACATCTGTTACATGTACACACACAGAGACACACCTGCACACAAACGGGGAAGGGTTGGGAGAGAGAGAGAGAAGCTCTAATGGAGGAAAGTACTTTTCCACACACTGTCTCATTTATTTCTGATACCAGCCCTTTAAGGGGACCCCATTTTGTGAGTAAAGAAACTGACGAATCTACGGGCAGGTAAATTAACTCACATGAAGCCAATAAATAGTAAAGAGAGACCTTGAACCCCAAACCTCTCCCGCACCTCAGGTCCTTCTGCTAGCTCAGAATGGCAAGGCTGGATTTTGCTTGACATCATCTTTTGGAAATGAATGGGGGAAATCAGACTTTAAAAAAAGATTTAAGATTATGCATCATAAAATAAAAGATTAATAAATTCTGCAAGTTAAAAAACCTATGTAGCCCAAAAGTAAAAATAAACAAAGTCAAGAGACAATAAGCTATGTTGATATGAAGACATGAGACTAATCTCCACAATATAGAACGAGTTCTCAGTCGTTTGTAAAGAAAAAGACCAAAATCTAATTTTAAAGTGAGCAAAGAATGAGAATTATGCTTAGAAAAAGAAACACAAATAGATCTTAAGCAAGAAAAGACGCTCGCTTCCTAACAGAGCGATGAAAACTAGCTGTTGGTCTAATGAAGAAACACAAACAACCCACTTTTTTTTCCTACTTTATTTATTCATGTGTGTGTGCCTATGGAAGACCAAGGGTGACTTTGGGAATATCCTGGATTGCTTCTACCTCTTTTTTTGCTTCACCCTGGGATCTCCCAGGCTCCGCCCGCCAGGGCTGGAAGTTCAGGCTGCTGATGTTTCTACCTGGCAATTTTTACAAGGAACCTGACATCAGAACTCAGGACCTTCTGTTTGTGAAATAGAATCTCAACCCCTGAGCCATCTCTCCAGTGCCTCAATTTCACTTTTTGAAATGGGCAAAAGGATTCAACAAGTACTTCTCAAAAAGCAAATTCACCAAGAATTTTCAGAGACTATAAATGAAAACAAATATGTGTTACTAAGAAAGACTCAAAACATAGTACTCCTTTATCTGCTGTTTTGCTTTCTGTGGTTTTGATTATATGTGGTTAATTATGATCTGAAAAGATGAAATAGGAAATTCCAGAAACAAACCTTTCATATGTTTCAAATTTCATGTTATTCTGAGAAATATGATGGAATTCGTCACCTTCCCATGCCATCCCATCTTGGATTCGAGTCGTCCCTCATCCAGCTTGTCCATGGGATCTACACTACCTACTTCTTGGTCTCTTACTAGTCAACACAGTTATCAGTGTAGCTGTCAAATACTTCAGGTTTGCATTCAAATCACCATTACTTTACTTAATAATAGCACCAAGAGCAAGAATAATACTGTTGGTAATTTGTCTTTACCAAGGAGAAATTGCAAAGTGCTTTCTTTAAATTGAAAGAGAAAAGTTCTTAGTACAGAAAAACAAAGGTCTGAGATTGCTAAGATTGATGCTAAGTGTGATTTTTCTACCCATGGCGCTGAGAGAAAAGAAGAGGGAATTTGTGCTGTTTTGCCATCACACCTCCAGCTGTAGCCTCCACGGTGTGAGATGAGGACTTAATTAAAATGGGAAAAGGCAGGAGAGCTGCGGCAGGAAGGTATCAAGAACAGAAATGGGATCCAACGAGGGCACCGGAGGTTTACTTCAGCTGGTGCAGAAACGATAGCTTTCCCCCATCTTCTACCACCACAAGACTGGGTGCAGTGCGGTGAGATGCTTAGAGAAAAGCCAGAGTCACATAATTTTTCCCCCGGGTAAATTGTTATAATGCTTCTCTTTACAGTATCGTTGCTACTCTGTTGTTGTACAATGCAAGTGGGAGCCGACCTCAGAAGGCGATGAGGACATCGAGGAAGGGGGTCCTCCGTGAATGCCCATCAGAGCCCAGAGGCCGTGAAGACCCGAAGTAGGTCAAGGGCAGATTAGCCTCGTGCTCTTCAAGTGGCACAGGGCCACTTCTGCTGCTTCCAACCAACACACTGCTGCTGGAGGATTTTATTATAGTCATCACAGGCAGCCAGCACCTGTCAGTCAGTGGGGTGTGGAATGCAGGAAGCAGTATCTCCGGAGATACCGACGGGCGGTCAGGGTTTCCTCCATATTCGTGGGGTATTAGTGAAGTGGGCCTAGAAGTGAATGAAGTGTTCTTGGCAAGACTGAAGGAACCCTTTACAAATGAGTCTCTTTTATGGTACCAGTTTGTAGGGTCTGGGCATGCCTGTGTACTCCCAGCCTGCCAGATGTTGGTCTAAATGTAAGAAGAATGTTTGTTTCCTTCACGGAGGACTCAAGCAGATCAGTCAAAGATGGGGTGCGAGGTGGGGGGGGTGGGGGGTGTTGCTTTTCACTGCTTGGACCGAGATCTCCAGCTGCATGCAGCATCCTACCGGAAGCTGGCCTTCTAGCCCACTTTCTGCTGTCCCCCTCGTGTTGGTAGCTGACCAAGAAAGATCACAGTCCCCGCATTCAGACCGACCTGAATGTGCATGCGCAGGTGCCCTGGGCGAAGTTCCGTTCGCCACCTCCCTCCTTCTGGTGGGTCTCAGCTGTCAACGTGAATCTATTTAGAATCACCTGGAAACAGGCCTCTGGGTCGCCTGTAGGAGATGATGTGGATCAGGCTGACTTGGGGAGACCCGCCCCTGTGGATGGCACCTTCCCCGGTCACATGGTCCGTATGAGGCCAGCACCCTCTGAGCACAGGAAAGCTGACCACGGTGTGATGTGAGCAGCTGCTTCCGGCTCCTGTCGCCGTGACTTCCCTGGGATGGAGAGCAGGGCCCAGCCGCTCCCCTTCAGCTCTCTCCCCTTCAGCTCGGGCCGCAGCTCCTTCACCTCTAAAAGAGACGGCTGTAATCAGGTGGCACTGTGAAGGGTCTATGTCCCTAACTGTCAGGTCAGCGATGTTCACTGAATGCCGCTGACCTTAAGGTGCTTGCTCCAAATCCTGCTGTGCTGCTGATTGGCTGAGCAAAAAACTACTATCGAAAAACTCCTACTATCTTTAGAGTGGGTCTGCTTTCTCCCTTTCTCCCTCCCTCTTTACCAGCCCCCCAACTCTCTCTCTCTCTCTCTCTCTCTCTCTGTCTGTCTTTTGTTTGTTTGAGACAGGGTCTTATGTATCTTAGGCTAGTTGTATAGCGGAGCATGACCTTGAACTTCTGATCGTCCTGCCTTCCCCCTCTGAATGCTGGGATTCCTAGGGTTACAAGCATGCACCGCTGTGCCCAGTTTTATGCAGTGCTGGGGATGCAACTGAAGGCTTTGTGCATTCGAGGCAAACACTCCACTAGCCTACCTGCATCCCCAGCCCTCCAACTCCAGTTTCTGGGTTCACTGCAGGTGTTTTCTGTTGTTTTCATGCCTTGAGTTCCTTTTCTTTTGTAATGACTGATCTTTTATCAAACGCATCTTCTATCAAACGCATCTATCATGCCTTGGTCGTTGTACTGCTATCACTACAAGTTCTATTTTAAACCTACGATTTGTGTCCTGTGTCTCTAGTTGGAAATGTGGACAAAAGTTGTCATTGTTCTCATGTTCTCTGCTGGTTTTGACATCCGGGTTGTTATTCCCGGGCTGGAATGTGCTCCTTCGCCTTTGTTTCATTGGGTGCCTATTAGATCACAGAGTGGATGTCAGACACTGTGAGTCGTATCCCGTTGCATGCTGGATCTTTTTTCTGTCCCTACAAATCTTCAGCTTCGTTTCAGTTGGTACTTGGGAACAGTTTGATGGGGTGTTGCTTCCATGACTTGTTAGGGTGACTCTAGAGACGTCCCGAGGGTAGGTAGGCACGTGCCCTGATGAAGGGAAGAGAGATTCCTCCCCACGCTGCCCCCTGCAGCCAGGCCTCAGTACTGTCCTGTCTGTGGCACTAGATACGCGCTGCTGAAAACCTGGCTGGGCCTCTGTGCCTGCACTTTGCCATGCGAGCAGCTCTCTCCTCTCTCTGGGATGAAGTTCCATGAATCTGGCTATCAGATTCCTCGACTCCTCAAGGCCGACTGGACTCCCCTGTAAACTCATTAGTGAACAATGTTGTCAGATAACGTTCTTTTATCTGCATTGAATCATCTTTTCTGTTGTTTGATCTCTGTTGGCTTTCCTTATTAGGGTTAGATTTCTTCCAGGCTTAAAAATGTTTGTTTGTTTTGAGTTGTATGGAAGGAGAGAGGAGCGCTCCTTTTTTTTTTTTTTTCAAAAATTTTTTTTTATTATTTATTCAATTGTGTGTGTGTGTGTGTGTGTGTGTGTGTGTGTATGCATGTGTAACCGCCTCCACCTCTTCCTTGTTTACTCTGCCCTGGGATTCACAGGCTCCGCCCTACCAGGACCGGAAACACAGGCCGCCCCCGCTTCTGCCGGCATCTATAAGTGGGGTCTAGGATCCGAACTCAGGACTTTCTGCCTGCAAGGCAGAGGCTTAACCCCTGAGCCACCTCTCCAGCCCGAGTGCTCCTCTTGACAAGGATAGAAAATCCCTTGTTGGTTTCCAGATTCATTTTGGATCGCTGTGGAGATGTTTATTGTGTTTTTGAGCAAAGGTTATTATTTTCATTTTTTGCTGATCGCTGTGTGCTTCAAGTCCTGCGCTCGTGTCCACAGTACGGATTCACAGGAAGATGGAGCCAGATTCCCATGGGTCTCTCCTACAATCGTCTTGTCCAAGTGTCGAAACGCCAAGACTCAGTTCTGTCCTTCCCCAAATGGGCATAATAATCCTTGGCAGAGTTTCTGTGAGGATTAAGCCAAAGTGCCTGGCAGGGTTTCTCAAATGTTGTTGACTTTGTAAACTGAAGCCGAGATCGGCTCTCCCGTGCGGCCTGAAGGAAGCAAAGGAAGTTGATATTCTGCCAACAGGTGCAGAGAAGGCCGCTGGCCTTTGAAAAGCAAATGGACACACACACAAGTGTTTACATTCAGCCGAGGCTCCCTCAATCCACTTCTGTCTGTGTGTTCTCAGAGGGAGTGGGCGGAGCGCGCAGGGTTGGGGGATGCCTGCTCTTTCAGGGGCCAGACAGGGATAAAAGTGCCTTTTTCCTTTCTGGCCTGCCACCTGTGACCAGAAAGTCACAGAAATCGCCCAGGTCCTAACCTGGGCACGGTGGCAAAGGCTATGAGAGTCCCCAGGATCGAGCCGGCCGTGATGTTCTGAGAACTGGGACGTCAGCGCTGGTTTTGGGCATGTCTCAGGGGAGTCCTGGGAAGGACCAAAGGATGCCTGCCTCCTCTTCGTTCTAACATTGAGCCCTTCCAAAGTCTGGATCTAGTGTGGCGGGTTTGTCTCCACTTGTCACTTATTTCCATATTCTCTCTGGGGGTATCCATACCCCCTGGGGGGCTCCCAGCTGTCCCCTTCAGTGCTGGCTGCTTGGAATCTCAGAAATCGTAAGCAGCTCCGGCTGCTGCGTGAGTGACTGATTCTCCCCCTGGGGATCTCCCTGTGACCGGCATGTTCTTCACGGGACACCCGCGGGAGAATTCAGGAGAGAGAGAAAGAACTCTCCCCCCAAGCCTGATGACTCCATTCCAAGAAGCTTCACGGAAGGAAATATATTTAATTCACCGACATCCGGCAAAACAAGCAGGACTTGATATTTCTCTTCGCTTAATCGGCCAGAGTCATAGAACTGTTAATATACCCAGGTTACTTTATCCTTAACCACAAAACGTTAGAAATTGTAAAAAAAAATTCCCTAAGGGAATTTTTAATTTTTGTCCTTATTTTTCCTTTTACTTACTATTATTCTAAACAACAGAATGACTGTCATGTATCAAGCACACATTCATAGTGATTTTACTGACTTTGTCTCGTGTGTATGTGTGTGTGTGTGTGTGAGTGTGTGTGTGTGTGTGTGTGTGTGTAGTCTCGAACTTCTATGTTGTCAAAGGTGACCTTGACACTCCTGCTCCTCCTGCCTGGACCCTTTCAATGCTGAGATTACTGGCACGTGCCACCATGCCCGATTATGTGGTGCCAGGGAGCAAACCCAGGACTTGATGGACTCTTCTAACTGAGCTCCAGCCCCAGCCCCGAAAGCTCTGTTTGGGTTCACTGGCTTCAGAGGTTCCAGTTCACGGTCACTTGGGTTCTTTGTTTCTGGGTTTCAGTGAGGCAGAACATCATGGTGGGGAACAAGCAGGCTGCATGCTGCTCAGAAGCAGGGAGAATGAGAATGACCACTCGAGACCCTGTGATGGAGCATGAGACCCTAGGAATCTCGGGAGCTCACGTCCATTAAGATTAGGAGATGCCGGGGCTGGAGAGGTGGCTCAGGGGTTAAGCCTCTGCCTTTCAGGCGGAAGGTCCTGAGTTCGGATCCTAGATCCCATGTATAGACGCCAGGCGGAAGCGGGGGCGGCCTGCGTTTCTGGTCCTGGTAGGGCGGAGCCTGTGAATCCCGGGGCAGAGTAAACAAGGTGGAGGTGGAAGCGTCCATGGTGGTTCCCGAATTCGTCCGTGGTTCTACACACACAGACACACACATACATACATACACGCACACACACTCACAATTGAATAAATAATAAAATTAAAAAAAAAAAAGATTAGGAGATGCCAAATGTCTTCGTTTTAATAAGTTCATCGCTGGAGTTATACCTGATTGAAGAATTTAGAGGATTAGGTATTATTGATGCTTACGACTCTGGGTGTCATAGTTGTTCTTCGTGTTGCTGATCGACACATGACCACACCACTTAGGGGAGCAAAGGGTTTATTCTTGCTTATGATTCTGGCTACAGTTCATAGCCCAGCTTGGCAGGAGAGTCTCTACAAACATTAGGAGCTGAGGGATCTGACTGCTACGCATTCACAAGAACTGCTGAGAGACAGAGAGACAGTGGGGGAGTCTGCTAACGTACGTCCCAAACTTTGCCAAACTGAACCAGTTCTTTCCATTTTATCCCCCTTTCCAGCAACTAGGTCCCACCCACCGGGGTCTGGGTCAATCAATCAGACAATCTCTCGCAGGCTTACTCAGAGCTTCCCTTTATTACCAGCTCTTCACGGATGTGTCAGAGCCTCAGCCTCCACTGCCGAGGTGACACCTGTAACCACCCGGGACACTTACCAGTAGGTGCCAAGGGAACGGGCCACATGACATCCAAAGTCAAGAGCAGAGGGGGCAAGGGCCAGAGTGGCAGCCTTGTTTTCTGACTTGCCAACAGGCTCATTTGTCCTCTTCATTGTTCCCACCAGCCCAGGGAATGAGCAGGTCTTTTCACTTTGATTTCTGCAATGAAGACAATCTACGAGCTTGTCCAAAGGCCTCACTGATTCTTCAGGGTGTGTCCGGAGGGTCAGCTCACAAGTGTCAAACAAGGACTCGCCCTAAGTATTTTTATTCCCTGTTTACTTTATCAGGGATTGTCATGTCCCAGACCAAAGAGGTGTCCATGTGTCCATGCCTTCATTGTGACTGATGATGATGATGGTGGTGGGTGTGGCACAGGTTGTGATTCCATTAACTGTGCTTCTCTCTACGTATTTTATATTCTTTCATTGATTTTTTCTCTTTTTTTATTATTTATTCAATTGTGAGTGTATGCCTGTGTGGGCGCATGTGTATATATATGTGTGTGTATGTATGTATGTAGTGTGTAGAACCACGGACGAACTCGGGAACCATCATGGATGCCTCCACCTTCTCCTTGTGTACTCTGCCGGGGGATTCACAGGCTCCGCCCCACCAGGACCAGAAACGCAGGCCGCCCCCGCTTCCGCCTGGCGTCTATATGTGGGATCTGGGATCTGAACTCAGGACCTTCCGCCTGCAAGGCAGAGGCTTAACCCCTGAGCCACCTCTCCAGCCCTCATTGATTTCTTTTTTTGAGATGGAATTTTACGTAGCCCAAACTGACTTTGAATTTTGATCCTCCTGTCTCTGTCTCCACTTCTGGATTGCAAATCTTTGCACAGATCTTTACAACAGCCCTGGGCTGGGGAGACAGCTCAGCGATAGAATGCTTACTTAGTATGGGCAAGGCTCTGGGTTCAAGTCCTATCACCACAAAACAACAGCTCTAATGCTAAGGTGGTATTTTTACCTTTGTTTCTTTAAGTCAGGAACTAAACCAGAGCTATGAGGTGTTATGGTTTAAAATGTGACTTGTCCCCCACAGGCTCATCTATTTGAATCTTTAATTGTTTGGGAAGGTCATGGCACCTTTAGGAGGTGGAGCTTGCTGGAGGAGGGCAGTCACAGGGGGTGGGCCTTGAGGTTGGTTAGCCCCGCCTGACTTCAGTTAGTGAGTCTCCTCTTTTTTTTTTTTTTTGTCTACTCATACAAACTTGATAGGTACTCTGGTCCCTTCCCTCCCTCCACCCCTTCCCCCTTTTCCCCTTTCTTTCACCCCCACTTCCTACCTTTCTTCCAGTGTCTCCCCTTCCCCCCAATCCCTAGAGCATACTTTAGTGTGAATGTCAAAGTTCCCTCTGAATCCTCCACTCTAATGGGGCGCAAGGACTCAGTAGCATTGCCTAAAGCCCTTTCTTGTGTTCCCCTTTAGTATGGGAACACTATTGTAAATGTTAATCCCTTGCTTCTAAGGATCCTAGTGCCTGTGATCCATGCTAGACTTTGGGGGGGGTCATTATTACGTCAATCATTGCGTAGATCATGCAAAGTCCTATTATGATTACTTCGGCCCTAACTTGTGTAGAGTATCTTGTGTATCGTTGCTCCTCCCCATCTTTAGGCTCTTACAATCTTACCACGCCCTCTTCTGCAAATTTCCCTGAGCTTTAGGATGGGGAGAGATTTGGCTGGTTTGGTTCTAGGTGATTAATGTAGGGTCTCTGATGCGCCGAATTATGGTTTGTTGTTATATTCAGTTTTGCTGCTTCTGCACAGCCCTTGGCTCCATCCTGATGGGTATTGGATGTCACCTCCCAGTCAGAGATAAAAGGCTGTTAAAATGGAGTCTTACTATCAGAGTACATTCAAAGGTAGATGGAATAAGAGTAGGAGACTGCGGTGAGGGGGGTCAGCCTCCCGTTTGTAGGAAGGTTACCGTCTATCCGCCTGAGTCTGCTCTTGCAGTTGGCTGTTTGCCGCTCTCTGCCTCCATGACCGTGTGGCCTAGCCGCCTCCAGCTTCTGCCAGCCAGCCATGCCTTTTCCACCATGAAGAACTGTATCTCCTCTCGGGAACTGTAAGCTGAATAAATCTCCCCCGAAGCCTCTTGAGTTCGAGTGCTGTCTCACCGTGGCACGAAGAGTAACTGACACAGTAAGTGTCTTAGTTTCATCTTTCCCAATGCTGACATGAATGAACAGTGCAAACAATTTAGGGGAGCAAGGGGTTTATCCATGCTCACAGTTGTAGGTATGACACCAACATTGGGAGTCAAATTAACCAGCCACACCATATCTACAGGGAGACGTGAGGGAGGGCGATCTTCGACCTTGCCAGTCTGCCAAAGCCAACCAGTTCTTTCTCCATCTTTTCATGCCTGCCACCATGGGAATGGTCCCACCCCGTGGTCTTCCTACATCGATTACATAACATTCCTACAGTCTTGCATACAGACTTGCCTTAACTGGATAATTCCTCATCGGTGTGCCTGCAAGATCAGTCTTCTACTGTCAAGTCGACATCTGCAACTGCTACATTAGGTAACTTGCTTAAGCTCGGCTGCTAAAAACATGAAGCACAAAAATCTTATAATTTGAACTGTCAAGAGTAGTGAAACAATATACTGACTGCTTTTTTTTTTTTTTTTTTTTGAGACTATACCTCATGTCGCATGAAGTGCAGTCTTGAGTTTGCAACCAAAACTGACTTTGAACTCTAGATTCTCTGGTCTCTACCTCCAGAATTACAGACATGTGCCGTCATGCCTGAGTAATTTGACCTTTTCTATAAAGGACTTGAGATTGTTTATAATAAAAAAATTCCAACATGACTTGAACATTTAAAAATAAGTATTACCATGTGGGAACAAAAGCCAATAGCCTTTTATTGCAATAAGGCTTAACTCAATGGCCGTGATTACGTAATTAGAACTGAGCTTCCTGGCAGCCATGATAGAAGCGGAGGTTCTGCAAGTTATTACTGTGCCAGCTAACACTGATCATCAACCTGATGAATATAGGTCACTAGGAGATGAACCTCTGGTCTGCGAGGAGTGTCTAGATTGGGTTGATTAAAGTGCAAGACCTAATGTAAGTACGAGCTGGGGTCCTGCGCTTCCTAAACAAGCTGAGCGCCAGCATTCATCGCTCTCTGCGTCTGGACCGCGACGCACTGGGATCAGCTGTCTCACCTCCCTGCTGCCGCGATATCCCACGACGACAGCCCAGCTGCCACGGTCCACTCTCCCTGGGGCAGTTGTCCTTCTCTGCTGCGGTGAGACAACAGGCAGAGAGGGAGAAAGGGCTCGGGTCACAGCCGTCATCACGGACGCAGAGCGAGCCAGGGGCCAAACTGCGAGAGTAGATTGATGGCAGAAGCAGGGACCGACCACCAAAACCTCAGGGCCCGCCCCCTGCGATGTGCCTTCCTCCAGCAAGGCTCCACCTCCTAAAGATGCTGCGACCTTCCCGAACATTAGCATACAATGAGCCTGTGGGGACCACTCACATTCCAAGCCTGACGGTACCTTCACATTGGGAGCCCAAATAAACTTTTCCTTTCTTTAGTTGCTTTTTAAAAAAATTGTGTGTGTGCATGCGTGTGTGCGTGCATGTGTATGTGTGTGTGTGTATATCAGAGGGCACTGTGTGTCCCTGTGGAGGACCAGACCAATGAGGACTTCGGGAGTCATTCTGGATTGCTTCTACCTGTTTTGCTTTGCTGTGGGTTTCCCAGGCTTCCCCCCCCCCCCCCCCCCCCGCACCAGGGCCAGAAACGCAGGCAGACTTAACCCTTGAGCCATCTCTCCAGCCCAAGTTGCTTTTTTAAAATTACTATTTTGTGACAACAACATGAAAAACAATGAAATTATTGTGAAGGAACAGTGGATGTTTCCTCTGGAAATATCTAGAAAACTAATTTTTATCATGACACTAAATTATGTAGCAAGTAAATAACCTTAATTTTATTGAAGAAATAGCAGGTACTTCTAGGGGTTATTTACAAACTTTCTCTTTTTCTCTTTCTCCCCTATCTTTGATGGCATTTTCCGTTAAAGCTAAATTTGCAGAACATTTATTGCAAGCGAGGGAACCGGGCTGGGCAGAAGGAAGATGGGCCTGCACTGTAATTCCAGGCGAGGCCTGGTGTCCTGATCTGGGAAGCTCTGGAGATGGGTGAGTCCTCTGGAAATGTCTGGTGCGGATCCAAGGGGGCGGGGATTGCATTCTCCAGCAGAGAGACTTGGAGGGACTGGGTTGTGGAGGGTGATGGGCAGCTATATTCCCAATTGGCCAGTCTGTGTCACATGACACCCTGTTTCCAAAAAAAAAAAAAAAAAAATTCAGTGAGACTTGTCCTTACCAAACCATCATAATGACATACCAACATGCCCCCATAGCCTTTGGAGGAACTCAAGAGAGATGAAAATATATAGTGGAAACACTGGGGACTAAAGTTGGATGAGTGAAGAGAAATCCCCTTATCAGTAGGGTGGCACAAAGAGAGGCCACTTGGTATGCCTCAGAAGCCTGAACCCCCTCAAGAGTAGACAAACCAAAGGGAATTCTGGGGTCCATAGTAGCAGACAGCCAGGAGGGTGGGAGGGAGTGGGATGGATTGATGAAGGGAAGGGAAGGGGATGGAGAGAGGGGGGAAGGAGAGATACAAGAATAAGTACTCAATGTGCTTGTAGAACTAGAAAAATAAAGGAAAAAGAAAACCCCTAGCTAACCTAATAAACAGTGCCTCTTATGCTAGAAAAACAAAGGAAATAACGAATTTATTTTATTTGACTTTTTGGGAGAGAGGGTAGTAACCTATAATTAACTATACATTTCTTTAGGATAATTTCATGAGATCCTAAGAAAAACATCCCCTTTTTTTCCCTAGAGAAGTTCATTCTGGAGCTCATATGAAAAGAATATATATATATAAATAGCTAAAAATCTCCCAAAAACAGCTATGAAGAAAGGCTTGTCAGACAATAAATCATGCTATAAAGAGTCTATAATTAAAACTGATAAACGAACAGACAATCAGAATAAAATAGAAAGTCCAGAATTAGACCTAAGAACACATGGAAATTCAACATATGATAAATGTGGTGTCTTGAATCTTGAAAGAAAATTTGATCCTTTAATAAGTGGCATTGGGACAACTGTTTGGCTATTTGGAGAAAGTTAAAACTGGATTCATGCCTCATACTATATACTGGAATAACTCCAAATGGACAGACAGTTTAGGGTCAAAAAATAAAAGTCAAACGGGCACTAGAAGGAAATGAGAGAATTAAAAAATTAATTTCAAGCAAGAAAATTTTTTCGAACTCTAACTCAAAGTCCACATATAGCAGGAACAGTGAAAAGACTAGCAAATTTCACTACATAAAAGGAAATCAACAGCATATGGAGAAATACCATAGGCAAGGGTAAAAGAAAATTAAGTGTCAATATCAGATACAAAGTTCTGACCTCCCTAGGATATAAACGGTTCTTAAAAGTGAAGGGAAAAAGATGCCCAAAACCCAGTATAAAAAGAGCAAAAGGACGGTTCACTGAGAAAAGATATGGAGATGCCCTGTTTGAAAGAAGAAGAAATTAGAATATGTATAGACAAATATAAGCTTTTATGTTTTAATTTTATTTCACTTTATTTTTTTCAGACAGTGTCATAGTTAGATACTGGTGTCAACTTGGCAATTGAAGTCACTGAACCCTGGGCAAGTTATGAGAAATTAATGAATTGGCTTAAACTTGGAGTGAGCCTGCAGGAGGTGGTCTAATTGATGGGGAAGACCCAGCCCATGGTAGGTGGATAAGATGGAAGGAATAGGTAAGGAGTGGGCATCCTTTTGTGTATTTATATTTGGCCAGATAGTTTGGATTTCCACAGCCATTTCCCTTGGCCCCTGGTGTTAGCGTGCGCTCTCCTGCCAAGCTGGGCAAGGAACTGTGACCAGACGCTCCTAAGCCAAAATAAAACCCCTGTTTCCTATAAGCCATTTGGTCATGAGTTTATTGGCAACATGCAGAGTAACAGGCAGTATATCATTATATAGCCTTGACCTTGTGATCCTCCTGCCCCTGCCTCCTAAGGACTGGGGTCACAGACATGTGCCACCAGACTTGGCTGGGAAACTTTTCCTCCGCCAAAGAAATTGACGAATGCAGAACAATGAGATAGTTAGAAAATCATTTGTAACTAGTAGCAATGACCATTAATGCATATTAAGACATTTGGGTAAATGGTTATTATTATTATTGGTGAATCTGCTACTTAAATGGTCCCACATTTTAGGCACGCCGCTTGAGGGGGTTGAAGGTCGTTAAGTTTGCACACACGGTGGAAGGAGAGAAGTGATTTTCAAAAGTTGGCTCTGACCTCCGCCTGTGACCTCCCTTCTCTGATTTAAGGGAAAAAAAGGTGTCAATTTAAGCAACCCCAGATGACAGTGGAGAGAACATGCTACTGAATCCTTGCTACGGGACCCAAGCATCTTAATGGTACAGTGGCCATGGTGAACATTTTGCTCTTCAGAAATGTCCTGTCATAGTGCCTTCAATTTTCAGATAGCTCAGAAAAAAAGAAATTAGGGCAGAGGATGCAGCCCAGTTGATACAGTGCCCACTTGGCATGCAGGAAATCCTTTACTCTACAAAGGGGTGTGAGGGCACACACATTGTGATCCCAGCAAAAGGATCAGAAGTTTCATCAGAAGCTCAAGGTTAGCCTCAGCTACATGGTAGTTTCAGAACAGCAAGGGATACGTGAATCCCCGTCTCAAAACAAACAAACAAACAAAAAACAATTAGTTATCTGAGTCTTTGAAACTTACTAAGAAGCCCAATGTGTGGCATTGGGACACACTGTTGCTTCAAAAACCATCTTTATGACACACACCTCTAACCTGAATCTTGCTTGTGTTGGGAGGTTGGAGAGACATTGAGTTATTATGAAAACCGACCTCGTCGAATGGCTCTGAGGGCAATAAACACCCAGCAGTGGAAAGGCTGTAACGTGTCCAAGATTATGGACGGAAAGAAAAGATTAGAACACGAGGAAGGAATGTGGCTTTATTGCCTTAGACCACGTGAGATTCTTGTATCTCTCTCCTTCTCTAGTTTTTAAGGCGACGGTCACTAAAGTGTGAAGTCCATACAGACAAGGGCACTGTTTTCTTTTTCCATGTACACGTTTGTTTCAATTTTCAGCAAACATTTTCTGAATACCTTTCTGTGCACCCAACACTCTGAAATGCTTGTGGCTGGCATCCTTCATACTCGGGACTCAAAGGCTGGACCACATTGACCTCTTTGTCAGGTCCAGAATGGAGGGTTGGAGGGCTCCTTAGCACCTTGTGATTTCCTCCTCCCAGGTTTCAAGATGGTGCCTCAGGTAGGGTTGACATCACTGAGGATGAGCAAGTGGCTTGGGCTCAGGCGAGGAGGTGACAATTTCTGGTCTAGACTGGCTTATGAACGGATATGCCTTTGATACATCAGGGGCATGCAATAAAGGTTCTGTTAGGGTCACCAGAGAGGCATGCTCACTCTGCACACTGTGGGAGAATTCAGACATGGAGGTGCCGCTTCTGAAGAATTCCACAGTGTTTCTCTGATTCTGCTTTAGCTTGACCACAATCCACACGACTTGTTCTTCTTTCCAGTCCTGCTTCCTTCTATCCACACGAGCACCCCTCATTCCCATAGGCTCTTTCTCCTCAGAATTTGCTTCCCAGGAAACCTAACAGATGATATCTATTTTAGGGCGAAGGGGAGATTGTCCAAAGCAGACCCAAACATAAGCATTTGCCTTCTTTCTGCAGTGCACAGAAAACCCGAATTGTGTACTATCTTTCTGCAGTGGATATGGCGAGGTAGATAGATGGAGTCAGAACTGAAGTGAATTAGAAATCACTGCAGAATTGCTTGCTGGCTCTCAGGGAGAAATCCCCACATAGGTGGGACACAGAAGTGCTCTGTGCTTAGAGCACTCGGCCAAGGACAGTGACTGTGTTTGCCACCGTTGTCTCCAGTAGCTTTGGCTCACATGGGGCTGAGCAATTGCAAGAATCATTTATTCTGCTGTATTCTGCGCCTCCAGTGCGCTAATCACTTGTAGTTTGCTCCAGTTCACACAGCTGCTGAGGACACGGGATTCAAGCTCGGGTCTCACCAGTTATCATGTCCTCATCCCTGATGATGGTGCTATCAGGGAGCCAGCAGCAAAGCTAGAAATTGCTCAGCTCTCTAGATCTCACAGGCAACGTTCTTACTTTGAATCAAAGATACATCCAGGTGGGCAGATCCCATGATGCCAAAAGAACTTCTTTTTAAAAAAATTATTTATTTCGTGTGTGTGTGTGCGTGTGTGTGTGTGTGTGTGCGTGTTGCAGAGAGCACTGTGTGTCCCTGTGGAGGACCAAGGGTGACTTTGGGAATTATCCTGGATTGCTTCCACCTCCTCCTTGCTTCACTCTGGGATTTCCCAAGCTCCGCCCACCAAAGCTGGAAGTACAGGTCACCGCCATTTCTGCCTAACATTTTTTTTTATTAAAAATTTAATTATACATTTAAAAAATTTTTACCAGTTCCCTCCCTCCCCCCCCCCCCTCCTCCCCCTCCCCTTCCCCCAGTGCCTCCCCCCCAATTCCCAGAGAGTCCTTTATTGTGTACGCCTAACTCTCCACTGGGTCCTCCTCTCCGATGACATATAAGGACCCAGTGGCATTTCCATAAGCCCTTTCTCTTGTTCCCCTTAAGCATAAGATCACTACTATGGCTGTCAATCCCTTGCCTCCAGGGGTCTCGGTGCCCTTAACAGATGCTAGACTTTATGAGGGCAACAGTGCGCTGGACATTGCGCAGGGCATGCAAAGTCCCATTATGATTGCTTTGTCTGCCTAACATTTTTTACGTGGGATCTGGGATCCAAACTCAGGACCTTCGGCCCCCAAAGAACATCTAAGAAAGGCAGTGTAGATGCTCCTGGGGTAGTCGGGGCAAAAGGAGTGGCATGGGAAAAATACACGACACAGTTTTAAAAAAAGGAGCATATTACCAAGAAAGGATGCACGTGGCTTCCGTGCGCTGGCACATTTAGCTGCCAAGCAGGTTGTGCCAACCCTGAGTGCAAGAAGGAAATCCCAGCTTCAATCCCACGTTCTCTTGGGCATCTGTCCTCTTTGGATTCACAGATTGCGCACTAGTGACACAGTAGTGTTAGTGACAGTGTGGTGCTAGCTGATAGCGTGGCACTAACTGAGGCCAGCTGTGTTGGCCACGTGGCAACCAGAACGTCATCCTCGTAGGTGGCCGTGACTAAAGATGAGTAGGTCAGGCTTGAACTCCACCCACCCTCACAATAACATGGAAGGGAAAAATTGTCACCCCATTTTACAGATGAGAAAATGAAGGCTGAGGGTTAGGTCTCACCATGACCAGCTTGGCAAGAGGCAGGACTCTGTGCTGCTTCTTTCCTCTTTTTGCCTGACCTGTGATGGTGCCTCTTTCCCCCAGAGCTTGAACATGCAGAAGCTGATATGCCCCATCTCTTCTGCCCCAGAGCCATGGAAACCTAAATAGTTATGGAAACAGCTGACAATTGAATTGCTGAGCCCAATCATAAGCCATATCACACTGACCCGTATTTTACATTTTCTCCCCACAGTAACCCTATTGCTTCCATCTTTTTAAAGATTTTTTTTTTGAAGCAGTCTCATGTAGCCCAAGCTTGCCTTGAACTCCTATGCAGCCAAGAATGCTGTCGAAATCCTGATTTTCCCGCCTCCCCCTCTTGACTGTTGGGGTTACAGGCTGACCCCACCATACCTGACTTTGTTTCTTTCTTTCAGAAGGTGATATGGAGATTCAGAGAGGTAAAGTAACTGAGCTAATGACATGAAGTTAGCAGACTGTGGGGCGGGGCTTCTGAGTCTGGGGTCTGTGCAGAGGGGACTGGTCAGTGTGCAGGCTGGCCCAGGGATGAGCCGCGAAGCCGTGCGGGGCAGTGGTTTGCTCCAGGCCAGCTGCACGGGTGTCCGCGCTGTGAGGTCAGCACATCACAGGCTCGCGCGGCTCCTGGCTGGCGAGCGGAGGCCCCGGTGTAGCCTTCCATAATGGTCACCTGATCCCGGGGCTGGTGGGCACACAGCCTGAAATGTCTGTGCTCTGACGACCAACTGGCCTGACAGACGGGTGATAAGACAAGACAGAGGAGGCTGCTGGAGGAGGGGCTGGATAAAGGGATCCCCTCTCTCCCAGAAGTGCTGATTTGCTTGGCTGGGGCCTCCGAGTGACAGTGACATTCTCCAGGGATTAAGCATGTGGGGTGGAAGCTGGGTCTCCACAGGGGGTGCAGAGCCCCTGGAACTTAAATCATGCAATTAGCCACCGGCTAACATTTCTCCCACATGCATGCCATGCCTCTACCACTTCCCCTCCCCCTTCCAAACAAATCCAGTGGCAACTGGTTTTATGACATAAAACCCATACTGGTTCCTGCCTTGGTGTCGTTGGAGACAGCAAATGAGAGAAAGCCTTTCTTTGGTTCATCCAGGTCCAGCTCAGAACCCTGTTGGTGTAGGGAGCCAGATCCAGGGGCCCCTGTGCTCTGCTGCCTTAAGCTTTTGGGGTTCTGGAGTCAACCTGTGCTCAGGTTTGCTGTCAGGTACTGAACAAGTGGCAAAGGACAACAGTGCTATGTCCTCTGTGGCTTGGGAGAATGATTCTTTCAAAGAAGGCAAAGAAGCTAATGTCACTCCTGGTTATCCTGGGGGAACGATTTTCCCTGTCAGAGGTACAGTATGCACCCAGTGGTCTGGACCCTGAATTTCCTCCCTCCTGACCCTGCTATTTTGATCATAATGCAATGTCTGTGGGCTTGTTAGAGAAGTAGGGGCTGATAAGGTCCCGGCCAATGAGATGGAGGCTGAGCTTTCTCCTGCAGCCAATGAGGGACGTTCTCTGAGTTGTTGGGCAGAAAAGAGCCTTATGGGTCATGTCCTCAGTGTTCAGCTAGGGTTCCCTGACTGCCTCCTTCAAACACAAATGTGCGTCCAGTTCCATGAGTAACCACATTATTTTTAAACAGCATCCTGCAGCTACCGTTGCTCCTGGATTTTTTTTTTTTTTCTTTTTCAGGCAGAGGTGATCTTTGGGAAGGCAGACTGGATAGGATGACTGTTTTCAAACATCTGCAGGGATTTCATGGAGTTCAAGCCAAAAATTAGATTATGATTTTCAAAGGGGAACTGGCAAATGGATTAAGCCCACCTTTTGGGAGTGGAGCGAGGGAGAAGAAGAGAAACCAGGGAGGATGGAGAGAAAGAAAGCCAAAAGCTAAGATAGCGCAGACAGTCTGGATGGTCCAACTTTGAGGGCTTAGAGAGACTGGTCTAGTTTTGAGAGTCCGGTTTCATCAAAACACAGCTTGCAGAGTAGTTAAAAGCGCAACTCTGGGAACAATCATGACAGGTTAGATCACAGTTTCCCCCACTCACTGGTTGGCTGGGTGCTATACTTTGCCACACCTTAGTATTCTCATCTGTGACATGGACATAAAAACAATCACTGGGCCAGAGACGCAACTCAGTTGGGAGAGTGTTTGCCCAGCATGCACAAGGCCCCTGGATTGGATGCCCAGTGCCACATGCACCAGGCATGGTGGTGGAAGCCTGGCATCCCAGTACTCAAGAGGTGGAGGAGACAGAAGGACCTGAAATTCAAGGTTGTCCTCACAATGAGTTCTGGGCTATGCCACACCCTGTCTCAAGAGAGAAACCTTTGAGCAAAGGCAACAGGTGCTACGAACACCAGATAACAGCATGTGAGCGTTCATGGTGTGTGTGTGTGTGTTCAGAATCGATTACTCTGTGGCTGTCATTGATTTCAATACAAAGGCAGAACCCGCTCTCTTCTCCCTCCCCCCATCTCCTTCTGCCATTACTCGAATGTAATTGGAGATGGCAATTAACGACAGCTAATAAGATTCTGGTTAATTCAGGAATTTTACTTTCAGCAGAACAAATTATCTCTAGGAACACCAGCAATAAATCTTTTTATTTTTCTTCTCCCTGTCCCTATTCCTTCTAAAAATAATTTTTAAAAAAACCCCACAAAATAAATATTCATAATCCCCAAACTACTAGATTCTAATCATATCTAACTGTAAATGTACAAACGCTGGCAACATAATGGCTTCATTGTTTGGCAGTCTGTTTTGGGAGTGCTAGGACATCGAGGGCCGAGTTTAAGTCCGGACAACACACTGTCCAGTGTCTTTCCTTCATTCCTTCTAATGAATTTTACTCTAAAAATCACCATCCTATAGATTTTCTTCATGTTACTAGTTTAAAAATGAATTTGAGTTTGTTTTTAATTTAAAAAATAATGTTCAGGGTGAAGATTCAAATTGGATATATTTCAATAAATTCTATCTCGATTGTTCATATAATACAAAAGGCCACAGGAGGAAAAAGTTTTTGTCCTGTGCATGTGTACAATTTTTCCAGAAATGTCCTTTGCACTTTGATTTTGTACAAATCTGGTCCTAATCCCACGCTCTTAGTATGTGTGGGTGATCTCTTCTGAGCAGGCTGTGGAAGTTTCTCTCTTTTCCATTTTGAGGGTGACGTTGCATTCCCTTATGAATAAGAATGGTCTTGGTATTGAGAACACTGCTCAGCACTTTGTGGTCCCTAATTTTGACCACAGTCAGTTTCCTTCACATAAGCTTTGATTATGGCTACAAATAAACTGGGAGGATAAATTCCTATAAGGGTAACCAATTGCTTTCCCTTGCAGCAACTAATTTTTTTTTTAGTTAGCACACAAATAATGTGTTTAATTATGACATTTTCAAACATGTATATATTTTTGTTTTATTTATTGAGGTGGAGAGCAAGCAAGAGAGAGAACACAGGCATGTCATGATGGAAGGCAGAGGACAACTTTTGGAAGCTAGTTTTCTGCTTTCACCATTTGGGCTTCTAGGGATTGAACTCGGGTCATAAGGTTTGTGAGCAGGCACCTTAACCTCTGAGCCATACTACAGGCCCTCATAAATACGTATGTTTGTGTGGTATTTTTCAGAAATCCCATCTCTGTGATTATGGCTCAATATTTGCAATGTTTGTGCAATTTGAATTGGAGCAGATTTGAAAGGAGCAGGCAGTGCTGAGGCTGGGGGCTGGTGCTCACTAAACCAGACCTCCACGGAGTGTTTCTGTTTTGCTCCCTCACTCCCCTCCTGTAACCCTCCAGCCCCGCTCTTACTTTCCTCCTTCCCAGCCTTGTTTCGATGTCCACAGACAATTCCAGCTCACATCCAAAGGCACAGAGGCAATTTGCATTTTTGTTTTTTGTTGTGTATCTGTCTCCCAGTTTCTCCAGCTCAAGCAGCAGGTCATCCGGCAAGAATGCAGGGTAGCTTACTAACACACCTGACATGACCTGTCTGCACAGAGGATGTGACGTCACTGAAAGGTGACTTATTTTTGAGAAGATTTACAACCTGCATGTTAGGCACCGATTCACACCACGCGTGTTCAGTATCCCAGTGACCTTGAGCAAGTTCCCCGGGCATCCCTGACTATCAAGTGGTGGAATGAAATGAAGTAAGGTATGCAATCACACCAAGGACCCGAACTGTCAGTTATTCAGACTAGACAACAAGCCAGGAGGCCAGCGTCCCAGCAACTTTGAGTGACCTCGGAATAATAAGCACCTGGATCTCTTTCTCACGCCTTCTTACCGGCTCCCCCAGGTGGCTTTCGTTCTTGAAATTTCCTCATTACCATTTAGACAGGTCTTATTAATTTGCTGATCTGGGTAGCTAGACCTGCATCAGCGACAGTCGCATGGGATCTCCTCAGCTCTGCTTCTGCTACCACCAAGGTGGTGTGATTAAGGTTGAGGACTGAATTGGGCTCTGGGGATGGATCCACTTGAGCTACGGTCTCGTTTCTGGTCCTTAAATCCTGAATGAGCTTGATCAAGTTCTTGCAGCTGCCTGAGACGCAGGGAAATGTAGCTGCCTTGCAGGGTTATGGTGTGAAATGAAGGCACTTAGCAGCCATCCCTTGTGAAATGTCCACGGACTGGCTGCCTGGTCCCTGCAGGTCAGGGAGGGATGGGATATAGGAGGCTTCCACAGAGCAAGGCAGAGAGACGCTGTCGTCAGCCTTCTTTCTGCCACACTCACTGGAGTGACTCAGCCTTTCTCTCATTCCCTCAGTGAGAACCCTACCCTTGGAATCGGGGTGGGACCAATACCACCTCAGCTGATGTCTTTGTGCTTTGTTGCCATCACTAGAGAAAAAGTGATGTAATAGTGTAGTTTACAGAATATTTCCTCCCCAGTGGAATTGTTTGGTGCAATGAGGGACAGACTTGCGAAGCGGCAAACAGTCCCAGAACGTCCGGCTTAAGAACAGCCAGCTACCTGCCCCAGAGATGCCCCCTGCCTTTAAATCTGTTCCAATTCAAATTGCACATACATAGCAAATATTAAACCATAATTAGGGAGAAGGGATTTCTGAGAAACGCCTTCTGGATCATGCATTTTCTGTAGTTTTTTTTTTTTAATTTCAAACTTACAGACAGGATGAATAAAAGTCCTATAATACACATTTATCCCTTTGGTCATACTCTGACACTATTTCTTGAGATGTATAGAGCTACATTTACTCAGTATCCCCCCCCCACTTCCTCTGTGAGAATGCTATAGGTACAGACTGAATAATAGTTCCATTGTGACTTTCAGTTTACTGAGTTCTTAATATCTTGCTTGTTGGCTGCAGGATTAGAATGCACCAAGTCACTTCCTGTTCTGAACACGCACAATGCATTATCCTTGCTTCTCATGGTAACTCCCACTTTACTTAACATTTGGTAACTGATCTTGGAGAGCTGTCATCCCCCTGGTAAACTGCAGTCTGGATTCACAAGCAGATTCGTCTTTCTGACCACAAAGCCCTTTCTTTCCACAGAGGTTCTGGAGGATTCTCAGAGATTCCCATTCATACATTTGTAGAGATTTAATTGTAACTTCTGGAAGAGTTTGGATATGAATTTTAGGTGTTTTCCTTCCAGACTTAAGAGGCAGAAGAAAAAGGAGTGTTTTGTAGCAATAGAAACTGGCCATAGAGAACCCATAGAAAGCAAGACTTTTTCTAGCCTCATGTCATACATATGTATATGTTGAGAGAGAGATTGAGATCCTACAGTAGGTTGGCAGCAGAGTTTGCTGAAGCAGGCAGGGACGTTGACAGTCTGGAGGAAGACCACCTCGTTTTCAGAGAATTCAATTAGTGTTCAGGGATCAAAGAACCCATTTTCCTCCCGGGGCGCGTGCGAGAGACCAGCGGGCTGTTTGGGAATCACGGTAGATTCTGCTCTAGGGAGACATTCGACTGCACTGCGACTCTCGAAGAACCAGAGACGCTTCCCAAGGCTGCCACTTCGGATGTGGGGATCTAGAACGTCTGTGAACCCGACAGGCAGGAGGGAGCTCTTGGGCTGCCACTGCTCTGGTCCACGTCCAGTTTCCAGACGTTTCTGCTGAACCAGATGTTTCCTCCAGCCTCCACCTGCTCGCCAGAACGTTAAGTTTCACGGGCGGGCGAGGTGACTTCTTGGCCTTCCTAGGGCGCACTGCGGGCGTCCACAACTGCGCGCCCCGTGCCCAGGTGGCCCAGCGCACGCGGGCTCCGAGGCAATCAGCAGAGCTTTGGAGACTTTGCCGATGGGCTCAGGGGGTCGGCGAATTTTGTTTTCTATCCTTTATGTTTCTATCGAGATGTGCCAGGAAACAACAGAACCCGTCCCCGGATCTGTCTTTGCCCGCGCGGGATCTTTTCAGTGAGGAGAAAAAGCAAGGAACCCACGGCCGCCTGACCCCCGTGTGTTCTGGGGGCCCCCCAAACCATATCCGGAACTGCCGATTTGGAGAGCCATCAGCTCCGATCATCCGTAACCCAAGGTCACAAGTCCCACCGACCCCCGGGAGAACCTGGATTGTCGCTTGTGGCCCGGGTCCCTTCCACGCGAGCGGCGCTGGCCGCGCTCCAGTCGCGGGAAGGTGCCAAGCCGGGCGCACTTCGCATTGGCGAGGTGCGCGGACGCACCCGGCCCGCAGAGCCCGGCCGGAGCGGCGCCAGGCCCAGAGCGCAGTCCCCGGGGGACAGTCCAGAGGCCTCCCGGCTCCCGGGACGCGGCTCGCGGGCGTCTCGCCTTCTCGCGCGGTGTCCCGCGCGGCTCGTGACCCGGACGGCTCCGGGTTGCCGGGTGGCGTCCGCCGCGCTCCTGCCCGGCTCCCGGTGTCCGGAGTTCGCAGGCCGGATCACCCCGGCGGTCAGCAGCCTCCGGTCGCCCGGAGACCCCGCCGGCTGGGGAGACGCCCCCCGTCTCCCGCCCCCGCTCGGCCCGGCCGCAGCGGCGCGGGCGCAGGAGGCGGCGCCGCCGGGGCTGCCTCTTCCCCGCCCCTCGCGTCTCCTCCCCGCGCCACCGCGAAGGAAGGACAAGGGGACCAGGCGCGGAGACCCCAGTGAGCACCGGAGCCCCGGGACCGCCCCTCCCGCGCGCTCTTCTGTCGCGAGCCCGGGCCGATCTCGCCCCGCATGGTGCTGGCAGCAGCCATGAGTCAGGACGCGGAGCCCAGCGGTCCGGAGCAACCGGACAGAGATGCCTGCGTGGTGCCTGGTGGCCAGGCGCCCCCGGCGCCCCAGGCCCCGCGAGGGATGCAGCCGCTGCCGCCGCCCCCGCCCCAAGCCAGCCTGCCCCAGATCATCCAAAAGTAAGAACAGGGAGACGGGAAGCGCGGCCTCGGGGTGCGCTTGGGACACACCCCAAGACGCCCCCTGGATGGCTTCATCTTTCGTCCCCGCTAAACTTCGCTCGGCCCTCTTGCGTCCCAAGCGTTCTTGCTTTCTCTCTGGGCAGGGCTGCTGCCAGTTTGACTGTTGGTGAAATTGGGGATAAAGGTAGTCAAGTTGTTTGGGGGAAATAATTTTCTTTTCGGGAATGCATGTTACTGGATATTTTGAACTCGAATAGCTCAAACTAAAGAAAAATGGCCCAGAAACTATTTTTTTGTCCTTCTGGCCCCCAGGGGCTGCGGGAATGTGTCCACCAAGTGTATGTGTGTGCGCACCGGCTGGCGAGGGTGCGTGAGATGCCGCCAGGACCGCAAAGCCAGTTTTAATGGTGGCTGGAGGCAACCAGTGGCTTTGGGGGCCAAAAGGATGAGTTTTGTAAACAACTCATTTAGCTTTACACAAGTGCAGACACCTTTCAAAGGCGGTTCTCAGCCGCTCAGCAGTTTCCCATCAGTCACAGGGTGAACCATGCCACTTGGAAAGAGAAATTTTCATTGTCCAATGCGTAAGTAGGTTGAGGTGGCCAGTGAGTGGGTGTAAGGAACTCTTTCAGGACCCGAAAAGTCAAATGATGTTTCGTTTTCTTCATTCCTTCAAATTTCTGTTTGGACATTTTAAGGCCTAGAATGGTGGCTTGTTTGAAGAATGTTTATGTTGCAAAAGGCTTGGGCAACTTGTCCTCAAATCCTTAAAAGTCGTTTACGAATTGTAAGAGAGTGACCGAGGACCATTTGGGCGAGACCATTCAAATTAGAAAAATATCCTAAGTTCAGCGAAGTCTGGGTGGAGAAGCGGGGAGTTTTCCAGCTCGGCTGTGCTGATGTTGGTTGTTATGTAAACTTACTAGAATATACTCAGAGACATAGCCAATGAGAGGTGTAGATGGATGCTAATGGCAGTTAAACCTTTATGGTTTTAACGGCCGCCTTATGTAATACAAAGAGTGAAAATTTGAGTTTGACATCAATACCGCTGGTTTCACATTTCAGAATAAAATGGCTCCCTCTTCGTGAGCTGGTCGAGTACTAAAGCTCCATTTATTTATAACTTATTTATAAAGCTTCAGACTTTAAAATTTGATATTTTTGCATAACTTTCAGCTGCAGTTTCCAACACTTAAGACACATAAATATTTTGTAGCATTATTCTTTTCCTGTTGTTTCATAAATCATTTCAGCGAACACTAAATATGATTGGCAGCTTATGTAACTCATTTTTGCTTGAAATTTCCCTTCAGGCTTTGATATAATTACAAGTCAACAGAAAAAAGCGACTTCAATCTAAAATTTACCCGCTGAAATATCCAACTTGACCAATGATTAGTTAATTGGAAATAACTGTTGTCTATATCCCTGAACCCGCGTCTTCCACTTTGAAATTAGTGTGTATGTTAAGCTTATTGAAATTACTTTGATATTGTAATCACCTGCAATTTTTTCCATCAATTTAAGTAGAAGGAAACTATGAAGTTTGTTACCAGAAATATCTCTGTAGATGTTGTTTGATTATGGGTAGGAAATAAGTACTGTTTTGTGTAAACGGATCATTTAAAATATATTTTCATTACTTCGTACCAGCTAGTCATATAACATTTAGCCCTTGTTTTTGAAAGTTCCATAGCTGGGAATTCTTATTTTAAAAGATAAGACCCAGTCCTTTCAAAGATGGCCCCTTGCGTGGGGTGGCCAGGATGCAGCCTTCATGGTGCGCCCAGGGCTCTGATGACAGATGTGTGCTCAGGGGCCAGGTCCTAGGCGGGTGAGCATGCCCATGGGATTTGACTTTTTGGGGTTGTGTTTCAGAGCTTTTTTTTATAAGGGTGATTTGGGGTTTGCTTTCCCTCCAGTCCCTGCTGAAATTCTGCTGGAACCCAGCGCAACACGGCAAATGCTTTTCAGGGCCATCATTAATGCGCTGAAACTCGAGCAGGTTATTTTGAAACTATGTTTGCATAATTTAAGCCCAGCAATCTTTTTTTTTTTTAATGCAGCTATGAGGTGCCCTTTGCGTTAACCATCTTTGAGAAAGGGTCATGGGGAGGCCTTCCTCTGGCCGTAAAAGCAGTGGTCCGCCTCTGGATTTGGAGACTTTTGTGAGCTAAAGCTGTGGATAGAGCTTTCTTGGAGTGAAACACGCATTAAATATGACGAGGGGCCCTCTGGTTCTTGCAGTTATCTCTGCAAGGCCATGGAATAGTCTCTTTCGAAATGATGGAGGTGCCGGGCTTCAGGTTGCAACGCATTTATCGATCACAAGAACCTTTAAGGTCTGTGCTTACTGATTAGCCGTGGCTTTGGTTGACACCTCTTAACAGAAACCAGTTCTGCTCAAATGCTTTCTGGTCTTGGGAGGTCTGCCACGCATCACACTTAAGTAGCGAGATGCAGGAGATAGCGTGGTGAGGAATGAAATTGATTTGGGTGTTGTTTTGCTGGAGTTCGGCTCAGAACTCAGAAAGGCTGTAGTTCTCCTTGATTTCTGTGGAGTGCTTTGGTTCTGATCAGTCATATTTGGTTTTCTGACCCGACCGTTGTGCTCTTAGCTTGAGGTTATGCGTGTCCTTTTGGCTCTTCTGCCTTCCTGACCCCTGACTAATGGGAGTATTACCTGTAGACAATGTCGTCTAGGTTACAATTACATGTAAGTAGAGTCTTGTAAGATTTTTGCTTTAAACGTGCATTCTGTAAGTTGGCTAATTGTAAGCTATCATTGTATAACATCGAACATTATTTAAGTTCTTTGGGCAACGAGAAGTGTCAACAACATCTTTAAAAATTTGTGATGAACTGAGAAAATCAAGATAATTCGTTGGCTTAAAAAAAAGATACATACTTATTTTCCATGGCAGCCCAGGAAAACGTTGTTTATGGGTGAATTTTTTTTTAAAATCAGTATTTATCGTCTCAGATCTCCATGTCAAGATACTTTTGAAATTATTTTGTTTCAATTGTACACTTTAAAAGTGAATAAACTCTTTTCTGTATAAGAAGTTATTAACTTTGATGGACATGAGACATGCAGATTTTAGTTCGTAAGCTTCTAAACTTTTAGCAAAATGAAAATGAGGTCTGGGTCGTGTATAAAATGTGAATATCAGCAGACAGAGGGGTGTAAGTACTCTCCTTATTGTTGAAAATTAGCCAGGCACACACACTTTAAATTAATTTTTTACATTTATTTATTGTTTGTGAATATATGTGTGTGTGCAGGGTGAGTGAGGTCCTAGGACTACTTTCAGGAGTTGGTTCTCTCTTTCTACCAAGCGGGTTCTAGGCATCAAACTTGGGTCGTCGGCTTGGTTGCATTTGCCTTTACCTGCCGAGCCATCTGGATGGCCCAAACACACATTTTTTTTAATGAATAAATCACATGGAAAATGTCCCTATATTCTTGGATTTGCTACAAGATACTTGGGCCAATGCATGGCGTTGGATTGTGTGTTTAATTTGAATATGGATGAATTATTTTTTCCTTTCCAGATCAATTTTATAAGAAAATAAAAAATACAATACTTTATAAATCTGAAATGTTTTGGTTTACTTTGATAGCTACTGTCACTTGTATCCAAGTGTTGGTTTATGAAGTCAGGAATCAGCTTTGAGTCCTAGTTTGCTGTCTGTATAGCACAGGACTTCTGATTCCGACTCTGAGGGCTAAGCACGCCCCTGGCTCAGAATAGGAAATGTCACAAGCAGAACTCTGCAGATAATTTTACAGACATCTGCCATTTGGAGGGCTCCCCGTATAACTGCTAGGGTATGATATGCATGCACGTTCTAGTCCATGCGATGCCCACCCACTTTATGGGCATGCTGATAATTATATCCACAATTAAGGGAGAAAATAAAGAATTTGCTAAAAATGGATATTCTCTCCCAGGCATACTTGGTCCTTTTGTGAAAAGAGGGTAGAATTTCCAACATCTGTGCCAGCTTCTAACATCGGCTTGAGTCCATTTTTTAAGAGGAAATAGGAATACACTTGTAGAAGGAATTTTGAAAATTTTAAACACCGTCTTAGACCGCGCGTAAAACAAGTATTTGGTGGGGGAAACATCTGAGCAGATTAAGTGTTTTTCCCAAACAGGGAAAGGGAGAAGGCAGGATCTTTGTTTCGAATGCTCCTTTGCTTCTCCGGAAAGACCTCTTCAAGGTATTTTTTAAGTGAAATTTTGCAAAAGGGTTTTTTTTTTCCTTTGCAGTATGTATTTCTGGATAATACGTATAACCGTCCAGTTATGAGTTTTTCTCAAATTGCCTGAGAGATCAGTATTATGAAATGTAGAACATTATTCCCATTAGTCACAGTGAATGACTTACATATGGCGCACAATGAAATGCTTGAATACCAAGAGGATGTAGACAAGAAGGAGAATCTGATCGCCCTTTTTCTTCTACCCACTTTTTCTTTTGCTGCCTCCTTGGTAATTTATCAGATCAACACTTTTAAAGGCCCATCTGTCAACTGAAGGCAACTCTCATTGGTACAATCACTTTGCCCATCTTAATAGTTATGGGGGGGGAGACCCCCAACTAGGACTGACTCCCAGTGAAATGATCCCACATTATGCAGCTTCTCTCCCTGTCTCTCCCCCCTCCCCCCACTTAATTTTTTTTTTTTTGTGACTATAGGTTCTTGACTCAGGTTTAGGCAAAAAAAATTTTTTTTCCTTCCCTGCCACATGGTCCCAATCAAGTAAGTAAACCAAATAGAATTGAAAGCCCCAGCTTTCAATTTGATAAACACAAATTCACTGAAAAGGCTGGGAACTCCGGTGTCACCAGGGGTTAGAGGTTAAAATGGGCCTCACTTAAACATGGGAGCTAACAAAACTCAAAAGGGGAATTCTCGAGAGACCCCAAACCTAAGCTTGAAGGATGTCTGTCCCCTATCACAAGACGCCCATGATTGGACTTTTTGTTCCTTGATGATTATGAACTTAATACTCGGATTGATACTCTTTTGTATATGTGAACAGGGGATGTTTCTGTGGATCTGTGTTGGGTGTAAGGGGCTAGTTAGGGTTCAGAACACGAAGTTTGGCAGAAAGTAAGATGATCTATATTCCAGGATTAGAGCAAAGATGGTCAGTCAGAGAGAGCACACAGCGATTCTTTCTCTGGTCAGTGTGCGGCCGGCGGATTTTGGTAACGTCCGTGTTACTTTCCGGACCTTATATTGCCTGTTCCCGCCTGTGAGAGTTTTGTTTCCCACCCCACCGGGGCCTGATGGTTTGACTGACTCCATGGGTGGCCCCTGTTTAGATTTCAGCCTGAAGGGCTAGACACGTTTCAGTCTTTGACTAGACCGAGTCTGGGGACAAAGCCCGGCACCTCCAGCTGGCTCAGGAGGTGGTAGAAGAGAAGGACCCACCCCCTGCCCTTCTGCTGTGATAAAATCTTCCTTCTCTCCTGCTGGATTTTATCACAAGCCCCCGGAGGCAACTTTTTCAACTTGCCGATGACAACACATCTGTAGGGGACTTGGCGTCCTTGGATGCTCAGGGTGCTTTACGGGCAGAGAGAGTCCAGAGAAGCAGCCGCCCCGTGAGCACGTGCTAATAACTTCCAGCTCAGTTTGCAGAATAAATCTTTCCATGTGTTCAGGAACAAAGGGCTGGGGGCCGTGCATATGTTTGGGGGAGGTAGTTATTGCCACATGAGGACAGTTTTCATGCCACTTTTCCCTTCTTTAATGTGGGTGTTCGCTTTCAGGATACACCAGGGCTGTTGCCTTTCCCTTTGCACCTGCTTTCTCGCGATCACACCAACGGCCCTATTTTCTGCCTTCGCCCACTAGAAAACTCCACTGCAGGCTGTCTGGACATCTTAGATACTTTCCAGTTGTGTAGCTTCTCTGTAGATTTTCCTGAATATGTTCATGAATTTCACTAAATCCATTCTTCCCTCCCCCCTTTTTTGACCTAGAGTCTGATGTGGTTCAGTCTTGCCTTGACCTCCCTGTGTAGTCAAGGCTAGCCTTGGATTCCTGATCTTCCTACTTCTATCTCCTGACTACTGAGATTATAGATGTGTAAACTTGAGTTCCAGTGTTAGGAATATATAAGGATCTCTCTCTCTCTTTCTGTCTCTCCACTTCCTTCTCTCTCCCTGTTTATCTATCTTCCATTATCTGTTATCTATAAATCTACCTGTCTTCTGCCTATCTTCTATTTATCTATACATCCTTTATCTGTCTGTCATCAATCCACTATTTATCACCTATCTCCATAGTTAATTTCATGAAATCTTCATTTTTTTTTACTTAGTAATTTTAAGTTTATTACTAAGCAAAGCAATTTAGAATCAATAGATGTCATCAAATGTAACATGAGCATAGTTGCTATAAATTAATTGCTAGGTTTCATTTTTCAAGTTTATTTTTTCTTTCACAGGTTCATATATATAACTTTTTCCCTATCCATCTGGCCATTGTCCTTTCTTTTATTTTTTCCAATATATGCTATATTATACTAAGGGGTCATAAAGTACATAGAGCATAAAACTGACCATTTAATTATATTAATTTATAACATTAACAGCATTAGTTACATTATGGTGCTGTATAAACATGACTCCAATGGTTTTTATCTCAAAGGCTTATTTTTTAATAAAACTGCTGCTTATTCTCCACTCAATTTCGGATAAAGCGTGGTGTTCTTCTGTCACCAAAGACCTGCCTATTCTTGATTTCTCATGCATGTTCACATGATTGTGGCCCGATGAGAAGGTCCTAGAAGGGAGATACAGTCTTTCATGGTGGATGGGGCATGGCTGGCTGGCAGAAGCTGGAGACAGACTATGTCACACCCATCTGCAAGATGCAGAGCTGCTAGACTTCCATTTCCTTTCTTATAACCCTCCTCTTAATTAGTGGGTCTCTGACAAGGAGGGTCAGAGAGGTGGGGGAGAAAATAATGTTTCTGGATCTGTAGCGAGTGACCTGGGCAAGCAGTTATCCTTCCTAATCCAGCCTCTCTGGGGATTGGAAAAGATGGGCAGTTCCTTCCAAGAGGCAAGTTAGGTGAGTTTGAATCTCCAGGAATGGTGTCCAGTGAATACCTCCATTGTCCCCTGGCATCTGACAGAGGTTATGGCCTACTTTGGTTAAATTTTAGCTGTGAGCACAGAGACATAATAAGTGCTGTCCCCACATTTATAAAGAATATTTGGATCAGTGACATAATTTAAAATCAGAAGAATGCCAATGTTAGCAGTAAGAAGGAAGTTTTAAGCTGTTTCATAATTTTTTTAAAATTTAGAGTTTATAAAAATATTTATTATTTTCGAATGTTAATGATTTTGGCAAGTCCTAAAGTAAATCCTCGAGTTTGCAAAAAGAGTATCGCTTTCAATTAGGAGACCAGTCCAGTGATTTCCACTTGGTCTAAACTGGCTTTATTTTACCCAGATAGGTGAGGATGCATTTGGTGATGCTATTGGTTTTATGGGGAAAAATGTAGACATTGGAGTGGAAAATATCTGATAGAGTGTGGCTATACCTGGACTCTAAAGAGGGATATGTAGCTTATCGGCTACACAGGGACCCCGGAGGGCCCAACCCACAAAGACTTTTCTTTGTTTACGGAAATTTTGATTGTCCCAAAGCTGGGCCTGAGGTTTCCCTGTGGCCTCACTGAATGCAGAGACCAAAGGGAGACTGTAGAGTCTCTGAGGGACATGGTGCCTAGCTAGAGCTGTGTGTTTCTTCAGCCTAGCAGAGGGTAGAGCTGTGGGGAATCTTTGATGTTTGAAAAAATGTGTGTGTGCATGAGTGCTATGTGCATGGATGGGTATGTGAGTGTGCTGTGTGCATGAGTACTATGTGCATGGATGGGTGTGTGCGTGTGCTGTGTGCACAGGTGCTATGTGCATGGATGGGTGTGTGCGTGTGCTGTGTGCGCAGGTGCTATGTGCATGGATGGGTGTGTGCGTGTGCTGTGTGCATGAGTGCTATGTGCATGGATGGGTGTGTGCGTGTGCTGTGTGCGCAGGTGCTATGTGCATGGATGGGTGTGTGCGTGTGCTGTGTGCATGAGTGCTATGTGCATGGATGGGTGTGTGCGTGTGCTGTGTGCGCAGATGCTATGTGCATGGATGGGTGTGTGCGTGTGCTGTGTGCATGAGTGCTATGTGCATGGATGGGTGTGTGCGTGTGCTGTGTGCATGAGTGCTATGTGCATGGATGGGTGTGTGCGTGTGCTGTGTGCGCAGGTGCTATGTGCATGGATGGGTGTGTGCGTGTGCTGTGTGCAGGTGCTATGTGCATGGATGGGTGTGTGCGTGTGCTGTGCGCAGGTGCTATGTGCATGGATGGGTGTGTGCGTGTGCTGTGCACAGGTGCTATGTGCATGGATGGGTGTGTGCATGTGCTGTGTGCACAGGTGCTATGTGCATGAATGGGTTTGTGCGTGTGCTGTGTGCAGGTGCTATGTGCATGGATGGGTGTGTGCGTGTGCTGTGCACAGGTGCTATGTGCATGGATGGGTGTGTGCGTGTGCTGTGCACAGGGTGCTATGTGCATGGATGGGTGTGTGCGTGTGCTGTGCACAGGTGCTATGTGCATGGATGGGTGTGTGCGTGTGCTGTGCACAGGTGCTATGTGCATGGATGGGTGTGTGTGTGTGCTGTGTGCATGAGTGCTATGTGCATGGATGGGTGTGTGCGTGTGCTGTGTGCAGGTGCTATGTGCATGGATGGGTGTGTGCGTGTGCTGTGTGCATGAGTGCTATGTGCATGGATGGGTGTGTGCGTGTGCTGTGTGCACAGGTGCATACACATGTAGAAATCAAAGGTCGACATCACGACTCTCCCTTTTTCATGTTTCACTTTATTTTTTAGTTTTACAAGCATGTTGAGTACTAAATCTGTTTCCCTCTATCCCCCTCCCTCCCATTCCCCTGCCTTCACCTCATCAATCCATTCCTTTCCCTCTCACCATCCTACCTGGCCACTTCCATGGACACCAAAGTCTGGCTTGTCTGCTCTTGTGGGGGTTCAGGCCTCTGTGATATACCAAGTTGTGCCTCCTCAGGACACCCCACTGATGGGAGCGTTTCCCTTCACTCATCTAGCTCTAGTCCCTAAGGTTTCCCCTGTGTGTTCTTATCTCTCTTTAGTTCCTCATAGTCTATGGGGCATGTTGGTATGTCAGTCATTACGCACATCTGGTCAGGACAAGTCTCACTTGTGAATTCCTAGATGCAGCATCCTTGCCTTGAATGAAATGTCTTATCCAACAGTGGAGCTTTCCATCTTTAGGCTCTTACAATTTTTACCACTCCCTTTTCCTCAGGGTTCCCCAAGCCTTAGGATGGGGAGAGATTAGGTTGGCCTGATTCTGGGAGAGCATTGCTGGGTCGTTGGTACTCTGCGTTATGGCTGGCCGCTGTTGGCTGCTTTACCGCTCCTCTGCCGGTCTAGGCTGCATCCTGTCAGGGGGTTGAGATTCTCTACCTCTCTTGTAGAAGATTTCTAGGCTGCATGCTAAGTGCTCTTCAAATATTTACAGAGTAGTTTGGTGCACTGTTATCCTATCTATATGTTCATTGGCTGTTTTTCCCTATTGATCTATTGCTTTCCATTTTTTAGGTTCTTGCTCTGGTTAACAATTAGGTGTTCCATTCTGACAAGTGGATCTTGAGTTCATTCAGAAAGCTATTGGTTGTCTCCTTGATACTCATGCCACTATTACACTGGTGGTCCCCTGTTGCCATGGTGTCCGCTTTATTTTTGAGTCAGTGTTTCTCACTGAACGTGGAGCTCGTATTTCAACTGGACTATGAACCCCTGGGGCCTGCCTGTCTTGAGCCCCCAACTACAATGCCAAGGCTACAGATGTGGACCTCTGCATGTGACTTTTAGGTGGACACTGGGGATGTGAACCAGTTCCTCATGTTTGTCCAGCAAGTGCTTTACTCATTGAGTAACTTTGTAGCCTAAAAAAAAAAAAATCTGTTTTAAACTATGCATAGAGGTGAGTGATATGATTAAAATCCTGGCATACACACTTCATGAATGAATGAGGATGAATGAAAGGATATTTGCATATTATTGTCAATAATAGAAAAAAAGTGGAGATGAACTATTTAGGTGATCATTTGGTGAAAGTACAGACCAGCATATGATCACATATCATCCAGCCATTAGCATGTTGCTGCTGCCCTACATGGACAGACATGAAATAGGGTCCATAGAATATGGGTTAGGGTTAGGATTAGGGTTAGGGTTTCCACCTGGCATTTTTATGTGGGACCTAGGAACTGAACTCAGGACCGTCTGCTTTCGAGGCAAAGTCTTAAGCCCTGAGCCATGTCTCCAGCCCAATGAGTATGTGTTATTGCAAGTAGAAAAGCCAGCAAATCTCTTTGAAAAAGTAATAGTAGAAGATGAGTGGGAGCTTCCCTCTGGCATCGCCCTGTCTTAAGATGCTGCTTGTTACATCTCTGGTTTCTTAAAAACTAGCTTTTTAATTTTCTCTAGTTTTCAAAAAAAGTTGTTTTTTGTTGCAAAATTCCTTTGCTTATGATGTCATCTTGGGAAGTGTCTTCAGCTGTCTTTAGCCCACCGTCCTGATTTTCTAGGTCAGACAAAGGAATGTCAGAGAAGTTAGGTGAATTGCCCAAGAGTACATGGGAAGGTGGCCTTTGGGCTGGAATGAGAACCCCAACCTTGAAATCTTATATTTTCTGCTAGTCTCTTCTTTCCTTGGTGTGGAAATGGGGAGCAAAGTGAAGGCCACATGTGACTTCATCATATGCACTGGCTCCTGCGTAAGCGCATTCTTGAGTGTGTTATCTCCTGGCCCTGCCTGAATTTTCCATACATGGCAAGAGATGGGGTGTCGACAGGCCCTCTGTATTTGCCTTCCTGCCAAACAGAAGCTGGACACTACATTTGTTCTGTGCCAGGGCCCAGGTTACTTTTATTCCAGGTCCTTAACAGGGACAATCCAAGTAGCTACACACCTTTTCTTGCCCAGAAACAGCCATTAAGCTAGGCTGTGAAGATGATCTTTTTATTTTTATTTTTTATTATATTTATTCATTTTTTTCCCAATCATACAAGCTTAATAGGTACCCCAGTCCCCTCCTTTCTTCTACCCCTCCCCAGTTCCCCTTGCACCCTTCCCCCCCTTTTCCCCTTTCTTTCACCCCTCTCCCTCCCTTTCTTCCAGTGTCTTTCTTTCCCCTCCTCCCATTCCCTGGAGCATCCTTTTGTGTGAATGCCAAACTTCTGAGTCTCCACTCTAGTATGGTGTAAGGACATTGCCCAGAGCCCTTTCTTGTGCTCCCCTTTAGTATGGAAACACTTGCTTCTAAGGATCCTAGTGCCTGTGATCCATGCTAGACTTTGGGGGGTCATTATTATGTCAATCATTGCGCAGGTCATGCAAAGTCCTATTATGATTACTTCGGCCCTAACTTGTGTAGAGTATCTTGTGTATCGTTGCTCCTCCCCATCTTTAGGCTCTTACAATCTTACCACGCCCTCTTCTGCAAATTTCCCTGAGCTTTAGGATGGGAAGAGATTTGGCTGGTCTGGTTCCAGGTGATTAATGTAGGGTCTCTGATGTTCTGGATTATGGTTTGTTGTTGTTTTCAGTTTTTCTGCTCCTGTACGGCCCTTGGCTCCATCCTGATTGGTATTGGAGGTCACTTCCTAACCAGAGATAAAAGGCTGTTTAAATGGAATCTTGCTATAAGAGTAGATTCAAAGGTAGATGGAATAGGAGTAGGAGACCGCAGTGAAGGGGGGCCAGTCTCCCATTTGCAGGATGGTCACCATCTATCTGCCAGTCTCTATACTCTCCCTGACTGGTGAGTTAAACCCCCTCAGTCGTAAGTGACCAGGAAGGAAAGTGAGTGAGCTTAACCAGATGTCTCACTACTTACTTGCAATACTTGATGGTGACCTATTTTCTCTACTGTAGCGTGATCCTCTATCTCTTATTCGGGGGGGGGCTCCTTCCCCTCCCACTTGTTTATAATCTTTGCAATTACTGTAGGTAATTACAGAGAATTAGAAGATGAACTTTTTAAAGTAGAGAAAGCAAAGCCAATATTTGCATTTACGTGGAGCAAATCTACTTTACTTTTCATTCTTGGACTGATGACAGGAAGATCCATCATCATTTCTGCCACCCCATCCCTCTCTCTGCTACAAAATTTGTTTCAACCTAGGACATAACTTTGTCTGCATTAAAATGTCCTTTGCTCTGGGGGGACTACGTTCGCATTCTTGCTTGCTCTTTCGTGTTCTCTCTCTGTCTCTCAACTATTTTTAATCTGAACTATTTGCAGGTAAGTTGCATAACCAATGTTATCATATCTACAGGAATTAGCCTCATTTTAATAATTTCATTTCAAAAAAAGACTAGGTGTGTGTGTGTGTGTGTGTGTGTGTGTGTGTGTGTGTGTTTGTGTGTTGCTGGGGATTGAGCCCCCCTTGCACATGCTAGCAGGTGCTCTAACTATTAAGCTACATCTCTAGTCTCTTTCTTAAAAACTAGCTTTTTAATTTTCTCTAGTTTCAGATGACTGGCTTAATCACCTTGTTTTTGTTCCCAAATGCCTTACGATGTTTCTTTCTTTTAATCTGCCACGTGTACGTTCTTCTTCCTGTTCTTGACCAAAGAGGCCAGGGTAGAACTCTCTGGAATGAACTGTGACCTGTTCGTCATTGTGTCTTCACAGACAGGCTCAGGGTAAACAGCTCGGCACAGATATGTTATGGGTGACGTGCCCGCGTAGGTTTGATCCCTTGGTTAGCACGGAGACTACCAGGTTTTTCCAGTATACAGGGACATTCTCCTCTTTGTGACTTGCAAGCGGTCTGTGGGGGACAACCTTAAGCCCCCATAAAAGTCCTGTTTCCCAACTCACTTTTAGTGCCTTTTTTTTTTAATTAAAAAAAAAAAGTGTTTGTATGTTCAGGAGCACGGGCCATGGAGTATGTGTAGTGGTCAGAGGATATCTTTTGGGGGCTGGTTCTCTTTTTCCACCATGTGGGTTCTAGGGATTGAACTCTGCTCATCCATCTTGTTTACCTCTTGCCACTCTACTTTTAATGGTATTTATTTATTGAAGATAGGGTCTCAGGCACCCCATTGTGCCCTTGAATGCCAAAGGTGGCCACGATGATCATGAGCTTCTCATCCTCTGCCTCCACTTCCCAAGCGCCAGTATTTCAGGCGTTAAGAGTTGTGCACCATTGCAGCTTGTTTATCTAGTGCTGGGGTGGAATCCAGGGTTTGGAGCAGGTTAGGCAAGCGTGGTACCAGCCCTTGGTTTTAGGGTTTAATTGACCAGATTTTAAAGAAGTGCTCTCAGGAGAATAAAGAAATTTGGCAGGGAAGCAAACAAGGTCTAAATTCAACAGCCCCGCAGGTATGATTGCATTCTGCTGATTGGTAGACACACTCTGGAGTCTGTGGATGTTTCTAGACCTGGCTTCACAGGACTGGTGTGGTCCAGCTACTTCCTGCTTAACTCTCAGTGCACATCCCAAGTGATGGTCATCCCTCTCCGTGCTTCAATGCTAACAGCAGCTGGCGGATGCCTGTGTAATTTTCAGGCATCTTCATGAAGCTGTCTTAGTTCAGTATGGAAACCTTTCCCCCTTCCCGTTCCCTATCTCCTCTCCTCTCCTTCTTGTGTTGCTGTTATCCTCTTCATCTCCTCCTCTCTCTCTTTCCCTCCCTCCCTCCCTCCCTCCTCTCATTCTCTCTTTCTTTCTATCTTGGTCTTCCTTTGTAGCCCAGGGTAGCCCGAGCTCTTTATGTAGCCCATGCTAATCTGTAAGGCGGGTCTTTCTGCCTCAGCCTTACCTCTCTTCTTGAAATAACTGTATGAAGCCAACTCTTAAAAACCACCCGTGGGGCTGGAGAGGTGGCTCAGGGGTTAAGCCTCTGCCTTGCAGGCGGAAGGTCCTGAATTCGGTTCCTAGACCCCACATACAGATGCCAGGTGGAAGCGGGGGCGGCCTGTGTTTCTGGTCCTGGTAGGGTGGAGCCTGTGAATCCCTGGGGCAGAGTAAACAAGGAATTGGAGGCGTCCATGGTGGTTCCCCAATTCGTCCGTGGTCTACACACACACATACATACACTCACACATGCACAATTGAATAATAATAAAAATCATAATAATAAAAAAGCTTAAAAAAAACCCACCTGTGACTTGGTCTGTCACTTGCCCTGGATGAGTTGGGAGCTGGTGACCCCCACTTTGCTCATGCTTTTTAGAGTTAAACTGCAGTCTATTTTTGGCATGCTTATTTTCATACACAAACTATGTATGGGTGGGGAAAGTGCAAAGAAGCAGGGGCATGTTCTGCTTCATGGTATGATTCTGCTTTATCACCGCTAATCCTGAGACTCTGTGTTCTGTATCTGAAGGAAAAACATTAGCAATAAAATGCATAAGAATGAACCCTGGGAGAGGAGGACCCAGTGGAGAGTTAGGCGTACACAATAAAGGACTCTCTGGGAATTGGGGGGGAGGCACTGGGGGAAGGGGAGGGGGAGGAGGGGGGAGGGAGGGAACTGGTAAAAAAATTTTAAAATGTATAATTAAATTTTTAATAAAAAAAAAAAGAATGAACCCTGGGGCCAGCGAGATGGCTCAGTGGGTAAAGGTGCCTTTGGGCAAATCCGATGACTTGAGTTCAAACCCGGAAGCCCACATGATGGAAAGAGAAATGACTGCTGGAAGTTGTCCCCTGACCTTTCCCTGGATATGCGGTGGCCTGCCCATGCCTGATCGCTAGCTCTGAAATAATAAATAAAAATAAGATAAAGCAAAAGTGAATCGTCACTGAGTGCGCTTCTTGAACGCCAGGTACAACTCAAAGTACTTTACATGTTTTAAACCCATCCAATGATTGCCACCAACACTGGAAAACAAGTGCTGTTATTCTTCTTATTTTACAGATAAGGAAACTGAGACATAGCTGAGTGTAAGAACTCAAGAAAGCCAAGAACTTAGTATTTATGAAAGAGCTAGTGCAGAGAGCTGGGAGTGGAGGGAGAGGTTATGCAAATTCAAAGGATCCTGCTAGCTCCCCTGTCCATGTTACCCTTAAGGTGATTTATAGAGAGCTGGGGATATGGCTCAGAGGTAGAGCACTTGCCTACCATACACAAGACTCTAAGTTCAGTTCCCAGCACTGCAACACAGCAGAAACCAAAAACCACCAGATGCCATATAGAAAGCCCTTTGCTTATGAAAACATGGCTAAAATAAGCTTGCAACTGGGTCAAATTTAATTTGAGGCAAACTCAGCTGTCCAGATGAAAAACCTTTTCTTTTTTTCTTGTTTCTTTGCTCTCTTCTTTTTAAGTGTGCCATTTGGTTTAGATCTAGTGCAGTCCACATCTCAATTTAAATTCCGCCAGCAAATCCGACCTGGCATGGATTCTCTGTCTTATTCTGCTTGTTGTGCATGTTAGGCAAGACCCGCATCCGACGCTCCCAGAGAGTGTATAAACACTTATACTCCTCTCAGCTTGTGCTAAAATAATAGCAGATATGATAGTTTGATTTGCGAAGTGAGTGTCTGCCAAGTTCTACCAGACCAGTTTTGAACCAATTCAGAAAACCAGGATTCAGCAAAGATGAAAGTGTCCCTGCTCCTATTAATAGCAAAAGGCATTCCTGCCGGGAAGGATGGCCACCGGAGTCGGTGCGCCTCGCCACGGAGCTCCAGACACCCTTACAGGTTTCCTTCGCTGGAGAAACTGCAGGAAGTGAAAACCAGCCCTGGATGGCAGACCCTAGAGTAAAGCAAAAAGGAGGTAGAACAATCCAGGATGATTGATTCCCTAAGTCACTCCTGGGCCTCCACAGGTACACACAGTGCCCACTGAAACACAGACACACAGACACACACACACACACACACACACACACACACACACACACACGTTAAAAAAAGAAAGCCTTTTGAAAAACATCTCTCATTTTACCAAGGCACAATGAAAGTACCCTTAAGCCATACTTAACGCATCTATCAGTGGCCATGAGAACATCACACAACTAAATTAGCAATGCACATTTGTTTCTCTTTATTCTCTGAAACTCTCATACACAAAAGAATGGATTTATGTATCTTTACCCCCAACCTCTCCCCCGAACAATGCACATTTTTATGGTCCTTAAAAGTTTTGGGCTGGAGAGATGGCTCAGGGGTTAAGCCTCTGCCCCACAAGCAGAACGATCCAAGTTCAAAACTCAGGTCCCACATAAAAATGCCAGGCAGAAGAGTGGCGGCCTGCACTTCCAGCCCTGGAAGACGGAGCCTGGAAAAGCCTAGAGCGAAGCAGAAAAGAGATAGAGCAATCACCCTGGAGCTTCCATAGGCTCTCTGATCTCTCTCTCTCTCTCTCTCTCTCTCTGTCTCTCACACACACACACACACACATTCTCTCTCTCACACACATTCTCACACACATATTTTCTCTCTCTCTCAATAAATAAGTAAATTGATTAATTAAAACTAGTTTCCTCATACTTTTTGTAATTTATCCTTCCTTCTTTCTTCTGAGCTCCCAGCCTCTGAAACCACACTTGGACTTTTATCATCATAGATTAATTTGCATTTTCTAGAATTTTATGTAAATAAAATCAAAGCATTTTTTTTTTTGGCAGGGGATACTAATTACATGCAAGCATAATGATTTCCTTTGAAAGGGTATTTCGTGATAAAATACCCCTAACAGCTCTGTTTGCTCCTCTTCTGTTGCCATCACAATTCCCAAGGCTGCCTGCTTTCTAAACAAAAGAGGTTTATTTAGTTGTAGAAGCCAAAGATTCAAGTTCTGGTGTTTCTACCAGTTTGCCTCCTGGTGACGGTCTCTGTAGCTGCATCACCACGTGGCAGAGAATGGACAGGAAACTGCAGCACATAGAAGATAGCAGATGTATAGGGTAGCCTCCTTTGTAACAGTTGTTCTTGGGGAAACTGAATGGGGTTCCAGGAGACTTGTATTAATCCCTTTTGAGGCGACCCTACGCCCCCAGTAATACTCCAGTAACCTCCTACCAAGTCACATCTTTTGGGCTTTATTTACTACCACCACATTGCCCCACTGCTATTGATAACGAAACTTCCAGTGCATCAACCCTGGAGGGCAAACTCCACCCAACGCATAGCAATAACATTTACCCTTTAACTATTTTAAAGTGACATCAAGAACGTTCACAGTGTTGCGCAACCACCACCACTATCTAGTTCCAGAACATTTGTATCACTCCTAAAAGGAATCTGATACCCATTAAGGGCCAGATATGTCCAACCCAAGACTTGCAAGGGGTCATGTGACTAAGAGCAGCTGTGATGGTGGCCCGACCCAAAATCATAAACTTAAAAACTATGAATTTTTTTTTGTCAGTTGAACAGTTCCCAAGCATGAACTTCGCAGATGACAGTGTCTTATCGCTGCGTCAGAAGGCTGGACATGTCTGCCGATTAAGCAGTTGTTTCTTGACCTCTGACCCCAGATATGGAAAACACATTTTTTTTGCATGTATTAGCGCATGTGTGCGTGCATTTGCATGTCTGTGTGGGACACTTGAGTGTATGTGTTCTGTGGGGACTCAAGGGTGACATCCGGAATAATCCTTGCCTGTTCTACCTTATTAATTGCTTTGTTCTAGAGTTTCCCAGGCTCCATCTTCCAGATCCCAGAATGACAGGTCCCTGTCATATTTGCCTAACATTTTTACATGGGATCTGGAGATCCAAACTCAGGTTCTTTTGCTTGTGAGGCAAAAAGGCTTTAACTTCTGAGCCATCTTCCCAGTCCAGAAATGCAAAACTTCTGTCTCCTATGGGTTTTCCTATTCTGTATATTGCATGTCAGTTACATTATATAATATGTGCACTTACGTCAGACTTCTTTCTCATAGTTCATGCTTTCAAGATTCATCCATATTGCATTATTTATCAGTACTTCCTTCCCTTCTAGCATTAACATTCTGTTTTATGGAGGGATAGTGTTTTTGTTCATCCATCCATTGACGGACATTGATGTTGTTTCCAATTTTGGCTGCTGTAAATAGTGCTTATGAGTTTTTGTGTACAAGAAGTTATTTATTTATTTATTTATGTGTGTGTGTGTGTGTGTGTGTGTGTTTGTGTTCCTGTGGAGGCTCAAGGGTGACTTTGGGAATCATCCTGGATTGCTTCTACCTCCTCCTTGCTTTACTGTGGGATTTCCCAGGCTCTGCCCACCAGAGCTGAAAATGCAGGCCAACACCGTTTCTGCCTGGCATTTTTACATGGGATCTGGGATCTGAACTCAGGAACTTCTGTTTGCAAGACAGAGTCTTAACCCCTCAGCCATCTCTCCAGCCCAAGAGGTTATTTTTTGATGTGTGCATGTATGTGTTATGTGTACCTGTAATGCGTGTGTAGGTATGTGTGGAGCCCAGTGGCTGGTGTGTGTGTGTGTGTGTGTGTGTGTGTGTGTGTGTGTGTGTGTGTTCCTCATTTTGCTTTCCAGCTCATTGTTTGAGCCAAGGTCTTTAACTGAATCTGGAGTTCCTCTATTTGGCTGGACCGGCTGACCAGCAAGCACTAGGAATCTTCTTGTCTCTGCTTCCCCGGCCCTGTGGAGACAGTCACGCTATAGTAGACCAGAGATGTACATTCGGATCTTCACGGTTGCACAGCAAACACTGTACTGATTAAATCACCTCTCTACTCCTCATATACAAGATTTTATTTGAGTGTCTGTTTTTAGTTCTGTTGAGTGAAATAAGTGAGTTTCATGGTAATTCTATGTTTAAAAGACTGAACCTCCCAATCACTTTCCAGCATGTATTTCTTCATCAAGGAATGAAGTCACAGTTTCATCACATCCTTTCAACTTTTCTTATCACTTTCGCAGCCATTTTAGTGAGTTTGAAGTGGTATTTTATATGGTATTGATCTGTATTTCATGGATGACTGTTACCATTGAGCTACTTTTTATGCAGTTGTTGCCAGTTTTACATCTTCTTTAGAGAAATTTCTATTCAAGTCTAGCATCCATTTTTGAAATTAAGTGGTTTATATTTTTTGTTGTGGAATTGTAAGGTGGGTACAATGATGCATTCAATGTACCTGCATGTATGTGAAGGTCTGACGAGATAGCTCAGTGGGTAAAGGTGCCCAGGTACAAATTTGGAGACCTGAGTTTGATCTTAAACATCCACTTGTTTAAAGCAGAGAACTGGGGCTGGAGAGATGGTTTGAGGGTTAAGACTCTGCCTTGCAAACAGAAGGTCCTGAGTTCAGATCCCAGGTCCCACTTAAAAACAGCAGATGGAAATGGTGGTAGCCTGCATAGCTGGTCCTGGTGGGCAGAGCAAAAAGGAAGAAGAAGCAATTCAGGATGATTCCCAAAGTCACCCTTGGTCCTCCACGGGGACACACACTCACACACACACACACGCTAAAATTAAAAAAGAGAAGAGAACTGACTGTTGAAGGTTGTCCACTGACCTTGTGCTCATCATTATGTGCATGCACCTGCTCTCTCTCTGTCTCTCTCTTCTTCTCTCTGTCTCTTAAAGAAGTTAAAAATTCCTTATAAATTCTGGATAACAGATCCTTATCAAATACGTGATTTGTTAGCATTTTTTCCCCACTTGATGGGTTTTTATCATAATGATTGTGCCGCTCACCTGTCTCTACTCTGTAGAACGTCTGGACCTTTTTAATGCTAAGTAATATTCCGTTTGATGGATATACTATAATCGTGTATCTGTTCATCTCTTGATGAGTAGGTCATTTCCAGCTTTGCAGCTGTTGCAGATAATATGAACATTCCTTTGCAAGTCTTTAGTGGAGCAGAACTTAGTTTCTCTTGGGGAGGTGTCTAGGCCACTGATAATTTAACCTCTGGAGGCATGGCTGTCATGCATAAAAAAAATTTTTTTTTGGAGCTCTGTGTTCAATCGAGAGACCCTGCTTCAGTAAGCAAAGTGGAGAGCTATGGAGCAACATGCCTGATATCGATTTAGGGCCTCCACAACAGGCACACATACGTGCACCCCGTCATATACATGTATAAAGAAAAAGAAAATACTGACTTAGATGCCTCGGGCTGCGCAGGGAGGATGAAATGGGATTTTGGCCTAAGAAGACCAGAGTCCCGACGGAGCCTTAGATCCTGCTGCATGGAGAGATGCAGGATGGATACAGCTGGGGCCGCCGAGATGAGTGACAGGGGCGTGATGGTGGACAGATGATTCCCAGCATGCGTTTCTCCTGCGAGACTCGAACAATCCAGATAGGTAGTCGTGACTCCTGAGACCACTCCTAACACCCTACTACAATGGAACTTTCAATGACAAAAGCTACACATACCACACATGCACACATATGGGCACGCGCACACACATACACACACACACACACACACTCTTCCTGGTCAAGCACTTTTATTTTGCTGTAGCTTTTTTTCTGACTTGTCTTCTTCTTGTAGATTATGTTACCTGACTATTTTTTTTTTTTTTTTTTGCTTTTGTTACATCTGTCCTCTCCACGTAAGCTCTGCAGTGGTGGGAGAGTTTTATTCAGGGATTTATCCCCTCCCCCAGAACTTAAGAAGAGTTCTTGGCACCTACACGGTGCTGACTAAATCTTCATGGAATGACTAAGTGCACTAATAAAGGTACCAGTGTTAATGATTGTCGGGTGTCTCGTGACTCCACCTTGGATGTAACGTGTGACATCCTCCTCCAAGGGACCATCAAGAACAACCTATGAACATACAGGCTGAGAGGCTGGAGTATATAGACAGGACAATTAATTGAAGGTGACTCTCCATCTTCTAGCCATGCTGGGATGAGACTTTCCAGTGTGACTGCTTTGGGGGTCATTCATATTCCTGTAAGCGTGTAACCCCAGCAAACTAACAGGTTCTCCAGGTTAGACTCTGATGCTAATTCGCACTTAGATATGTTTTTAAAATCTTGTGGGGGGGGGAATGGAGAGACATTTGGGTGGCATCTCCCCAGGGAAAGTTTCACACAACTCTAAACTGTAGGATCTGAGTTTCGTGATGCAGGAAGCCAAAAGCTTACACACAACAGGAGAGGGGCCCATGGCCTCTACTCTCGTGTGGTTCTGGAGGCAGACCTTGCCTGGGTGTCTGTGCCTCTGTACTCTTACTGGGTCTTGGTTCTGACAGCTGGCAGTCTGGCTAGACTGTATTGGTTGAGATCTGAGCTGTATCACTGATGGGACCTTCACGGCAGATGGAAGGCACCAGACCTCATTCAATGTCTTGAAACACAGATCAGAAAGACTAGAACAGTGCTCGCTTCGGCAGCACATATACTAAAATTGAAATGATACAGAGAAAATTAGCATGGCTCTTACGCAAGGATGACATGCAAATTTTTAGAAAAGGGAAGACCGGAACAGGGGCCGGACACATGGCTCAGTGGTTAAAGCACTTGCCATGCAAACAAGAAAGCCAGAGTTCAAATCTCCAGTTCCTACATAAAATGTTGGATGGATGGCTGATCTGGATTTCCATCCTTGGAAGGTGGAGACTGAGAATCCCCAAGCTTGATTGTCAGACTAGCCTATCTGAGAGCTCTGGGTTTGATTAGAGACCTGTCTCAGAAGAAGAAGGTAGAACAATTGAGGATGATTCCTGATATCAACCTTAGGCTTCCACATGCATATGTACTCTTAAACTACTCATGTGCCCATGCAAATGTGCACATGCATATACATAAGAAAGGAAAAAGGTGATTAGAGCAATGGCGTGTCCAGCAAAAGGAAGCTAATTAACTTAGCCTACACTGTGTGTGTGGACATACGCACATTTCATGAATATATTATTAAAAGGAAAAAGCATATTGAAAGTTGGCATTGCATTATAGTAACTTTTTTTGTTGCTGTGAGACAGTGCTCAGAATCCACTGAGGGAAGAAAAGTGAGATTTATTTGGCTTAGATTCCAGAGGTGATGTAGTCCATTATACTGGGAATCCCATAGCAGATGGCATAGCCGAGAGGAGAAGCAGGAGGCTGGTTCAGGTCACTGAGGCCATCAGAAGGCCGAGGGAGCAAGAGAAAACAGGGCTGGGTTACTAAAACTCCGGGCTCCCCCATCCTGATGCCTTCCTCTGATCAGGTTCACCTCAAAAGGTGCCCCAACCTTCCCAAACATTAGCACCAGCAAAAGATTCGAACATATGAGCCTGTGAGGAACAACTGTCTCATGACAGTCGGCATGAAAAAGTAGATTGGAGGAAAGATCGATATATTATTCAAAATTGCTTCTGCTCCTGGGGGTAGGGGGCAGCTTGAGACAGGAAAGCACAGTCAAGCAGAAAGATCACAGACACTGCGCTGTGTCATCTAAACTGGGAGGGGACCGTGGCGACAAGAGAGACCGGGGAAGAGGATCCTCAGGGGTGTGGTGTGGAAAGGAGCCAGCGCTTGGCTGTGGTGCCAGCAAATTCCAAATCAAATCTGTGTTTCGTTAGAAAGGATGTAAGGGGATTAGGAAAGGCGAAGCAGCAAGAAGCCCCTCCCAGCCCACAGCCCTTTCATTCTCCAGTTCAGGGCTATGTAGGTAGTGAAACAGACGAGCCTGTAACAGTTCCAGTCTGAATATTTACTACTGGGAGAGCAGCATGAAGTTGCCAATCAGGGAAGGCAGAATGAAGAGGAGGGTTCGTGACCATTTCACGGCTGTTTCTCGAAGTCCAAAATGAAGAGAACTGAATTAGATGGCCTTGATTAAAATCTGTCTCAACATGTGCTTTTCCTGGATGGGGAGGTGGCTCAGTGGGTAAAGTGCTTGCTGCTCAAGCACGAGGCCCTGAGTTTGGATCCCTAGCACCCACATAAAAGCCAGGTATGGCGGTGTGTGTCTACAGACCCAGCATGGGAGGCAGAGACAGGCAGATCCCAGGGGCTCGTGACCAGCCAGTCCAAAAATGGCAAGCCCCAGGCTTCTTGACAGACTCTGTCTCAAACAATAAGGTAGAGAATGATTGAGGAAGAAAGCCAACACTGACCTGTGGCTTCCACAAGCACGTACACAAGGATATTGCTCCCCCAGTACACATGAGCACACATGTGCATAACTTACACACACCAAGATATATTCCATTAGATTTGTGTGTGTGAGTGTGTGTGTGTATATGTATGTGTGTGTGTGTGTATATATATATATATATATATATATATATATATATATATATATATTCCCCAAAGTCTAGAGATAATGACCAACCCTGTAGCAATAAATGCTGGCAACACCCAGATGGTGCCATCTAAAGCAGTTTCCTGGAAAGAAACTTAGAACCTTTAGCTGCCTGACTGATTTCAGGTCTGGGATAAAAAACACACAAGGAAATAAACAGTATCTTACTGTTCCAGAAAGCAAAGACTCTGTCAAATCCCACTGTGTCTTGTCAAAGGATTCCTTAAGCCAGATTGATGGGGCTCCTAATAGCCAGATATTAGATGATTTGAGCATTAACAAAAATTGACATATATCAAATATGTTAAAATGTGTAAGTAATCCATAAGTAAAAAATTCAATAGTTTCTGATAGGGTGCTGGGAACCATTTATTGTTTTCAAAATTAACCAAGAAAGAATACGGTTCCACTTCATAGCTCGGGTTGCCTCTAATTTTCTAGGTAGCCAAAGCTGGTCCCACGCTCTCATGTTTCCTCCTGCCACAACCTCCTTGGTAGTGGGCATCACAGCTGGGTACTAAGATGGCTGGTGGGCATCACAGCTGGGTACTATGATGGCTGGTGGACATCACAGCTGGGTACTATGATGGCTGGTGGGCATCACAGCTAGGTACTACAATGCCTGACCTCTTCTGACTTCTCTTATTGATTGAATTAGGTCTAAATAGTTAATGATGAAAATGTTTACACAAAAATCTTATCAAATAGCTGTAAAAGAAATGTAGAGGGCTGAAGAAATGGCTCAGGGGTTAAATCTCCGCCTTGCAAGCAGAGGGTACTGAGTTCAGATCCCAGGTCCCACATAAAATTGCTGGCAGAAATGTCAGTGGTCTGCACTTCCAGCCCTGGTGGGTAGAGCCTGGGAACTCCCAGAGTGAAACAAAAATGAGGTAGTAACAAATCCAGGATGATTCCTGAAATCACTCTTGATCTTTCACATGGACACATAGTACCTTCTGATACACACACACACACACACTCAAAATAAGTAAATAAAAAGTTAAAAAATGAATAATGTTATCATTTTGTAATTTGCTACAACAAGTAAAATAAAGAGTTAGACAAGGTGGTTGGTTGTTCATAGCTGCTGAAAAGTTAGGCAAAGCTCACAGGGAATGTAATGGGCAGATCAGAGCGACAGTATTCAAACCCATTCATGTCTTTTTTGGGGGGAGAAAACTTTGAAACAGTGTCTCATGTAGCCCAGGCTGGCCTTGTACTCGATCTGTAGTCAAGGGTGACCTTGAACCTCCTGCATCCATCCCCCAAGTGCTGGGATCACTGGTGTGTGCCACCATGCCAGATTGTCATCAGTCTTAATGTCACAGAAAAAGACCAACTAGGCATCAAGTGACTTTTAATATGAGGCGTTTAAGAAGCATATCCCACTAGCAGAATCAGAGCCTGAATCTATGCGAGCTTAAGATTCCACTACCAGATTATGGGAAACTCACGGGACAGAGAATTAGAGATGCTCTCTGCATGTTAAAAGGCATTCGAAATACCTGTCAGCAAAATGCAATCAGTGATCCTTGTTTGGATCCCACCTGGGAGTAATCAGCTGTCAAAAACAAAACAAGACCGGCCATACACAAAATGACCTAAGAAATTTGGATAGACCGGATCTTAGGGCTAAGAACTTATTCATGCTTTAGTTATTTATTCATTTACATTGATTTTTGAGATATGCTTTTGCTGTATAAACGTTGTTAGCTTGGAGCTTCCTATGTGCAGCACAGGCTCGCTTTGAACTTGCAGCCATCCCCCGGCCTCTGCCTTAGTGAGCTGGGTTACAGGCTGCATCACCAATGCCTGGCTTTTACAGGTGCTTATTTATAGTTGTGTTGCTGCTGTGATTCGCAAGGTCAAGGTGGGAGCTATTCAGTGGACCTTTATTTTCCTGCCTACCCTTAGGGAAATTTCCCTCGTCATATTTTAGTTTTTTATTCTTGTTTACCTTTTGGTCCCTACTTCTCCATATATACAGTTATTTATTAACCCCCTTTACCCTAAAATATCCCCTATTTTAAACAATCCCACAATAACCTTGGCTGAAGAGCAACATCGGTTCTGCAGGGAAGGACAGAAAGACCCTAGACTTCGGAGACAGGGAGATGGGAGTCAGGATTCCAGCCCTTCCACAGGCCCGCCAGATGATTCCAGAGAGAAGACGTGGATTATCGGGACATGCCATGTTCGCCATATATCTGGCTGTGCTGGCCTGTGCCTCAGTTTCTTCTGTCACCCTCGTTGGATTTCTGGGAGGATCACATGGGATGGTCCGTATTGTGTTTAACCCAGCACCTGGCCAGGGTAAGGCTGAAGTGTTCGTTTAGAAAGAGCGAAAACACAGCACACAAGGATTTGAAGAATCCGAAGAATCCTCAGGCTGGGCCGGGGACTGTGTTGGGACATCTAAGCTGAGCTTAGCACTTTCTTGAGTAGCCTGTGGTAGGTAGTTTTATCTGACTTTGGGGTCTCAGTTAGCCTGGGCATGAGGCTTAGCCTGGAAAGGAGGTGGTCACCTTTGTCTGTCTGTGGCCGGACAGGTGCAGGCAGCTGGGGAAGGATTTTTTTTTGGCAATGGTAAGAGGAAAGATAAACATCCGTGTTGGAGGTTTACAATAACGGTGCCGCCTTTGGGATTGGAAAGAGGAGTCACCTGCCTGTCCTTTCAGAAGGAAGCGCCACCCTAAGCCAGTCTCCCCTGTCACTGGATCCCACCCATACCCGGTTCTGAGTCCTGTCAGTGGGGACCAAACATGGGTCCTTAAGATTCACTGGCAGGTACTCTTAGTTGAGTCACTCGGTGATCACCTGGGAAGTGCTCACTGATCACAAACTGATCACATATGACCTTTGATCCCTTGGACCACTTTCTCCCCAGTGCATGTGACCTGCCCGGGGAGGCCCAGCCTGGGTGTGAATGAGCCGTTGACCCAAAGCTTGATTTACGAACTGTCCGGATTTAACTGAGGCCGCAGCACTTTTATTAATAGAACATGCTGCATTTCCTTTTTATAAAAATATGAAGATCATTGGGCTCAGGAAAAAAAAAAAAAAAAAAAAAAACCACCCGGTGACTTTCTGTCTTTAGGGCTTGTTCATCACCAGGCTAAAATTAAAAGTGAAGTCAGGCCCTTCTTAAGGCTATTTTTAACTCAGTTTAGCATATGAATGTGAAGTCTTTCTTTAGATCTCCCTTAACTCAATTACTTACTTATGCCAAGTATCTAGCCAGGAATTCCCAAGCGATGGCTGCTTCTACCAGCATCCCTAGACCCTGGGGGGAGGTAGGAGCTACTAGGCATGTCCTAGCTCTGGAAGTTGGAGTACCGTCCTTCACCATTCCCCTTATTCTTGAAGGTTAAGGCAAAGGCAGTGATTGTCCTGTAGAAAGGGAAAGGGGAAAACTAACCCACAGCCAAGCTTGACGCTGGCCTGTAAAGGTGTCTCATATTTTTCTAGGGGGCTCCAGATTGGCAACAGTCACGTGGGTTGATGAGGAGACTTTGCCATTCAAGTGGAGCGTGCCAGTGCTCTCAGGCTGGCATACCAAAGGAGACCGGGCGACAGGTGGAGAGGAAAGGGAGGGAAGAAAACCTCCCACGTATCGTCGCTGCCCAGAGAGCTGCTGCTGAGTGACTAGAGCTCAGGGGAACAGTCGAAGACCCTCTTCAGTGCCTCTTGGAAGTCTTTTTTAAAGTCTGCCCTTTGGGGACTGTGAAGAAGGGGGCAAGGGGCAGAGCGTACCCCAGCTCTCAGGGTTCTTTGGTTTGAAGTTTCATTTCGAAGGCCAGGCTGGGCAAGATTCTTTTTTTTGCATGTGTAAGTTTCATTTTGTGTGTGTGTGTGTGTGTGTGTGTGTGTGTGTGTGCGCGCGCACGCGTGCTGGTGGAGGCCCAAGGGTAACATCAGGAATCATCCTGTATTTCTCTACCCTCTCTATTGCTTTGCCCTGGGGTTTCTCAGGCTTCGCCTTCCAGGGCCAGAAGTGCAAGTCATTGCCATTTCCACCCAGGATTTTCATGTGAGGGATCTGGGGATCTTTTCGTTTTTGAGGCAAAGTCTTAACCCCTGAGCCTTCTCCCCAGTCCTGGGGGAGATTCTTATGTGAACTTCTGTCTAAGGCTGTTAGAAGTCTTGGCTCTTACTTTTCATTGCTGATTTTGTTTTTTGGAAGTGCTGTTTTTATTTTTTAATATTTGTTTATTTTTGGAAATGCCTTTTTTTTTTTTTTTTTTTTTTAAGGAAAAGGTAAACTTACAGTGTTATGGAGTTTCTGTCCAGGATCTTGCATCTCAGATTCAAAGATTGAAGCTGGGATGTGATTGATGGTTTAAGTAAAATGTATTGAAAAGCAGGGAACGGGACACCTGATTGCTCAGGAGAATGGCGGGGGAGGGGGGGAGGGGTGGGGGGAGACAAGAAGTCATCTCTGGCTGTCTGGGAGCCAGAGGGAAGGCAAGACAGTTCCAAGTCCTGCTCTGAAGTTCTGGACTCTGGGTACCCCTTTTGTAAACTTTGGAGGGATTGGAAATAGATGTTAATTTCCCTTCTGGCCTTTGATTGGTATCCACGGTGGAGCCAGGTTTGAAAGCTCTGCTGTGGGCTTTGTGGAAAGACCCTCTGGTAGGTTGCCCACCCGCTAAATTCAGTGTGGGCTTCAGATCAGCTTTCCCGGGGTACTTGCTGCCTTTCACAGAAGCTTGTGGCCTTCCTTAAGTTCCTCTGGTCCCCCTCTCTGTGAAAGAAATCTAGAGAAATCTGCCTCTGTCAACAGGGCTGGTGAGATAGCTCAGGGTAAGGTACCTGCTCGAAGATCCCTGGATCCCACATGGCGGAAGGAGACAACGGAAGGTTGTACTCTGACGATAACTGTGTGCTGTGCTGTGCATGTCTTATTCTCTCTCTCTCAAGTAAACAAAAGAAATATTAAAGGCAACTTGTGAGGTACAAGTATTTACAGCCAGTGAAATATGTGTTATTTACTTGCATGTTTATGTGAATGTATAGTCCACTTCTGTTGCCCTGAACCCTTTTTATGTTGTTTTAAGCCAGTGATACATGGTGATACATATCTGTCATATACATACCTGTAATTCCTACACAGGGGAGGCTGAGGATCTCAAGTTTTAGGAAGGAAAGAAAAAGAAGTATTTTTAACTAGAGGGAAAACTTCTTCCTTCAGTCTTTCCCTAAGGAAAGATGTGGTGGCTCACACCTGTAATCTCAGTGCTTCAGAGGCTGAGGCAGGAGGATTACTGCCTGGGTTACATAATGAATTCCAGACCAGCCTAAGCTACAGAGAGAGAGACCTGTCTCCAAAATAAATAAATAAATAAATAAATAAAAATAAGCAAATATCAACAAAACCCAAGTTGCTGTGGGTGGGTAGGGAACACCTATAATCCTGCTACTCAGGAGATGGAGGCAGGAGGATTATGAATTCAAGCCTCACTTGGACTATATAGTGTTTTTAAAGCCAGTCCGGGCAACTTTATCCACACTTTGTCTCTAAACAAACAAAAAGCAAACCAACAAATAGATGAACAGATGAATAGCTGGGGATACAGCTCTATAGTTGAGTGTCTAGCCCAAAAATAAATACTAAAAAATACTAATTACTTTTGTTACTATGCTGATGGTCAGACTGTTTATGGCTGGAAACCTATGATAACGTTTCCAGATACAGCGGGAGAGGCAGGCTGGGGAGGAACATGTGTGAGTGTATATGTGTATGTGTTCATTTTACTTCTGGGAAACAGGAATGATAGTCAAGCAACAAACTCTTTCTACATAGTATTTAAATTTTCTGTTAGCACTCAAAATGAAGTATGAGGTGTTTAAAGAGCACTGCCATCTGTCTGAAAAATCTCACAGGGGCTTTTGCTCATCTTTCAACAAATCACTTACATGCCTTAATGTTTCTTTAAAAAAAAGACCTTTGGGTTAAGTTACAACATATTGAGATTCAGTAGAATGTTTTCTTCTCCTCCTTCTCTTCCTTCATTTTCTCCTTTTCCTTTTCTTTCTCCTTCTCCTCTTCTTCCTCTTTCTCCTCGTTTTCCTCCTCCTTTGTGAAGCAGGGGGTAATTGAGTATGTGCCCGTGGAGTCCCAGCAGCTTGGGAATCATCCTAGATTGTTTTGCTTCTTTATTGCTTTGCTCTGGGGTTTCCCAGGCTTCATCTTATTTTCACACAGGATCTGAACTCAGGTCCTTTTGCTTGCTAGGCAAAGGCTTTAAATTCAGAGTTGATGGTATTTTGATTTTCTAATATCAATATTGAGAATGCTGCTTCTCATAAGTACTTACCTTACAGGGCAGAAGTATGCTTAGGGCCACTGCAGGATTTGTTAGACAATCTGTCCTAATCTAAAGCTAAAATTCAGTTAATGACTTTTTTTTTTTCAAATGCAACTCAAGCCAGCAATTCAAACAACAGTTTTTTAAAAGTCACTTTTAAAACCTAATGTGCTCCAAAATACACTAATGTGATGTGTACATGCTAAAGAATGATAGTAGGAAGAAATTAAAAAGTTTTTAAATTTATTATTTATTCAATTGTGCGTGTGTATGTATGTGTGTATGTGTAGAACCACGGACAAATTCGGGAACCACCATGGACACCTCCACCTCCTCCTTGCTTACTCTGTCCCAGGATTCACAGGCTCCGCCCTACCAGAACCGGAAACACAGGCCGCCCTCGCTTCTGCCTGGCGTCTATACATGAAGTCTAGGATCCGAACTCAGGACCTTCCACCTGCAAGGCAGAGTTTTAACCACTGAGCCACCTCTCCAGCCCCAGTAGGAAGAAATTAAAAGGCTTTCTTTTCTATAATGAAACTATCATTTTTATAAGAGCAGAAAACATCACATGTACAATCAAAAACAAACAAACAAACACTGTATTCAGCAGCCTGGAATCTGGGCCAAGGTGTTTCAGGAGTTGGAATTGGCTTTGTGTGACATGACGTCATGTGTGCACCTGCTCAACACCAAAGTTGTGGATATGGGAAGTGCTCACACAAGCGAGAACCGACAGAAACACCTTGGACTCATCACATTTGATTTTGAGTCACTGCTGTTTCAGAAACCTTTTGCTGTTACCAAATCTTCTGTAATTCCTAGGTTCACCTATGTGACCCCATAATGGGTCACCACCCATAGGTTAAGAAGCTGTACTTTGGAGTGTGTGTGTGTGCAAGTATGCATGTGTGTGTGAATGTGTGTGTGTGTGTGTGTATGGCTTTTGACAACAGCTTCACTTCTTACACTGTATTTATGATTTGTGGGGATCAGTGGGACCTGGAGTCCCCGAGTTTCTCTGAACTTGAGTTCCTTGACACCACAGTCTCGACAGTGGTGGGTCCCCTTCTTCCCTGGCAAGGAGGAGCCTCCAGCAGAGAACAGTGAAATACAATAGAATCATTCTTCTTGTGTTTCCTGAGGGCTCATGTTGTGGGAAGGTACCACTCGTTAATACAATATTTTGAGATATTCTTTTTCTCCAGGTTATTTATACAGGGATACTGGAAAGGACAACATTGAAAGAATATTAGCAATAATCTCTTTGTCAAACTCGTTTGCCTATTTTGTGTTCACTCCTTTTATTTTGGCCACGCGCGTATATTTTAAAGCATAGCAGACTTTTATCGCTTATGGGAGATGCATTCCCAGGACGGAGCCTAAGCGGACGCAGCCTTTGTTAAGGAGAACAAGGGACACCATTCCACCCGACAGTCCATCTGAGAACTGTGACAGCTGCTGAGTCACGAGCCGTCAGGTAGCATGACCAACGCCAACAACCTGGACCAAGGGAAGCTCCACATCCCAGGCAGTACGGTGCCCGGCTGGGAGAGATTTTACCACGCTTCTCAGAATAACGTGCAACTTAAAACTTAGGAATTACTAATTTCTGGGAATTTCCATGTCATATTTTTCAGACCGTGACTGACTGAAACTGCAGAAAGCAAAACTGCAGGAAGGGATGTCCGCTTGTGGCTTTGTGCTGATTTTCTTAATGTTTTATTCTTTATGTTGTGCATGTGTGCACGGATGTGGATCAGAGGCATTGTGTGTGCCTATGGAGGCCCGAGGGTGTCTTCGGGTATCATTCTGGATTGTTTCTACCTCCGTTTTCCTTTGCTCTAGGGTTTTCCAGATTCCTCTTCCAGGGCTGAAAGTGCAGGCTGCTGTCATGTCTGCCTGGCATTTTTGTGTGGGATCCGGGATCCGAACTTAGGTTCTTCTACTTTCGAGGTAGAAGCTTAAGCCCTGAGCCATCTCTCTAGCCTGCACTGTTTTTCTTTTCTTTTCTTTTTTTTTTTTTGCACTGCTTTTCTTAACACTACATTAGACAACATCATTCTTATACTTGCATCCTCATATTTAATTGTTCATGGCAGCTTGATGCTCTATTTTGGCTGATCTACTGAAATCGAAGTCATTTCTGACTTACCAGTAGATAGTTATGACCCCAGTTTTCCAGTCTTACCAATACTGTAATGGCTCTCTTCACACACGGAGCTTAGACTATTTCCAAGGAGTGGGGTTGCTAGGTCAAAGGGTGTGCATATTTTTATTGCTCTGACATATTTTCTATATTGCTTTCTAATAAAGTTGTGCCAATCGAAAAAATTGACAGTGACATCTGAGGGTTTTGGTTCCAGTATAACTTAGCAGTTCCATCAATAGCCTGGGGCCATTCTGCTTGGGTTGGAGTCCCAGGGGACCTTTTCACTTACCAGCTGTTTGATCTTGGGCCAGTTATGCCTTAGCTGCTCTTTCTGGAAAGTGGGGGTACTATGGTACTATGATATGGTTTGAGTGCTCCCCCAAAGGTCCATGTGCTAGAAGCCTGGGGGGGGGGCAATGCTGAGAGAACCTTCAAGAGGCGTTCACTGGGGGCACTGCTCTTGGAAGAGATCAATGCAGTGCTCACAGGACTCCCATTATTTTCCACAAAACAAACTGGATTGCTCTCCTGTCCCATCCTGTAGTCCTTGGATCCTCATGCCACACTGATATATAATCAAAGAGGTTGTTGCTAGAGGCATGGTCTATAGGTATCATAGTTAGGCATAGGTGTCAACTTGACAGTTGAGGGTTTGAGCTCTAGGCATATTTGTAGAGAATTAGTGGTTGAGTTAAACCCAGAGCAAACCTGCAGGAAATTATCTAGCTGATGGGGAAGGCCCAGCCCATGGTGGGTGGGACTAGGGTTGGAATAAAATACAGAGAGCTGGTTGAGAGAGTTGGCATCCTTGTGTACACTTGGCCAGACATGCTGGTCTGGCAAGTAAGGATCGTCCCTCTCTCAGCTGTTATGTGGCCACTTCCCTTGGTCCTGGTGTTGGTGTGAGCTCTCTTGTCAAGCTGGACTGAGATCTGTAACCAGACAATTGTAAGAGAAAATACACCTCTTGACTCCTTAAGCCATTTGATGGTCATTTATCAGCAACCATGCAGGTGAACTGCAACAATAGACCCACCCAGTCTCATACTTGCGACCTCCAAAACAGTGAGCTAAATGAGCGTCTACCATATACTTCACCCAGCATCGAGTTATAGTTGCAGGAAATCCATGGTAGCAGGGTAACCATAGCATCTGCCTTTTAAGAGTTAGAGAAATAAATAACAGTATAGTGCCTTGAACAGTGCTTGGTCAAATAGTATGTGTTGGTTAGACAACTAAACCACTCTAGTTCAAGATTTAAAAAAAAATACTAATCTAAGTAGCATGGTAATTCAACTTTTTAAATATATTTTTATTTCCAAGAAAAGCTTTGCATCTCTCCCCTTTCCCTGCTCTTCTCATCTCCATCCTCCCTCACCTTCTCTGTTGGGGTCTCATAGCCCAGTGCTCCCTCAATTCTCCCCAGTCAGCCCTCAGCCTCCCAAGTGCTGGGATCACAGGTGTCAGCCCCTCCCCCGGGGCTTCCTTGGAAACATAATTTTAGGGCTAGTGACCAATCTAAATTCAAACCCTGAAGTCTACACAGGTGGAGGGAGAGAGCTGACCCCCAAAAGTTGTCTTCTACACATGTACTGGTGGCATGCAGATCCCTTCCCCACCCCATAAATAGATAAATATTAAAAAATTAGAAAATTTAAAATGTTAATCCATATAGTAGATGCATTGGTAGTACTCAGGAATTTTTCCTTAGGCGAAGAATTAAAAAATTCTTGTATTCTTTTACATTTTCAGACACACATACAATGCATCTAGGTGTTTTCATTCCATTCCCACCCCCAATCCTCCTTCCTCTCTAGCCACTCGCCTTCCTACTTTCCAGTCTTTCTGGCTTGTGGGTTTCATCTGGGAGGTCTGTCTGCAACTGCCTGAGCATGGGCAGGAGTGATGAGCCACTAATGGGTAGATCGTTGAATCAAGAAGCTCCTTAAACACCGTCGTGTCACGGTCGATGTTCCCCTAGAGTCAGGTCTGCTGATAGAAGACAGCTGGCCGGAGGTGCCGAAGCTGATCTTGGTGGTGGGGAATTCAAATTCACCCCTGAGTGTTTTCTCCAGCGTAGCGTGCCGCCTTGGGCACTGCGGGCGATGGCGCGGGAGGGGGCAGGGGTGACATTTCAGGTCCCCCCCGCCCCCCGCAGCGACTTGGCAGGACTGGCGGCCACACGGATTCCCGCTCAGATCCAGGGAGTTCCTGCTTAGTCTACCCCACTGTTCAATCTTTAGGAGTGCTCGAAAGCTCTGGAAGCCGGAGGAGCCTTAGCGAGGTTCGGTTCGCTGCTCGGATGTCACCCGCGCACAGTGGGCGCTTGCGTCCGGCTCCGTGGCTGGTGGGAGACGCGATCCATCGGTGCCTTCGCTCCCTCCTCACCTCGCTCCCTCCTCACCTCGCTCCCTCCTCTCTTCGCTCCTATCCATCCCTCGGGTGGGTTATTTGGGGGCTGGCCGATCACAAGAACCCTAACCAGAGGGGGGCGCAGGCCACCTCCTTCCCCGTGAGCGGGTGCGCCAGCTCCACGGGGCGCAAGCTCCGTCTGCAGCTGGAGTTATTCCGAAGCCTGGGGGTGACGCGCTCCCCGACTGACAGACGTTCATCTCCTGCACACCGCCCACTTGGTCCTTATCATGCCAGTTATGGGGTGGCAGGAGCCTCTCAGGGATCCATTCTGTGTATCTGACAGCGTATCTTTTCATTTGTTTTCTGTTGGCATATCAATCCGTGCCCCCAGTTTATGTGTTTTCGTGTGGGGGCGCTGGTATGGGTGCAGGGGTGCGTGGTCAAGTGGAATTCAGAGAACGAGTTTGGGTGTGGATCTCAGTGCCTTCCACATGTTTGAGACGGATCTCGCGGCCTGGAGTTGCCCCGGAGCCTCCTCCCCCAGGATGCTTGTGAGCAGCGCCCCAGGGGTCCTAACTGCTGATGATTCAGACCCCCCCCACACTGTAACCGCTTCTCCCCAGCCTCTATGGTTGAGGACATGGTCCATTCTGAAGTTGGGGAGATGAGGTCTGGCTGTTTCTAGGGAAGTCTAGAGGTTGTGGGGGATTGGTGCATTCTGAGAGAGCGGTCGACAGTTGTCATGTTTTAATAGATGACAGAAATGCCATTTTCTATGAGACACACCTTTCAGGGACTGGCTTCCTTAACGTTTGGAGGAGACACTGTATCTGTGGAAGGCTTTCCTGACATAGCATGAGCACCTAGAGGCGGTCCCCTCCTGCTCTGGGCACTGTCACCTTTGTTTGTGGAATGCTGCCGGGTCTAAAAGGCCTCTCCTCAAGAAGGCATTTTACTATTTTATTTTATTTTATTTTATTTTATTTTATTTTATTTTATTTTAGTGTGTGTGTGTGTGTGTGTGTGTGTGTGTGAGAGAGAGAGAGAGAGAGAGAGAGAGAGAGAGAGAGACGAGCACTGTGTGTCCCTGTGGAGGACGAAGGGTGACTTTCGGAACCATCTTGAATTGCTTCTACCTCCTTTTTGCTTTACTTTGGGATTTCCAGCAGGGCAGGTGTAGGCCACTGCCATCTCTGCCTGGTGTTTTTACATAAGACCTGGGATCAGAACTCAGGACCTTTGCTTGCGAGGCAAAGTCTCAACCCCTGAGCCATCTCTCCAACCCTACATTTTACTCTTTTATCTTTTCATGTGTGAGAGACAGAGGAAGCAGATCTATGTATATACCATAGTACACAGCAGACCACTTTTGGCTAGTTCTCTTCCTCCACCATGGGAGCTCTGGGATCAAATTCAGGCTGACAGATTTGCGCCTAGGTGCCTTTACCAATGGAGCCAACTCGCTGGCCCCTTAAAGAGGAATTTCAGTGCTTACTTCTGTTCTCATAATGAGGGAACCGTGTCTGGTGGGGTTCACTTTGGAATCTTCATGCTTAGCCCAAATCACAAGTTCACATGTTCTACTTGGCTCCCCCAAGACATTGCTAACAGCAATTGGATTGCTTCTATGGCCTTTGCTTTAGGATTTCCCAGGCTCCTCGTTCCAGGGCCAGAAATACACCACCATTTCTGCCTGGTGTTTTTATGTGGGATCTGGGATCCAAACTTGGGTCCTTCTGCTTGTGAAACAGAGTTTTAATCCTTGAGCTATCTCTACCGCCTTCAACCAGTAACTTTATGATTCTCCAACCAGGGATATGCCTGTTTTGTAGAGGTGTGTATCTGTGGTGTGTGTGCATGATCTGTATGTGTGTGTGGGGGGGTGTGTGGGTGTGAATGTGTACAATATATTTCTATGTCATTGCCCAAGGAGGAGAGAGAAGTAAGTATCTTACATGTTCAAGGAGTTTATAACCAAGTCATTGGCCTAAGACAAATGGAGCCAAACTGTTTAATGAATGTTTCAAGACAGGACAGAGCTACTCTGTCCTGATTATTAGTGATGGCAGAGTTGTAGGATGTAAATTATATGGCAAGAAAAACCAATGGCTCCAATATTTTGGGGGAAACTACCACCATGGTCACCACCACCATCACAAACCCCCAACAAGAGGACCACCATCAACACCATCACCACCACAACTGCCATCATAGCCACCATTATCACCACCACCACCACCACCACCATTACTGGCATCTAACATGTGCTGCATGATTACTGTGCGTGCTCCTAAGCATTTTATGTGTGATGCTTTATTGGCTCCTCAGACGACCGTATGAGACAGGTAATAGTTGTGTCTACTGTATAGCTGAGATCCCAGGATATGAAGAAGTTAAGTAACTTCCAACTGGTTAAACTGTTTGTCTCCATGGTCTGTGTTCTTCACTGCTGTAAAATGCTATCAGAGCCAAGAGGTTCTGATTAGAGTATCATGGGTTCCCTTGAGTTCTGGGGAGCCCAGCCTTGCCAGCCATAAAGATCTGAGTTTACATTTGGTAATGTCATGTAATCCCTGAGCCTGGATTTCCTCGCCAGGGAAAGAGGAGGGAAATGCTAGCTGCTGTGGTCTTGGTTTCTTCACTACCTGCAGGGGTATAATGAGGCTCCCGGAGGCGCAGAAGGAGAAAGAGTGAGACATGCTTCAGGTAGAATTTGTCTGGTGCCCGCCTGCAATGATAGCCAACATGGATTCTAGGCGCTGGATTCCTTTCGGGGATCCAGGGGTGGGTTGCAAATTCCAGATGTTACTCTGCATTGCTCTGGGAATCGAATGTACTTCTCTCTGACTTCCAGGACTTGGAGGGTAAAATCAGGACATTGGGATTGCATTGAAATTTTGGCATAGTGTCTGGTGCCAGTTGTGCATTCCAGGAGCTGAAATGGGGATCTGCTGGAATTACCAGGACCCACCTTCTGCCAGTTCCGGCTTCCTGTTGCTGCCGCTCACAGAGAGCTGCGCCGCATCTCTCCAGAGGAAGGCAGATACTTGAAAGTAATGCTTGTCCATAAAGTTAAAATAGCATGTGAAATGACGGTAACCAAGACTTCCTCCCTCACCCAACACACACAAAATTATATGAAGGTATTTAAAATAGTTGAATCTTTCTTTGACTTTGAAAGTGTTCCTAACTAGGATTTGGCTTCAAGACATCTTTGCGCCCAGTTTCTGAGACTACCATCTTCCTATAATGTGACTAACTTGTGTTCATATAGTACCCTCGGGCTGCAGTGTCTCTGCAAAGGGACCTCCAAACAAGAGCTTACCCATGGAGAGGTCTGTCTGTGTGATCCACTCTGCCCCCCACTGTTCATTTCTGGGAAGTGCAGGGTGTGGAAGGCCCAAGCAGTCTGGATTAGACTACTTTGAGCAGTCATGTCTGACTCATGAATTTGGCCTCCCTGAGACTTGGAGACGTGCTTTCCACACGGAGAAATCAAAGGTGTTGAGCTCGCCCACCCTAAAGGGTCTTCCTGGGTCCAGATTCTATTTGAGAGGCAATGGCTGTAGAAAAATATTTATGGTAGCATCCCTCAGACTCGATCAACTTATGCTCATGGCGCGACAGTTGTGGTAGAAGGCTGAGTCTACACTCTGCTGTTCAGAGGAAGTGGGGCTTCTGTGAGAGGGTTAACCTGTGGGCTCTGGGTTCAAATCCAGAATGCGCTGATAAACAACCTAGTGGACTTGGTCAAGAATCTTGGTCTCTGAGCCTTGGTTTTCCTATCTATAAAATGCACCTGGAGTCATTTTATAATGTAGGTCAGTGGCAGAGCATTTGCCCAAGGTCTTGGGTGCCATCTGTAGAGTCCCTGTGTTTCTTGAGGGGGTGCTCCCACTTGAGGCACCGATGAGGAGACAGCGGTGTATGAGCGGCGGATCATGGGACATACAGAGTAAATGGTCTCTGCTGGTCTTTTCCTTCTTGCTAACAGCGTGTTTCTGCTGCTGGGAATCTTCAGCAGGACCCATCCTGCCACCCCCCCCATCCAGGTCTTGTTTTCCATCTGTGATTCTCACTTCACAACAGGGCTGTGAGTGTCCTTTGCGACCCTCAGGTCCCTCTACCCGGTGGGATGAGAAAACCCAAGCGCTGAGGGTCTGCAGCTGCAGTAGGCGTGGCCAGGGGCGTGGCTTCCTGTAGCCAGGACAAATTAAGGCACGTGCATGGCCCACACGTTTCCCACACGGGCCCACGCCCTAGAGTGGGTCATTTGGTCATTTGGTCTCTCGCAGTCCTTGTTCTCCGGTTCATCTCTAGATCAACGCCTCTGCTTCTAACCTTTTCTGATCATCCTAACCAAGGGCCTCGTAGGGCAGCGCTGATTTCAAATAACGTTCAACCCAGTTACTTAGGCTAATTGAAAGCAACGAACGCCAGAAATTGTGAGCCACGGCGGGGAGGATGGGGGAGGGCGGCTGGCACCTGTCGTCCCGCAGGCTGCCCTGGAGGGAAGTGATTAGTTTGCTTGGCAAAACCTCCTGAAATGCCCTCGGTGGGGCGGAAGCCAGGGAGTGGGTGGTGGGTTTGCTTCTAGGGTGTGTCGCTGCTTTCCATAGCAGATGTCACAAAAGAATGTTCAGCGCCGGAGAGGGATGGCCCCGCCCAGGAAGGGCTGATTTCCTGTTTGGACGACCCATTCATAAATCACCTCCTCCGACCACTGCCCGGTGCACTCAGGCCGCATGCAGGGCCAGGAGCCTTCTCCAGCCGCATCTGCTGGGTGGCTTTTGGGCTCCACATGATAGAGGGATTGCCTGGGCCTTGCCCGGGTGGTGTTCAGCTGTGAATCTCGACCTTGCCAAGGGTGTTCAGCCAGCTCCAGGACTGACACACGCATTCTGGTCTCGGGTGCACCCCAACACACAGTGCAGGTCACCTGGGGCGGGCAGGTGGCTGCTGAGATGGGGGAGACTCTGCTTCCCCCTCCATACCTGGCCCCAGCTCTGGGTACCTAGGCCAGGGTGATTCCCAAGGCAGAAGGAGAAGCAAGTGGTCCTAGAAAGAGTGTTTGCTCAGCTGCTTCTAGCAAGGAAGAGCTGTCCTTCGCCTCTTTCCCATGGCATCTCCTGGCCACCTTTAAAATTCAGTCTGCAATTCTTTGTCCCACTCCTTCTTTCTCCCTTTCTCTACCTCTTCCCTTTCTTCCCTTCTCCCTCTCCTTTTTCCTCCCTCCCTCTCTTCCTCCTTCCTTCCTCCCTTTTCCCTTCCTTTTTGAGGCAATGTCTTATGCTGGCCATGCTGAGCTCAAATTTTAGCCCTATAAGCAAAAATCAGCTTGAGCTTCAGATCCCTTTTGCCTCCATCTGTAGACGGCTGGGATGACAGGCCTGTGCCCCGTGCCTGGTTTTCAGTGCCAAAGATGGAGTCCAGGACTTTACTCTAGCCAGACAAGCATTCTACCCACGGAGCTACGTCCCGGGCGATCTCTGTGATTTTTTTGTTTTTTCTGTTCTGACATAGCTAGAGATGGCAGATCATCTGAAAAAAAAAAAATCTCAAGTTTTTGTGGCAGTTTCTGCCCCGTGGCAGCTGCTTGATGGGAGGGAAGCAAGATTACGTCCTCCTTCTTCCTGGAGGGACAGCCCGTGAGCAGCAGAAGAAGGGACCCTCTGGAGAAGGTATTCACTGTCCTCTCAGAGCTGCCGATGAAGCTGGTGGCAGAACCGGCCCTGACTTCTGGAGACGCACTGTCTCCCCCTGCTGTCAGACCACGTCTGCTCTGCTGCGGGTCTGCCCTGGAGAGACAGTGGAGAAATTTGGTCACACACACACACAGGTTCTCAGCTGCAATGCCTTTCAAATGGTACTTCTCTCTCTCTCTCTTTCTCTCTCTCTCTGCCTTCAGGTGCTGGCTTGAAGTGTTATCTATCATTAGAATTACCTTTTTACAGTTGTTTTTAAACCCCATAAACCCAAATCTTGGAAGGTTGGTGGTTTAGAGACGGGAGTTACAGTTGCTCCTGCTTGAGCCTGAACCAGGCTTGTAGCAGTAATTTTTCTAACCTCCTACTTTGAAATTATTTTGGATTTACCAAAAGTCAGTAAGAATACTGCAGAACGTTCACATATACATTTTCCCTCAAGGTCTCAAGTATTCATATCTTGCACCTCTTCCTTGATTGTATTTATCAAAACCAAGACAGAAATATTTGTTAAAATGCCCTGGGGCTTGTGAGAGGGCTCAGTGGTTAAGGTGCTTGCGGCGAAGCCTGAGGATCTGAGTTCATATGACAGAAAGAAATGACTCTTACAAGTTGTCCTCTGTCTTCCATATATGCTTGCCTCCCACAACACACACAGCTACTGTAAAGCTTTCTAAAAATTAAAAAGAAATACTGGCAAAATCACATTATACTTTTCAGAAAATTTTTTCATTAACTTTTCAAGTTATTTCAGAATCTTCTATGGCAGTGGGTTGTCATGATTCTAGAAGCCTCCTCTCGCTGTGTGACAAAGTCTCCATCCTTGCTTGACTTCCACGACCTTGACACTTTTGAGAATGCTGACCTGTTCTTTCCCAGATGAGGGCTCAGCCAAACTCTTCTATCTAGAGCCAGATAAGTATTCTGGGCTTTGCCTGTTGGACGGTCTTGGTTGCGCCCACTTACCTTCAGTGATAGCACAGAAGCAACCTTAGATTAGATACCGATGCACGAGCCAGGTTGTGCCCAACATAACACAGTTGGTGAACTGGGGCGAAGGTTCAGAGCTGTTCCTCTGGTTGTGATTTGCCAACTCCCGTTGGCAAGGATTCCTAAGTCTGCCTGATGCTCGTGTGCTGATGAGAATGGCCGCCATCTTCCCAAAGCCTCAGTGTTCAGCTCTGGCTTAAGAGGTCGGCTGCAAAGTTAAAAGTTGCTGTTTTTCCTTTGTAATCAACAGCATTTCTGGAGAGACACTGTGGGATTATGCAAAAACCCTGTTTCTTTTCAAACGTTGGCTTGCTAAGTTTAGGGTGTATCAACAGAGCTTGCCTGAACCAGTCAGTTACAGCATCATGTCTCACGGTGGCTTTCTGTGTTTAGTCTGTTAATTGGAACTGTCTTGTAAGGAAGAGCTACGCCTTCCCCTCTGTATTTATTTATCTATCAATTATTCGTGTCCGTACGACCAAGGGTCTCATTTACATTTTGGGTTAAGATGGCCCTGAGTTTCGTTATATATAATTTTATTTATTTATTTGAGGAGGGAGCCCGTGTGTACTTTGAGGATTTGTGAGCAAGAGGCCTTTTCTGCTGACCTATTTCACTGGCTTCAATTATAAGTCAGGAAGTTTGGGCCTTAAACACCTTGTAGGTTTTTCCACTTGTTGGCTTTCTCCAGAGACGGCTTTGGGGGGTCTTTACCGCCCTTTCTAGGGTTTACAGCGGTTTCCCATGTGTCCTTGGAGATTCACCGTGGCCAGCACACCCTTGGCCGACCTGTTGGAGTGAAGTTGCTTTGGAAGGCTGTCATCACAGTTGTACATTTTATTCCATCAAGTGCTTGGTGCATTTCATAGAACTTCCAGGGGGGGCTGCCAAGATAGGGTTGTGAAGTGTCCCATGCCCTCGTGCGTGCTGGGTGAACTATTTTTGACTAAGAGATCGTGGCAGAACGGTCTCCGTCAGATCAGATGCACTGGGACTTGCTTGTTCTGCGCTCTTTTGTTGACAGCTGTGGTTGGGCTCAGGGTGATCAGGGGGTGCTGGGAGATAGCTTGGCATCGGAACCCCTAGATAGGATGGGACGACGCAATGTCACTTTCCTGCCCCTTTGCTCAGCAAAGCCTTAGTGGCCCCTAACGAGAAGCAAGGCAGCAAAAGGCAGCTTTGGGTTTGGAAGACTTTCTGTGATCAAGGGCTTGAAGTGCCTGGATTTGAGGCAGCCCTGGGCAGCGGGCAGGATCAAGTTCATCTGATCCATTTAATAAGATCAAGGGCAGTTTTGACATGCTATATACAATGTAAAGTATGCCTCGTCCAGAGATTGTCTAGTTGATGGAGAAGATCCAGCCCATGGTAGGTTAGAGTAGGCCCTGGACGGGTGGATAAAGTACAGAGAGCTGATTGAGAGAGTCGGCATCCTTGCGTATACTTAGCCAGACATGCTGGTCTGGCAAATAAAGATTGTCACTCTCTCAGCTGTTATGTGGCTATGGTGTGGCCAGTTCCCTCGGTCCTTTGGTGATGGAGCACACTCTCCTGCCAAGCTGGGCTATGAACTGTAATCGAACAATCGTAAGAGAAAATTAAAACCCTTGTTCTCTTAAATAAAAAATAAAGCAAGCTTCACGCTCACACTCTGGCCATTGTATTTCGGTAACTCTTTACATAACGTGGTTCTTCATTCTCGAAAAACAAGGGTGCAAACTGATATGCAGGAGGAAAGAAAATGCGCACGGGAACCCGACATGAACCTATAGTCACCACTATGGTCACCACTGGCCTAAATGCCACCTGCAGGCCCAGCATCGGGCACCTGCTACATCCCCAGCCCAAGTCGTATGTGTATTTGTTAACTGAGGTGCCAGGGATTGAACCCAGAACTTGTGTCTAGGAAGCAAACGCTTTAGCACTGAGTGTTATTACAGAGAAGCCAAGTTATACCAAATTAAATGAGGATATCTGACTTAGATATCAGTTTAGTAATTTCATGGGAAAAATATATCTAAATGAGCAAAAAAAAAAAAAAAAATACGTCTTGGAATTAACTCCAGAGTGACATGATGCGTTGTAGGCTGTCTCAGTTCATTAGTGATGTACACTGTAGCCAAATGTTTGAACAGAACGTTTGTGTTTGAGTTGGCGCCACAAGTCAAGCCGGAAGTCTCTGCCCTTCCACATGGGTGCGTTGTGACCTTAGGTGGGTCACTTCACCCCCATGGAGCTGTGGGACGAGAGGGAGGGGGCCTCATACTTACAGCAGAGAAGGTTTTTGACTGTGTTGACATGTGGGGCCTTCACGGATGGGATTGTGGCTGCAGAGACGAGGCATCGGCATTTAGCACACTGTGAGCTGACGTCAGTCCTTCCTCCCATACATTGCTTTGCTAGGTGTTCTGCCACAGAAAAGAGAAAAGCAACTGTAATAAGCACAGTGGCTCTTCTGGTGGGGGTGAAATGTGTCACCAAAGTTTTGATTTGCATTTCTCTTATGGATGATGGCACTGAGCCTCTTTCAAAGATACAGCTTCTGCGTCTTCTTCGGACAAAGATCTGATCGTATCCTTTGACTGTTCATTTATTTTGTGTGTGAGTGTGTGTGTGTGTGGTGTGTGTGTGAGTGTGTGTGTGAGTGTGTGTGAGAGTGTGTGTGAGAGTGTGTGTGAGTGTGTGTGAGTGTGTGTGTGTGTGAGAGTGTGTGAGTGTGTGTGTGGGGAGGGTATCTGTATGGGTGGTGTATGTGCACATGTGCTAGAGACTGTAGGAGAACTTTGGGTTTCCTGCTTTACCTCTTTCTGCCTTATTCCCTCGATACAGGGTCTTTTACTAAGCTGGTCACCATCAAACTCCCACGATCCCACATTCCCTGTGTGTCCATGCTCACCTTTTTACATGGTGCTGGGGATTTGAACACAGGGCCTCATGCTTGCACAACAAATGTTTTTACCTGCTGAGGCATCTCCCCAGTCCCCTCCCCTTGTCTACTTTTGAATTCTTTTTATTGTTGAATTGTAGAATTTATTTGCATATTCTGGATATTAACCCATTATCACATATCTGATTTCTCTCTGTTTTTTTTCCCCACTCTGTGTATCTTTTGACAGTATCCTTTGATGCAGAAATGCTTACAGTTTTGATGAAACTTTATCCATTTCTTCTTTGTTGCTTGTGTTTGGGTGTAACCTATAAGAGATCCTTGTCACAATGTTCTGAAACTTTTTCTTCTAAAATTTTTGTAGTTTGAGTTCTCGGGTTGTAGGTCATGGATACATTTGGTGTGAGTTTTCTTTACCATGTTTAAAGTTCAGTTTCATTCTTTTGCATGTGGATATAGTTTTTCCAATATCCTATATTGGTTAAGACTGTTCTTTCCCCCATTGAATGGTCTTGATACATGTTTTAGTTTTATTACACTTTGTTGCAGTAAAATATCTGACCCAAGTGACTTAAGGGAAATGGGGGTTTATTTTAGCGCATAATTCTGGGTGACAGTGCATCACAGCAGGGGAATCATGGTAGCGGGGGAAGTGGGCACGTCACATCCACAAGGATGGAAGGCAGCAGATGAATGCATACCTGTTCACTTGCTATCATCTCCATATGGCCCCAGACCCCAAGCCCAGGGAACGGTAGAGTCCACAGTAGGCTGGTTCTTCCCACATCAAATAAGGCAATCCATCAGACATGCCCAGAGACCAACCCAAATCTAGAGAATCCCTTCAGGTGTGCCCAAGAGGCCTGTCTCCCAAGTGTCAGGGTGACAACTAGTGCTTGCCATCACAACATACACGTGTCGAAAATTATGTGTATGAGAATTTCTTCTCTGTGCTATCTATTTACTCCATTAATATGTGTGTCTGTCCTTATACCACTTATAATACTGGGTTACTATTGCTTTATAGTTTGTTTTGAAATCAGGCAGTATGAGCTTTCCAACCTTGTATCTATTTTTGAAAATGATTTTGGCTATTTTGGATTTATCTCTTTTGTTTCTATATGAGGTTTAGAATGATTTTATTTCTTCAAAATGTCATTCTGATAGAAATTGTACTGAATCTATAGATGACGAAAAATGTTGTCTTCTGAGCTACTTCTTTCAAAATACTTTGTAGTGCGTACACCTTTCATCTCCTGGCTCAGTGCGTTTCATTCCTTTGATGCTATCATAAATGGAATTATTCACATCATTTCTTTCACAGATTGTTACTAATGCATATAAATGTACATGATTTTCTGTGTTTGTGTCTTTAAATTTGACCATTTGCTTATTAGCTATATTTAGGAAAGAAAGAGCTCTTTGGTGTTTTTCTTCTTGTAATATCATATCTTCATATCATATGATATGATATCTTCATATCATAATGTGAACAGAAATAATTTGACTTCTTTTCCAATTTGGATGTTTTTGAGTTTTTTTTTTCTTGCCTACTTACTCTGGTTAGACTCTCAGTAGAAGAACTCTTACTGTTTTCCCAACAACTATGATGATAACCTTGGGCTTTTAATGTAAGGTTTTTGTCATGTCGAGAACATTTTATTCTAAGTGTATTGAGTTTTATTTTTCATCATGAACATGTTTTGAATATTTTTTACTAAGTGTTTTTCTGCATCAAGCAGATGGTCATGTGCTTTTCTCCCTTCCATTCTGTGAACATGGTGCAGGTATGTTTAGTGACATTTTCACGTCGAGCTGTCCTTCGTTCAGGGAGCACATGTTACTCGTAGTCATATTTGCTACTCTTCTCGTCATGTGACGACTAGTTGACAACAAACAGTTGAGGAGAGGAAGGTTGAGTGTCGGCTTACAGATTGGGGAGATGCATTCCATCATGGCAAGGAAGACATGGCGGCAGGAGCTGGAGACCAGCCGGTCACAGGGACCTGCAGTCAGGAAGCAAAGAGGGATGAATGTGCTCAGTTCCCTTCTCCTTTTCCAGCAGCCTCTGGAACTGCGCTGCCCCCACTTAGTCAATTTGTCCTAGAAAACTGTCCCCAGGCATGTCCAGAAATTTGTTTTTATGGTGATTCTAGATCCTGCCAGGTTAACAGTCCATATAAACCATCATAATTATGGCATATAATTCTTGACATTGTCAAATTCTATTTCTAAGTGTTTCATTGGTGATTTTCACTTCATAGTCATAAGAAGTATTGCTACGTAGTTTCCTTTCCATGTAGGGTCATTCTCTGGTTTTCATGTCAGGACTATGTTGTCCTCAGACTAAGCAGGACATGGTCCCTCCTTACCAACCTAAGAAAAGACTTTATGTCAGTTCTTCTTGAAATGCTTGGCAGAATTTACCAGCAAAACAGGCTTTCTTTGTTGGGAGGTATTTGCTTATAAATTCAATTTCCTTACTTGTTACGTGGATTTTTATAGTTTTTACTTCTTCATGGGTCAAGTTTGGTAGATTTCTAGGAATTTTCTCATTTTAGCTATGATCATTTATATTTATTTGTTTACTATGATTGGACCCAAAACTTCACATGTGGTAGGCAAGTGTTCTATCACTGAACTACATTCATAGCCCCAAACATCATGCTAACTGCACTGTTGATAAATAATTATTGTTCTCTGTTTTATTGTATTACTTTAAAAGAATGTGTGTATGCATGTATACATGTGAGTGGGTTCATGTGTGTGTATGTGTGTGTGTGTGTGTGTGTGTGTGTGTGTGTGTGTGTGCATGCAGATGTGTGTGTGTGTAGGCCCAAGGGCGATATTAGAAATGCTTGATTGTTCTTCTACCATATTGTTTTGAGCCTGGGTCTTAATTAAACTTAGAGTGCAGTATTTTTTTTTTTTTACTAATTTTGTTTTTATTTTTACTCTTTTACAATCTATACATGTAGACGATGCATTTTGATCATAGCTACCCCATCTCCCTCCTGCATCCCTAGACATTTCCCTAGCATGTCCACTCCTGCCTTTATGTGCTAGTTTTTTAAATTGGACAATATAAAGTAGTATGTAAACAATAAAAGAAAATATATTAAGGATATAAATAGTTATTATTGAGCTTCCAATTCCACATGGTTAAGAACACATAATAAAGCTGAAGAAAGCAGTTTTGTCTATCTTCTATAAGACTAAGTTCATGGTGTGAGCATACAGAGCCCTGGCCCACAGGAGGCCATCCACCTTGTCAGCAAACAGAACCCCAACCCAGGGGAGCTGTCCACACTGCGTGCTCATGGAGCCTACCCCATGGGAGGCCTTCATGTTGTAACTACACAGATAAGGAATTCAGGGTTTTGATAGACAGTGTGGTATGTCAGGCTATTATCATTCAGCTGTCCGTGGGCCAGAACACTGAATGTAGAAATCGTTTCATCTCCTCTTTGCCATTGTCTGGTGCACGTGGGACACAGCAGCCTCATGTGCAGTGCTTCTAGGGGTAGGCGGAGTGCAGTACTATGGCTAGTCTTGCTCCAGGGGATCACAAGCTCTGCCTTCTGGGGTTGAATCACAGGGAGACCCCCATAAGTTTGTGGAATCTGGGGATCTGAACGCTCTAGTCCTTTTGCTTGTATAGCAGGCACTTTAACTGTGCTGAGTCCCCCTGAATTACTTTCTTACCTAAGAATGAAACTAATTTTAAATAACATTTTTTTAAAGTACCATAGAATATGAAGACTGCTTGTGTAGATTATTGGTACAAATTCTCTTTTTGCCACATATCTAAGTCACTGTTTGCCTATTAAAAATAGGAGAACACATATAAAACTATCAAACTACATAAAAATGATTCTTACATAAAACAACATGAAATGATAAAAATGATATACCTTAGACTGTAGGACCCCTGGGAAGTTGTTTTTTTTAACAATTGACATCCTTACCTTGTATTTTGATTTGGTCTTTAACCTACTTAATTTGTGCAGCAGAATGAACCAGTGATATATTTGGCTCCAGTTTAGATTTCTCAAGTTTCTTTTCAGCAATCGGGCCAGACGGTGCTAGGAAGTCAGCAGCACCGCGTGGTGTGAACCTTGTAACTTTTCCTTGCTCCCCACTGTCCCTCAGGCAGGGATCTTGCTGCAGAGAGTCATTTGTTCATCGAGTGTTTATGAGGTACCTGCCATGAGCCAAACGCCTCTGTAACCATAGGGCTCTTCATGATGCAAAACAGACGCTCACAAGACAGACAATGCTCCGTGCATTGGGAGAACCAAAAAGTGCAATCAAACCCCAAACCTTTTTCTCAGAAAGAACCGATTCTGTTGCCAGGTTGCGAGGTCAGAACTGTTTTCATGCTATTCCCATTTATCTTAGCCACTTGCCCTGTTGCGATGATAAAATACCCTGCTGAGAGCAGCTCGGAGAGGGTCTTTGCAGTTCACCAGGAGGGAAAGTCACGGCAACCGGGTCCCATTCCGTCCACAGTCGAGGGCAGTCCTGCTTGCTGGTGGTGCCGGGTCCTCAGCTCTTTGTTATGGGAATGATGTCACCTGCGGTGGGTGAGTCTTCCCCCCTCCGTGAATCTAACCCAGAGAATCCTCCACACACACTCCCAGAGTTCCCTTTCCCAGGGGATTCTAGACCTCCTCACAGTTGAGATTCCATTCCTGGTTGCCTAGCTGGGCCTGGGCCGGCCCTTGCATTGGGCACTTGAAAAGCCCTCTCTATGGGGCAGGGGGCTGCATTCAAGCAACAGGTAGATCTGCACAGGGCCTCTTGTGAATTTTCTAATAGCGCATGTGAAACCGATACTCTCTCTAGAGAAAAAAATACGGTAAAATGGGAATCCAACCATTTCATTATACTAAGAGGCCAGAGGCTTTTACTATTTCAGGGAAGGACAGGTAGAGAGAGAGGAGGTGAATTCTGAGTTGACTTCTGAGTAGTTCATTGGGAAGTAATCAGTGGGCAATGTCTGACCCCAGGATGAATTTCACTACTAGATAGTGTTTTTTTTCTGGAAGAGCATACCTTATTGTGCCATCACCTAAGAAGCTGGTGTTTAACTTGAGACTATGAACAATTTTGAAATACGCTTCACCCCTCTTTGGGATATCATGGGACTAAGTGGACTAGTGGCTTCCAACAGGGATGCCAGGAAAGGTAAGGTCCGCAGAGAATTGTCTGTGGTCCAGAAGTGGCACCTCTGCCTCTTGAGTTACATTGTCACGGAGGGGCAGTTGGTGGTCTTCTGAAGTGTTGCCATTTCAAAGGGTTTTTTTAAATGCTCTTCCACACATGATTGAATTTCATCTGGTATCCTTGGGCACTAGTGAGCTGTCTATCTGGGTCTTTAACTTTTCTGTCCCCCGCAGTTTAACCAAAGTGCTTTTATGCTCTACGGACTGGAAGCCCAGAGCTGGAAACTTCACATGAAATAACTCACTCAATCTCGCCTTCCACAGGTGCAAAGGACATAAATAATTCAAGTGCACACTGCCTGGGCGTTCCATATCATGGACCATTTAGATTTAATGTCCAGACACTCACCTGTAACTGAATACATCAGACCGCGCCTCCTACTTGAGACAGGGAAGGCTGCTATTTCAGACGCGTGTGCTCCTGTGGACTGGAAAGCTGCCTCTACCCTCTGTCGCTGCTGAAGACCCTTTGCTGGGTTGCTGTCTCAGAAAGTCATTGAGAACAGAACCCCCAGTGGCTGTCTCTTGAGGTTGAATGGAGGGGTGATCTGTGGAAGGCAGACCCTGGAGAGTGGCTCCTTTAGCTGGAGCCATTTGGGGAAGCAGAGGAGCTTGCCCATGGGAGTGTGCTTCATAGACTTTATTCTCAGAGTCATGAGTTTGAACTTGAGACTGGGTGAGCGTCGGGGTGTGCTGACAGTGGGTTTGGCTTTCTGCTTCCACGGCAAATCTCGTGCCGGGCACTCAGAAGTAGCAGTCCTTTTTCTGGTGACTGAAGGTGAGGCCACAACTTTTTGGCTCTACTTCTGTCTGCATCGTTCATGTGTGGCTTTGCACATGGCACTGTCGAGTACGCATGTGAAGCTAGAGAAATGCTGCTGTGCCGTGGTGCACTTCCCGAGGACGCTCATGTGTGGCCCAGTACCACTGATTCAAGGTCCCGGGCCAGCGGCAGCCACGGCACACAGTAGGTGGTTGCAATGCAAATCCTCGGGTGCTGTTTCATACCCAGTCCCTAGGGTGGGCCCAGGAATCTATTTTTTTTAAGAAACCTTTTGGAGACTCTGATGCCTGCTGAAGTTTGGACACCACTGGCCTAGAGGTGTGTGTGTGTGTGTGTGTGTGTGTGTGTGTGTGTGTGTGTGTGTGTGTGTGTTTGCCAGAGAAATAATTGGATAATCATGCACCCACACGCACTAATGCCCATCACTTCTCAGTGGAAATCCCGCAGCTGCTTGCAGGAGAATCTTATGTTATATTCTTAAATACCCAGGTCCTCCCTGTCCCTGGCATTTTTCATTCTGAATTATGACCTCCTCCTCTAGTTCTTCTTTTTCCCTTCTATTTTTTTTTTCCTCCTGCCATATCTCATATGTTTCTAGATCATTTGCTTAGTCGTCTCCTAGGAAATAGAGGTGGGAGGGTGGGGGTGAGAGGCATCTTTACATTTGCCAATTGCAAGAGGAGGCTGCGCCAGTAGGTCAGACTGTCACTGAATTACCTGCCCTGTGCTGGGCCTTGACTTAGACACCACAGTCTGAGTACTTCAGCTCTGAGAGGGACAGACAGAAAGGGTCCCCTTGTGGGTGGCCGTGGGTGAAAGTGGCATTCTCAGGCTTATGTCTGGGAGCATCCAGAGGCTAAGGACAGACTAGCTAGCAGAAGTGTTTTGTAGGACAGGCAGGGTGACCAGAGGAAGACAGAAGGAAATCTGAGGCCAAACTTTTTACATCTAGATGTAATCTACATAAAGCAAAGTGTTCAACTTCAGAGTTTTTTTTTTTTTAATGTGTAGGATCTTTACCCCCACAAGCACCAATTGGATCAAATATGAGACTTTCTTATCCTCCCAAAAGACTCCCTGATGTCCCATAGCTCCCTGACCCAAAGGTAGCCCCCATTTTATTGCCATAAGTTGGTTCTCTTGGGACATTTATAGATTACAAACTAGCGTGTTTCAGAATGTGAAGTTTTCTTGGCCACGGAGTATTTTGTGAAGTTCATTGTGAGTATTTAAAAATTGGGAGATTTTTAGCTAGCACCCGAGAGATCTGCACAGCACTGGGGCTGTAGTTCAGTTGGGAGAGTGTTCCCCTGGGCATGCATGAGGCTTTCCATTCCAGGGCTGCATAAACCAGTTGTGGTGGCGCATGTCTATAACACCCGTGCTCTGCAGATGATATCAAAAAGACCAAGGGTTCAAGGCCATCCTTGGTCATAACAAGTTCAAGACCAGTCTGGGTTATATGAGACCCAGTCTCAAAAAAAAAAAAAAAATAGCAGCATTAGACTGCAATCAAGTAGGACCTGTCCCCCTCTCCCCAAGGCAGGTGCTCCTCTCCCATTGCCCCTGTGTTCACCATGGTTCATATCTGTCCAGTTACACCTTCGTTACCAGCTTGACCCACAGTGGCCCTCGCAATTGCAATCCCTGCCTTCGCATATTGTTCCGTTGTTCCCTTGGGGGTCCCAGCATGGGTGGGGTGTTAGATAACTTCATTCGTCCATCAGCATCATTGCATGCCCACTGTTGCAGTCAGCCTGCATGCTTGCTGATAAGTGACCATTAAATGGCTTAAGGGAACAAGGGGTTTATTTCCTCACGACAGACAGTCCGGTTACAGTTCTCAGCCCAGCTTGACGGGAGAGCATGCATCAACACCAGAGATGTAATGGCTGAGAGAGGGACGACCCTTACTTGCCAGACCAGCATGCCTGGCCGAGTGTGCACAAGGATGCCGACTCTCTCAACCAGCTCTCTGTGTTTTATTCACCTCTTCAGGGCCTAATCCCACCCACCATGGGCTGGGCCTTCCTCATCAGCTAGACAACCTCCTGCAGGTCTGCTCTGGGCTTAACTCAGCCACTAATTCTCTACAAATGTGCCCAGAGCTCAAACCCTCAACTATCAAGTTGACACCTGTGCCCAACTATGACTCTCACCATGACTCAGCCACGTGCCAGGTGTTGGGATGAGCAGGAAGTTCCCTGCAGTGTCCGTGGGACGGTGTAAGAAGCCACAGTGCACTTCATCTTGCTCTGGTCTGTTCTTACAACCCCTTGGAGCCACCGTAGTGCATAGTCCCTGGCTGTGAACCTGTCTGGTCTCTTATAAGCACCACAGATCCTTCTTTTAAGCCTCTGCTCAAGTCCCGTCTCTCTCTCTCTCTAGTTTAAGTGCACTTTATTTTTAGGCAACCTACATGACATTTTTTTTTTCTCTTAAAAACAATGTCTCCACTCCTGATAAATCAGTCAAAATAAAAGCTCAAGGTGACATCAGTCCAAGGTCCTACCTCTTCTGAGAGGCCCCCACTAACCAGTCTCTTCCTCCCTTGCTGCTGCCCTCCCTGAACTCTAAGCAGCACATCTTCCACACACATCCCCAAATTCATTCTCAGTTATGTATGCTCTTAACGTGGAAGAACAAAGAACTGTTTTTTTTTTTTTTGCACGTGTGTGTACACATGTGTGCAGATGTGTAGAAGAGGGCACTTGAATGTGTGTGCCTGTGGAGGTCCAAGGGTGACATTGGGAATCACCCTGGATTGCTCTACCTCCTTAATTGCTTTGTTTTGGGGTTTTCCAGGCTCTGCCGTCCAAGGCTAGAATTGGAGGCCACTGCCATTTCTGACTGGTATCTTTATATGGGATTTGAGGATCTGAACTCGGGTCTTTTTGCTTGTGAGGCGAAGGCTTTAACCCCTGAGCCATCTCTCCAGCCCTGCTTTATTTCTTCAATTAGAGATTGTTTGCAGCTCTGGACAGATTTTACCCTATGTTCCTTGGCTTTGCTTCTTGCTGTTCTATACAGTTCTGAGCATGCAGCACCACACTAGTGGTGACAGGGGATAGACAGAGGTGGGGGTGAAGTGAGCCCCAGAAAAGACTGCAGGGGAGAGGAGGGGAGCTGCAGCCTCCTCCCAGCCGGTGCCCTCCTGCAGGGAGCCCGGTGGGACGTCTGCCTGTCCTTGAGCCCCAGCATCCTCGAGGAGAGCCGACACCCCGTGAGGAGGCCATAGGCATTCCAGACAGTGTCATGGGAGGTGTCGCTGGCCGTCTCCCCTTACAGCCTGTCCCTGGGGCGGCAGGAGAGGGTTCACCAAAGGTGTCACTCTGACGGCCATTCCCTTTTCCGCCATGCCCCATTGAGGGCCGCGGGCTCCCCAATCCGTCCCGCTTTTAGCTTCTGACGCAGTGACACCACTTGCTAAAAGCAACTTGGTAGCAAGTAACACCACACCTTGTAACACGGCCTCCTTGAAAAGTGCCTCAGACACGAGCCAAGGATGGTGACCTTTTCCCGATGGATCTCCACTCCCAGGCCAGCCAGCCGGACCACTGCCCTGCGGTCAGGAGAAGCGAAGGAGAGCCTTGGGTTTAGGGGCACTTAAAGCCACTTCGCTTACTGGGGTTTCTGTTCTATGTCACTTGGCGCACAGAGGTTCCAAGAATGACTTGGCCCCTTGACAGGGAACACGATTGAATGTCAGGACCTAAGCTAATGCAAAATATGTTTCAACTGGCCAAGTCACGCACGGGCAATGCAAGAGGCCATTGGACATTCAGGCGCTGGCGCCATGTGACCGAGGGGCTCCGCTGGCGGGGCTATGTGACGATGGACGTGGAGCACCCAGCCGTGTCTTAGGCAGAATGTGCTGATTTTGAAATGCACGAGGGCATCTCTTTACAAAGAGGCACATTCTTAAATGCCACTTGCTTCCTGTCTGTCTTCCCCTCATGCTTCCTTCTCCTGTCTTGTCCCCATTCCCTCCCTTCCAGCCTGTCGCTGGTTCTTTGTGTTTATCTCTTGTGCCTTGGACACAACGCCAAAGCACAGTTAACTTTATAGATGTTACTTTTTTTTCTTCTTCTCTTAAGCACCTAGATTTAGGTAACAGAGAAAGGAGAATGAATGTTTCAGCCTCGGGCCAGTGAGGGGTTCCACTTACAACTATTAAAACAATGGTCAGTCAAGGGCAATTTACCCATTGGGAAATGTCAACAATTGCCAACAGAGAAAGGTACCAATCAGTGACTTAAAGTAGATGGATGTTTGTGAACTACTTAATGAAAAGGTTGGAGGCAGATGACCTTGGCTTGGAGGATCCACAGGGTCTCTAGGGGATCCAGGATCTTTTCACCCCTTTGTGGTCTTGCCTGGAGTCTCTTCACAGACGGGGATCAGGGTCTGGGAGCAATGACATGCCAGGAGCCAAAGCAAAAAGTGAGGGAGCTGTGTGTGGGGGGCGAGTGGGCAACATAAATTCTGCTTTATGTGAGAGTGAATATTTTCTAGTCCTGCTGTGGAGGAAACGCCCTTTCCAGGGAACTAAGTCACTGTGCTGTGATCAGTCCTCTGAGACTCCTGATTCCTTGGGATTGTTTCCCATTGCCCCCCCTTCCCGCCGCCCCCAAGGTTCTTTCTCACCATTGCCGACTGTGAAGATTTCTATTTCTTGCTAGCTTTTGCCAGCTGAGTTCACAGTCAGATGAGCCAAGGCTCAACTGAGAATCCCTAAGAATCCCTGCCTTAGAAGTCAGTAAAGTCAGGCCCTCCAAACTCATGTCCAAGTAATACCTTGTATCAGCGTGCATTGGAGTGGCATGATGTTCCCTTCAGTTGCCCAGTGGAAACGCAAACCGAGATTTCACTATTTAGCATTATCTTATGGTGCCCTTCTGACCGGGGAGTCTGTCTTTTGAAAAGTTTGGGTCTAGCTCTCTTTGGCTCGATCCTGGGAAATGATTTCTCTGCTCCGATGATTTGAGTTTGTGTGTTGTGTGCACCTGCCCGCGCACAGGCGTAGGCATACACTAGCGCCCCTCCATCCCAGTGGGAAAGGGAGACGGCAATTTCATGGGAGCTGTCTTTGTGATGAATGTCCCCATGTCCACCCCTAGAGGCCGTGACATTCCTGCCTTCCCCACTTGATAATCTGAAAATCTTCTGAGCCAGGCTGCCTCGCTACAGGCCTAGTGTGGCATGCCGTGGCAGCTCTGAGCTTCAGTCCCCAGGGCCCAGGTCAGCAAGTGTTTGAAGAGTCTGCAGGCTTGAAGCTGATAAGGCACAGAGAGAGAGAGAGAAAGAGAGAGAGAGAGAGAGAGACAGACAGACAGACAGACAGACAGACAGACAGAATATGGGCTTCGGTGATAAGACGACTGGGTTGCTGTGTTACCAGCTAGACTCAATGACACGGTCTAGTTTAGGTGCGCTGCTTTCCCGTTTATCTGCTCCCAGATGCGTTTACTTTATCTGGCCCTTCGCTCATACCCTCTGAAATGTGTCTCCACACGTGTTTGACGCTTTCTCTGTTTTCCAGTCTCTATTGGCTGCTCTTAAGCGCTCAAAATGTTCATCTTCCCACCCAGTGGGAGGTTTTACACTAAACACCAATGATTCTGCCCACTTCCTTTCAAGCTGAGAGCACGTGGAGTTTGGGGCTGGCGGGGTTTTCCCTGGCAGAGGAACTGCTGGTGGGATTTAAGTGTTCCTTCCACGTGTCTGTCTTCAGGGCGGGATGCAGACACCTCAGAAGGGAGTTCTAGATCCAGGCTTCCTGTGCTAGGGTCAGATTCCATCGTCGCATGCCCTCGGGTGAGTTATGTAACCTCTCTGCCCCCTGTGTCTTCGTCTGTCACAATTAGAATAATCGAACATGCCACAGATGGGAGTCAGCGACAAGGCACTATTTCAGTCCTTAAAAGGGGACCCGGCAATTAGTAAGCACCAGGTAAGTGTTGTTTAATAAGCAAATCTCGGGCTGGGGTTGTGGCTCATTGGTTGACTGCGCACGAACATGAAGCCCTGGGTTCGATCCCCAGCATGACATGCACCAGGAAAAGGCGGCACAGCCTGTGATCTCAGTACTGCAGAAGTGCAAGCAGGAGCATCGATAGCACAAGGCCATTCTCAGCTACCCAGTGAGAGAGAGGCCAGCCTGGGCTGCACAAAGCTCTCTCAAACCAAACAACAAACAGCAAACGAAATCAAACCAAGCCAAACCAAACCAAAAGCAAACCAAGCCAAAGCGAAGCAAAGCAAAGCAAAGCAAACCTTAAGGCTGGGACTTCTCAAAATCACTTGTGCATGAAATGCCTTTCGTTTCCCCCAGTTCTGGGGTTCTAACGTGGGTCTCTCCGAAAGGAGGCAAGTGCTCTACCGCTGCAACATTCCAGCCCCATCACCGGGCTTATTAGGGGAGAAGTAACAGGAAAATATCAACTTGAAGCATAAGTATATTATTACAAACATATGTGCTATATAAGCTGAACAGTGGGCGCATTATGTGTTAAGAAATTCAGCCAGGGACCAGTGAGAGAGCTCAGATAAGGCACCTGCTCATAAACCTGGAGACCTGAGTTCAATACCCAGAAGCTCAAGTTGTGGGAGGAGAGACTTGACTTATAAAAGTCATCTTCTGCATGTGTACCTTCTCTCTCTCTCTCTTTATCTCTTTCTCTCTCTTCTAAATGCATAAATAAATAAAAGTCTTTAAGGAATTAAAAAAAAAAAAGAAACAGAAACCAGCAAAATACTTGGTTTCACTTAGAGCTGCTGAGGCTGGCGCTTTAAGAAGCAGACGATGTCTAATGTCTTCAGAGACAGTTGTCCTGACTGCTTGCATTGTTTCCTCACTGACGTGGGAAGATCAGGAGCTTTGGGAGTTTCTGAGCCAGTGTGCAAGTCCATATGCCAGTGTGTAGCTGTGTGACTTTGATCTGCGTCACCTGAGTAGCTGCGTTCTGCTGCCTCATCTACAAAGTCTCTGGACTCTGTCTGGGCTGGCGCGGTGGTCCTCACAAAATGCCTGCGTAGGTGGGAAGTTCCTAAGGATGGCAGCCAGTCTTTTGCGTCTTCCTCTGCTGCAGGCTTTGTCTGTGTGTCTCTGGGATAGCCTCGCACGTGGACGAGGCAGCTCAGGCTGACCTGTCACGGAGCTGGCTCTCTTTGGTCCTTGCACTTTACCTCCGTCACGCAATGCGACAGTCCTGTGAGCGGCATGCATAGAGGAAAGATGCTGAATCCTAAGGGAAGCTTGCACAAATCCTGAACATTCCTGAACATTCTGACACGTGTCCATCAGCCTTGCAACCCGGGTGGGGAGAGCCATTCTGGAAGTCCTTTCTGAGTTGAAAGGGTGTGTGTGTGTGGGGGGGGGTAGGTTCCGGGCCAGTGTGTTGAGTTATCCAAGGGACAAAAGAGAAATCTGAGTGGTTCTCCTTGGTTAGGGACACTGGGATTCTTCAGCTATTTTCTCCTATTCAGAGAACTTGGTTATGGTCAAGGCCATTTATAGACTGCTTCCCCCTCTTTCTCTTCCCTGACCCTTCTCCTCCTCCTCATCCTGATAAGTGTGAAGGAATGTGGTCCAGGCCTCTTAGTGGCTTTTTCCAGCCCTCCAGAGTAGTTTAGAAGGAATCCTTGGTATTCTTATCTTGTTTAAGAGGTTAAACTCTTCTGCTAGACATAGCTCATGCCCAAGGGGAAACATGCCTATATGACCCATGGAGACTAGATGGCAACTTTTCACGGCTGTCTTGTGCTGTAAATTGAACCTGCTGCAGTTTGAGAAGCTGAAGAGCATTCTCGATTTTATGCAGTTTAATCTTCCAAGTGATAAAGTTTTTTTTCTCCTTTTTAGAGAAGTATGTTAGTGATGACTTATTAGGAGTAACCGGAGGGGAGCATTTTGTTTTAATTTTAAAAATCGAAAGCATGTTGCAGATCTCACATACAGAAGTACTGTCTGCTGAAAATAATCTTAGATGTAGATTACTGGATATAAAATGGAGCTTAAACTTTTATTTTTGCTAACCTGATAGTGCAGAATTTATTGTATTTTTAGAATATTAGCTGCATGGCCAATTCATTTGAACTGGAAAGTGGAAAGTGCATCAGTACACATGTAACTCAATCAAGGCCAAATGAAAGCACACTGGTTTTTCTTTCTTTTTTTTAAGTGTTTTTGGCTTATTGCCATCCTGCCAATTTATTCCTTGGAGAAAGTTAAATATTTTTAGAAGCCAGAATAAGATGTTTCAAAGGCAGTCAGGAGAGAGTCGAAGACTTAAATATACCAGCACTTGGCCAGCATATGGTAACTGGACGTGCATGAACGGACACGGCTGCATGGACAGGTGATCTTCTGTGCTCCCTGGGGTCTGGATTTGTTACTTTCTGAAGAAAGACAAGAAGCAGCTTGCGGGAGGAAGGGTTTATTTGGGTGTACAGTTCGAGGGGCTAGAGTTCATCATGGTAGGAAAGGCACAATGGCAGGAGTATGAAGTGGCTCCTGATCGCTGTGGTCAAGAAGTGAAACCCCACTAAGAAATCTCAAGTATGGTCCCCAGTGATCCACTTCCAGCTAAGTTCCCACCCAGGCTTGCCCTTAGCTGGGAACTGAGTATTCAAACACAGGAGCCTTTGAGGAATGTTTCACATTCACAACACAACTGGATCCTTTGCCTCAAGGGGATTATGTTGGTTTAACATTGTTGCCATTTTGAAATTCTTGACTGGAAATACACACTTTTGTTTTGTACTAGACCATGTAAATGAAGAAGCTGGGCCCATTCATTAGGCACCTGGTAATTCAACTCCAACTACAATTAAGTTGCATTTTATCAGATGGACCATGCTAGGAATTGGATCCACAGGCCTGGACATGTTTAGCATGTGCTTTACTACTGAGCTACCTTCCCAGCCTCATCCACCAGTTTTGCACTTTTGCATTTATACCCTGATCCTTGCTAACATTTAAAAAATATTTTGTTTAGAGTGTGTGTGTGTGTGTGTATGTGTGCATATCAGAGGGCATTGTGTGTCCCTGTGGAGGTCCAAGGATGACTTCAGGAATCACCCTGGATTGCTTCTACCTCCTTCTTGTTTTGCTCTGGGATCTCCCAGGCTCTGCCCACCAGGGCTGGAAGAACAGGTTGCAGCTGGTGTTTTTACACGGGACCTGGGATCTGAACTCAGGACCTGTTGCTTGCAAGGTGGAGTCTTAACCCCTGAGTCATCTCTCCAACACCCCCCACCCCACCCCCCACTAACATTTAAAAACTTTTTCTCCTCATGAATTTTTGAGGACCAGGCTAAAGAGTTTCTACCTAATTATGTATTGCAACTATTTGAACAAGTCTTAGAATTGGATAAACAGTGCTTTCGAAGATAAAAATTTGGCTGCATACCATGTAAAACTACAATTTCATTTTCTACCACTTTCTGTCATACTATATAGGTTCCATATATTTTGGTTAGAGTAAAAACAGATGAAATGAAGCTTTTATTTCTCATATTTTTCCCAGTCACTGTTGCTGGAGGCTAGGGGTGCCAGGAATTTTTACTTTGTAGTTTGTACAACTCTTTTTGTAAAGGAGGGAGTAATAATAAAGACTTAAGTTCTATGCCTTTTGATTCTGATTCTAAATGGAAGTCTTGCAAAGTGGGTATCTGAGGGCTCTTGTTTGAAGTCAACTGTGAAAAAGTGGGTGAAGTTCAAGAGGTGACTCGGAGCCCACGGATGGGCATCCGAGGGCGGTGGGTCTATTAGTGGCAGAAGTATTCAGTGGGTGTTTATAAACTTGGGAACGATGTGGGTGCAGGATCCAGTTTTATCCAATGTGATACACTAAGGGAATTTTATTTCCTTTCAAGTCCTGGACTATCAATAGTGGATTATTTTCCTTTTCTTCATCCTGGCGTTTGGAGTCTTTCTCATACATCCATCTTGGTTCAGAAACGGCTACCATTGGCGCACACCGCAGCTCACCTTTGACCCGGGACAGGGTTGCTCCTCTGATGCAGGTCGGTGCGAGTGTGAGGTGAACGGCTTGGGATTCTAAACCGGTGTTGACAAGTCACCCAGGCAGGACAATGGGGCGTGGCAGTGCCCCCTGCTGCTTGTGAAATGGTCAGGACTTCGATGCTGGGGATGAACTGGGGATGAGCCTGGCATTTGGATGCTTTGGCCAGTGTGATCCTGTAGTTGGCTCAGCACAACTGAACAGACGCCAGGCCCATCTAGGATGAAGCTCAGTGAGGGAGACCCTGGGGGAGGGAGCATCCCTTGCTTCTGTCTCTGAGCAGCAATGTTTGGACTAAAGGTTTGATTAAAAAAAAAAGAAAAAGAAAAAAAGACGTAATTTCAAAGACTTGGGATTGGACATGTAGCTCACTTGGTAGAGTGCTAGACTAGCAGGTATGAAGCCCCGGACTCGATCTTCAGCACCTAACAAACTACATAGATCAGTCATGGATGATGGTGAATGTCTGTAAGCCAATGCTCCAGACATGGAGGCAAGAAGTTCAAAGTCATCCTTGATCACACAGCAAGTTTGAGGCTAGCCTGGGCTACATGAGACCCTGTCTCTAAAGTAATATTAAATAAACAAATAGAAAACTAACTTAAAACTTACTTGAGTATAAAAGGTGTGTGAGAAGGAGAGAGAAGAGAGGAGAGAGATAGAAGAAAAAATATATATAGAGAGACAGAGAGACTAGGATTGAACTCGGAACATGTCCCCATGCTAGGCAAGTGCTTTTCCACTAAGCTCTATTCCAAGTTCAGGGTTTTTTTTTGTTGTTTTGTTTTTTTTCCTTGAATCCATTGGAACTACAAGGGCTACTACCAGGGGTGAGGCAGGATGCAGGTCCCCTCTTGGTTCCCACTCTGTATCTCCCAGACAGGCTTGGAACACATCATCGTTATATTTTAGGCTCTCATCCAGTATTTTGCATGAAGAAAGGTCATTGCTACTCAGTGCAAGGTGAAAAATGACATTCCAGCAGTTTCTACTCATGTATAAGGTCACTTTTGTTCTCAAATATGCGGGTGAGCGAGAGCAGAAGCCAGCAGTTGATTCTGACCCTGTGGCTATTCGAGGTCGTTTTTTTGAGCGCACCAGAGCGCTGCAGGCTGGACAGAGCGTTTCCCAGTAACGCTCCTTTCACCCCCGCTCCCCAACCCCCTGAGGTTGTAACTGCTATCGTCCCCCTTTCATAGCATCTCCTGATCTGAGTTTGAGATCAGCTGGGTATCAGGACCAGAGAGAGCACGCTGACCTCTTCAGTTCTCTGTCTCCCAGGAGGCTCTGGCTCTGCCAAGCCCTTGGGAGGAGAGTGGCGAGACTTCCTTTTTCCACAGTCTCTTGTGGAGACTAGGCCTCTAGTCTCTGCGATGTCCTGGCATTCGGACCTCTGCTTTGGCGGAAGGTACTGCCTACCTTGGACTTTGGTCTCGGGAGAAATGGTTCTCTCCTGAAGACAGGCCTTGAGGGAGCCCCAAGGCTCTAAGATTGTGGAGGAGGGCGGGTGATGTGGGATCATTCTACTGAGACCACCACTGCTGCAGTGGTGGTGTTGGGGGGTCATCGGGGCATGAGTTGCTACCCTTGAAGCTCTTGGATTTGCCCAGGTTCCTCCCAAGCTTCTGTTCAGAGATTCTTGGTGCTGCTGAACCCACAGAATAGGGAGGAGGGCTCAAGACAGGAGTGTGTCTGTGAACTTGAAGCGACCAGGAGACTACAGAGAGTAAGACTCTCCCTTTCAGTTGCCCTTACAGCAGTGCCAGGACGAGGCTAGGAGAGAAGGGGTGAGGGGTGAGACTAGGAGAGAAGGGGTGAGGGGGTGAGGCTAGGAGAGAAGGGGTGAGGGGGTGAGGCTAGGAGAGAAGGGGTGAGGGGGTAGGGACCTGAGGCCAGGCCAGCCCTGGTCACTCCTCTGGGCTTGGGAGGAGAGAAAGAAGAGTGTTTTAAGTCAGAGAGGAGACCGAGGCTTTGAAATGAACTAGGACAAGTGTTAGAAATCTAGGTGGAGCCCCACCAATGAGAAAGCAGGAATAAGATCTGATGCAGTCCACAGGGGGGAGTTAGGCAAAACCGAAAGCATGTGCCTTCTTTATCCATCAGTCAGCTGGAGAATCATCTACACCTACCAAGTCACTTAGCCTTCCCACAGCATTCAGAGAGCATCCCTGTATACTGCGCCGGGCCCCAGGGGTCTCAAGTTTCCTGAATGTACTTATCACCTCCTGGGATTCTGACTTCCCAGGCAGGGATTGGACTTTATTCTTCACCGAGCTGCCCAAATTTCCTTATTGTTTCCATGCAGTTCAGTATTGTAACTATCAAGTCGTTGATCCATAGAGGTTGTTCACTATCCTACCCTAAAGGAAAATTCCAGTATTGCTTCAGATACAAGAATGCATCTTAATACTGGCAACAGCAGAAGAACTGGTAGTAAGATGGGGGATAATGGGAAGAGAGATTTAAAGCTGGGGGAGATTAGGGGATGGAGGGCAGGAAAGGGTGGGGAAGTAATAATGAGCACAAAGGATGGAAGATACAGCCACACAGAAACCTCCTGCATTACAACTCTATCAAAAATATTAAAGAGAACACTAGCCCACATATCCATCACAAAACTGTTAACCAATGTGCCTATGGCAAAACCGTTAATTGATACACCTATCACAATAAGTGATAGAATCCAAGTAGAAAGCATTTTCTTTTCCTTCCAGTTGACTGGTCATTAAAATTATGACACAAACAATTTTTTTCTCCTTATGAATCCCTAAACAATCCATAAGACAGTTTACTTAGCATTCACATGATATTATAAGTGACCTAAAGTGATTTAAAGTTTACAGCAAGTTATGCATAGGTTATACAAATACTCTGATATTTCAATGTAAGACACTTGGGCATCTGTGGATCTTGGTATATTGTGGGGGGTGCATGGCTTGGAGTCAGTTCCCCCATGGAGTATGGGGAACAGGTAAGTATTTAGCAGAAGCATTGGTATCCTCTGAATGAATGGCTGTCTCTCTCTTTACTAGTTATATTAGTCAGGGTTCCCTAGCAGAACAGGACTGATAGAATGGAGTGTATATACAAAGGGGAGTAAATAGGCTGGATGCATACTGCATGCCGGGTAGTCTAGCAGTGGTTTTCTACGTATCCGAGATGGTCAGAGCCCGTTAGCTTCTCAATCCATGAGGCTGGAGGCCTTAGCAGGCACTGATGACCTAGAATATTGCTGGAGACCTGCAGGTCTTCAGTTCACATGCAAGGACCAAAGAAGCTGGATTGAGGGTCAGTGCAGGATGGTAGCAGCCAAGTAGAGAACTCACTGGTAAAGGGAGAGGGTGAACCAGCAAAAAGCAATAGCTGTCCCCTGGGACCTCCTCACATCTGGCCAAAGAGGGCACCGACCTTGGAGGTAGATCTTACCTCTTCAGTTAACCCTTCCTGTAGGTACTTTGACAGACCTGCCCAGTGGTGTGATCTTAGTTAATCCCAAATCCAAGACTGACTTTCCTACTAATAGCAGGAGTAGAATGATAAAAGAGCAGTTGGGTGCAGAAGCAATCCCCTGAGAGGTCCTCAGGCATCCCCATCCAGGGCAAGGTTTAGCCTCATTCTTTCCTGGCTTGTGGGCTTCTGCTTTCGCTGCAGACAGGACAGTTTAGACAATGACCTGTCAACCTGGGTTCATCTAACCATCATTGTCAGGGTAAGCTAGGGGGCTGGGGTGGTCTGAGGGGTTCAACATGGTGAGCCGTGAATGCTGTCTCATACTAGAATAGAGATATAAGAAGGAGTGATCAGAACTCCAGACGTAAGAACATGCTTGCGATAAACGGCTGGACTCTGAGGTAAATTTTAGGATTAAACATATGGACAATGTCCATGGATAATGGTGTCTGTCACACTTCCCACTTGCACTTTTTGTGTATGTGCATAGGTGTGAGCATATACATATGTGTGAGTGTATGTCCTGTGTGTGCAAGTGGAGGCCCCAAGGGTAACTTTGGAAATCATCCTGGATTGCTCTATCTGCTTCTTGCTTTGCTCTGGGCTTTCCCAGACTCTTCTTTTCAGGACTGGAAGCGCAGGCTGCCACCATTTCTGCCAGGCATTTTTATGTGGGATCTGGGAAGCAAAAGCTTTAACCCCTGAGCCATCTCCCCAGCACCCTTCTTGTATTTTTAAACTTTATTTTTAGTGTTAATGTGTGTGTGTGTGTGTGTGTGTGTGAGAGAGAGAGAGAGAGAGAGAGGGGACCGTGTGTCCCTTTGGAGGACCAAGGGCAACTTCAGGAATCATCCTGGATTGCTTCTACCTCCTTTTTGCTTCTCTCTGGGTTTTTCCCAGGCTCCGCCCACCAGGGCCAGAGCTGCAGGCCACTGCCATTTCTGCCTGGCGTTTTTCACATGGGACCTAGGATCCAAACTCAGGACCTTCTGCTTTCGAGACAGTATCTTAACCCCTGAGCCATCTCTCCAGCTCTTCTTGCATTTTTAAACACGAGGCGACTGCATCTTTTTATTATGACACACCAGTTAGCTGGGTTGCTATCATGGCTGTCTTGTCTGACCTTGGTGTGGACATCTTCAAATATAGGTTTCCGAGGACAGAGCATGGGGCCCCTGCTCCATTCTTTTTACGCAGCGCTTTCTGCAATGACACAGTTTGCAAAGTGATCTACAGGGAGCCTTCATATTCAATTGACTGCACTCTACTACTTTACTTTTTAACTTTTTGCAGTCTGTCTGTCTATCTGTCTGTCATCATTACTTATTTATGTGTGCGCAACAGTGTGCATGTGGATGTCACAGGACAGCATGTGGGAGACAACGCTCTCCTTTCATCCCGTGGGTTCTGTGGATTGAACTCAGGTCGTCAAGTTGGGTGGCAAGCGCTTTTGCCTGCTGAGTCATCTTGCTGGCCTACTTGCCTCTTCTTTACAAGTCCCTATGGGACCTGTCTCGCTATTTTTCCTTCGTGTCTCGTAAATATTCTGCTGTCCTCCTCTCCCTTCTCCCCCCCTCCCCTCCTTGCTGTAAAATTCTATCTGTGCAGAGATCATTTTGTTCGAAGAGTGATAATCTGCGGGGAACTTGAAGAATGTGATAGGTTTACTGGAGTTCTTGGATGACAGGCCCGAGTACCCCCGTCACAAATGCGGGGCTTACTGTCAAGATGACACCTTTGTCCCCTGGCTGCCTGGAGAGGCACTGAGCCAGCAGCGGAGACAACACAGCCTTCCAGCCTCTCACAGCTGACTTGACCGCCCACCTCTACCGTGCAGCCTGGGTAGTAATTTCAGATCTGTCCCTTTGGTCTGGAATGGAGTGTATTGTCCGTCGCTCTATCTGTCTCCCACACATGCAAGCCTTCTTCTGGCTTGGGTTCTGGGGGCCTGGGGGCTGGGGGGTGCCGTCCTTGTCCTTCACGTGGCTGCTGGGGTGGTGAGCCAGGCCTCCCTCTCTCCCGAGAGTCCCCGGATTGCATGAGGGAGACGTGCCATTCTGAAGCAACCTCAGGCAGCATTTCTCTCGATGGAGAGGAGCAACTGGGATGAAGGCTGCTTTGTAAAGATAGAAATCTGGAGAGTCAGGTGGCCATGAGCTGGTGTCCTTGGAGGATGAAGAGCAGAGGCAGACAGGGAGAGATGGAGCAGGGGACAGGTCCCAGGGGACAGGTACATGGCCAATCACATCCGGCCCTACTGTATGTTGGCTCCTTGAATGTAAGGGTGAACACCTCCCTCTGTTGTCTCTAAGACTCTGGATGGGGTTTCTGTCATATGCAGGTAGAGGAGTTTGAGTGTGCATCTTTTAAGTGTCTGAAAGCACTTTATATTTTATAAGCAACAGGTGAGTTCGTAGCTGTAAACGCAGCAGTGCCTCTGTGTTTCCTTGGAAGTGCTGAGCAGTAAGTGAAGGGCTGTGTTCTTCCCTGTCTCTGCCTGGTTTTAATTCACTCCCCAAAAGCGTCAGTGCTGGGAGCAGCCTGGGGCTCTTACTTCCAGCCCTATTTCTTTGAATTTGCATGCATACACATATGCAGCCATACACTTATAATTTATTTAATTTAAAAATTTTTTCTCTTAGTTTTATAGCATATTTAGTACTTATCCCTGCTTCCCTACTTCCCTCCTCCTTCTTAGTCCTCTTCCCCTCCCTTCATCAATCCATCCTACTCCCTCCCACCCTCCTGCCTGTCTACTTCTGTGGGTCCCCAGTTCCCTCTGGCTTGTCTACTCTTGTGGGGGATTCAAGCTTCTGTGGCATACCAAGTGGCCCCTCCTCGGGCCACCCCACTGATCGGAACATTTCCCTCCACTCATCCAAGGTTTTAGTCCCCAAGGTTTCCACTGTATGTTCTTACCTCTTTTGAGTTGCTAGATAGTCTACGGGGTATGTTGCTCTGTCAGTCATTATGCAGGTCTGGTAAGGACAAGTCTCACTGCAGTGAGCTCCTGGATGCAGCAGCCCTGCCTTGAATGGAATGTCTTGTCCAACAATAAACATTACAATCTTACTGCCCCCTCTTAATTCATTTTATTTTTAACATGGAGAAGAGCATCTTACATGTATTATCCCATGCATTCTCCCTTTTTGTTAGTTCTTTAACGTTAGTCCATAATAAGTCTGCTTCATTGTTACTGAAGACTTCTGAGTTTTGAAAGCATGGATCCTCTGCTCAAAGAATGCCCCCTGGTGGCCGTTTACTCGTGTCCCATCTTTTTCTCTCTGCAGCGGCGCTGCTGCCAGGTTGTCCATGCCTGACGTGTGGAGACTCAGCTCACAGTTGGCCTTCTAGTGGAGTGAGCATAAGATACCTAGCAGATTCTCTTCCAGAAAGACCCTTGCGAGTCATAATCCCACCCTCAAAGAAAGAGACTGTTTGCTTTCCCACACCCTCGCCTGCACTGAAGCTAAACTCATTTTGGTGTTTCTCGTCCCCAAGTGGAATTGCATGTTCTGAACACAAACGAGGGTCAGGCTCCTCCATCGGTGACTTTTCTCATACCTGGTACAAAGCCAATATGAAGCCAACAAGGAAGGAGAGGTTTATTTTGGCTCACGGCTTCTGCGGTACCACCCATCATGGTGGGGAAGATAGGGTGGCCGGGAACGACTTAGGCCACAGCATCGGAAACTGATGGCAACTACTGCAGACAGAAAGCAGACAGTTCCTGCTGGAACCAGAGGCAGGTGTCACCCCGCTTTACCAGCTGGGCTACAGTCTTGTGAAACATGCCACCAGCCAGGGGGACCATGTGCTCAAACCCTGGAATTTATAGGGGACGTTTCACATCCTCACTGTACATCAGGGTCTTTTGTATTTCCTGTTGTGTTACTCGCTACACATAATTTTGCTTTTTTTTTTTTTTTAAATGTGGGCTGTCTTTTCCCTCAGTAACCTGAATCAATTCTTTGTATATTACATATCTCAATGTTATGCTGTTGCCGTGAAAATTTTTTTCTTTCTCCCAGGTAATTGCTTTTAAAAAATTCTGTGTATAAATGGGTTTTGTTTTACCTTGTGTGTTGTCTCCTGTGTGTGTGGTTTTAGGTTTGGAGTTTGTTTTTCTTTGATCGCGTAGACTTTTTCAGTTCTTATGAATTCTAGTTTGTCAGTCTTTTTCTTCAGGGGTCTGGATTTTTGTGTCTTGTGAGGAAAGATTTTTTTTTTTTGCATCCTAATGAGAACTGTCATTTGTCCCTGAAGGATTTGATGGATTCCAGATCTAGGGGGTCCTGCCTCCCCCTTCCCTCTCTGCCTTACTTGGTGCCACTAACCCAGAGTTCTGGAGACTTCACTCCCTGGCTTATAGAGGCTGCTTTCCCTGTGTCCTCACATGGGGTGGGGAGGGAGGCCAGGGACCTCTCTTGGACGATCTTTTATACAGACACACCCTCGTGAACTAATCACTCCCAAGTCCCCATCTCCCGATACCATCACACAGGGGCTCGGCAGGGTGCTTGTCACTCTGAGCCTCAGGGCTCTTTCTTGGATGCTGAAGACTTTGGATACAATGTTTGGGAACCAGTGTCCGGATCTTTTTTCTTTCCTTTGCTCGTTCTGCGCATGTGCATAATGAGTCTTTGTCCTTTTCTCCCATCATTACCCTGCCTTATTATCCTTTTTCCTTCTCCCCCTGAGAACCTTCTTCGCAACGAGCTTCCCTTCTACTTTTCAGCATGAGTGTGTGTGTACTCCTGAACTGAGATGCGATTTCCTTGAGAAAAAGTTACCACTTTGGTTCCTACTGAATGGATCTCCCTCGTCCAGAGTAATGCCCAACATACATTCCCAAATAAGTAGAGAAGTCCACACCAGCTTTTTGTGATATGGACTCTGCGTGCTCTTACAGCCTCTTTCTCCTCCCCATGGTTCAACCTCAGAGGCAGCCTGAGCATCCTGTCTCCTGTGGGCCCCGGATGGTCTGATGAAAGCTGGTAAGTCGGGGTATGCCACCGTCTGTCTGTGTTTGGGTCTGTCTGGGTGTGGTCCTGCCAGCTGTCAATCATTGCTGGGCAGCCGGGGCCTCCCCACATGACCGCAGTGACGCCAGCCAGGGGCTCTTCAGCAGCTTCCCTAATTGGTGTCATCTTCAAAAACAACCTGTGGCTTGTGACCCCGGTTTTGCTTGTGAAAGCGTCTCCCCACTTCTCGAGAAACATCTTAATGAAGCCTGGCACGCAGACCTCCCCACACCTGCTCATTTCAGCACGCTGCAAAGTGGAGGCCTAAAAATAGGTGAGATACGCAGATGAGGGCTAGTTATCACAGAGCTTCCCTCCCTAGGATTGTCTACAGCCCAAAACACAGGGCACTTGTGAACCCCCAAATCCTCAGATGCTAGAGTGAAGCATATTGAAGTGGGGGTGAAGATGAGGAAGCTGCACCTTCTCTTCTGGTTGGGGGACTCTGCTTGGGCATCTGCCATCTGTCTTCACCTCTGACCGCTGCCTTTGAACGACTTTGGGAAATGTGTCTGATCCATTCTGCTAATGGCACAGTTCAGTTGGTCATTTGAGAAGCTGCTGTTTCTTTTGATGGTGGCACTCCTGATCCTTAGTCTAGTGCTCAGTTGTGGCTGTCAGATGAGGCCGTGTGAAGTGATTATTAGAGGTTCATTTAGGCATCTCAAAATCAATGCTGCAAAGCAATCCATGTGTACTACCAAAAAGAATTTCTGCATAAACTACATCAAAACCCAAAGGCATGAAAAATAAAACCCCAAAATTTGCCAGAAGATCCAACAGATAAAGTTACATTGCTTTTTTGAGAGAGAGAGAGAGAGAGAGAGAGAGAGAGAGAGAGAGAGAGAGAGAGAGCTCTATCCGGGGGTTGAACTCAGGTCTCCAGGTTCGCGATCAAGTGGCTTACCCGCTGAGCCCTGTTCTTATTGCTTAGAGTGGTTTTAGGCTTATAGCAAAATTGACCTAGAGGCACACAGATTTCCACATGCCTTTTCCACATGCCTTTTTCCCACACGGCCTCCCCGTTGTCAACCTCAGTGGAGTACCATTCATCACAGTAGGTGGACCCACCGTTACACAAGAGTACCAACCCAGCGCCCTGGTTTCCGGCAGGGCTCCATCTTAATGGTGCACATTCTGTACTTGGCCAGAGTGTAGTGATACACATTCACTGTTCCAGTGTCGTGGGGAACAGTGGTGCTACCCTAAGGTAAAGTTAAATTTGAACTATACAACTCACAAATGAATATACTTTTCTTTTCTTTCTCTTCCTCTCTTTCTCTTCCTCTTTTTCTTTCTTTCTTTTCTTCCTTCCTTCTTTCCTTCCTTCCTTCCTTCCTTCCTTCCTTCCTTCCTTCCTTCCTTCCTTCCTTCCTCCTTCTTCCTTCCTTCCTTCCTTCCTTTTTTCTCTCTCTCTTCCTCTCTCTTCCTCTCTCTCTCTCTTTCTTTCTTTCTTTCTTTCTTTCTTTCTTTCTTTCTTTCTTTCTTTCTTTCTTTCTTTTGCTTTACAGTCAAGTAATGCTCCATTGTACAGACAGACTACATTTTTCATTATTTAGTTATCAGTGGATGAACATTTTGGAGGGTCTATCAGACGAAATCGGCATAGTTTTGACTTGCATTTCCTTAATGCCTAAAGATGGTGCGCATCTTTTCATGGGTCTCTGGGGTTATCTACACATCTTCTTTAGAGAAATGTCTGTTTAAATTCCATCTCTATTTGGTTGAGCTATTTATTTTTTCTGTGTGCACATATATTTGGTGCGTCTATGTGTTGTTTGCACATGCAGGTGCACCGTGAACGTGAGTATGCGTGCATGTGGAGGTGGAGGCCTGAGACTGATACCATCCATCATCCTTGTTGCTCTTCAGCCTTATCGTTCTGAGCTTGGATCTCTAACTAAACCCAGAGCACACTGTTACAGCTAGTCTGACTGGGCAGCTTGCTCTGGGCACTGCCGGACTCTGCTTTCTAAGAGGTGGAATTACAGGCCTGCCGCCACACCTGCTTGGTTCTTTCTAGGTGGGATCCGGAGATCATAACTCTGGTCCCTTTGCTTGTATCCCAGAACATTAACTACTGAGCCATCTGTCCATCTGTTTGGCTGTTAATCAAGCTTACTACCTGGTTGGACCAAGCAGGGTCTCTTCTGGAGCTGGTAGACAGAGAACACAGAATCAGATATTTTTCAGTCCTTGTGACCTGTCTCCAGTGTTGGGACTGAGTTTTCTTTGACTGTCGGCATCTCTACTTTCCCAGGTCTAAATAATGCTAGTGACCAGTCATTTGCACCCAGCAGATTTGTGGCAGACACTTCACAGTCTCTCTTGTATTAAAACAACCCTATAGAAACTGAGGCTCCAGGAAGTTGCGTAGCTAGACTGAAGTTACATAGCGAGAGACAGAACCAGGTCTCTAGATTTCTCTCCCCTCCCTTACCAACAATTTGGGGGAAAGTAGACAAATCCCATTTGCTATTGTTTGTGCAGAACAGTTTGTCCCTGGAGCCCAGGTTGAAGTTCTAAACTAGTGATGTTTCGGAAGTCCCCACCCCGCCTCCCACCGGAAGACGCGGGTTGCCGTGGTTGGAGCTGCCCAGAGCCGGAAGCCGTAGAGGCAAAGTGACTTTGCAGTGAAATCACTTCTTCCTGGTGGATGGGGGAGCCCGGAAGGCGCTTGCTGAGGTCACATCTTCAATTCCTGCTGCTCTCCAAATGTGCTGTGGTCAGGATTCCCTCCATGTTGCTGTGTTTCTGGTGGCTTGGGAGCAAATGCCGACTCACAACCTTCAGAGTTGCGAGAGGAGGGAAGGAAGTCGCACCTCAAGTTGCCTAGTGTCCTTCCATCACATCTTTGGCTGCTGCTTCTTCCAAACAGCTACCTTAAAATGTGGCCTTGGGTATGCTGGGTCACATATTGTTGCCCTGCCAGCAGCCTGGCACTTCAAGGTTCACAGAGGGTACATTCTTTCTTTGTAGCCAAAGCAGATATTTTTGCTGCGTGTGAATCATCTAAGGAGTGAGAATAGCAGGCGGAGAAGGCAAGGATCATCATTATCACCGAGAAGCATTTGTCGAGCGCCTACCTAAGGGCACCAGGTTGCACGAGATGCTGCCCAGCCACCTTGGCTGTGGTCTGCTGCCTCCTCCCTGGGAACCTGAATTCTCAGAACCCCAAGGAGTGGAATGTTCTAGAACGAGGCCCCCGTCTGTCCTCAAGAAGCTTGAGTCCTGTGAATGGAGGAGCATGTGCGGCCTACCCAACACTCAGCATGGTTTCTGAACGCAATCTCTGCCCTTTTCTATCAGATCCTGGGGAATTCTCAGACATTCCAGCAGCAGATAAGACCAGGAATGTGCCAGGTCTAACACGCTAGCGACCCTAACATGTTGGGGTCAGAAAGTCCAGAAGCTGATGAAAGCTTTAGCTTTCCACCTTAGAGTCCTTCTGGAGTACTCACCTGCATGATTTCATAATTTCAATTTCATGGTTTTTAATTATTTATTATTTATTATTTATTCTATTATGCGTGTGTGCGTGTGTGTATGTGTGTGTGTGTGTGTAGAAACACAGACGAATTCGGGAACCACCACGGATGCCTCCGCCTCCTCCTTGTTTACTCTGCCCCGGGATTCACAGGCTCCGCCCTACCAGGACCAGAAGCGCAGGCCGCCCCCACTTCCGCCTGGCGTCTATACGTGGGGTCTAGGATCCGAACTCAGGACCTTCCACCTGCAAGGCAGAGGCTTAACCCTTGAGCCGTCTCTCCAGCCCCTCAATTTCATGATTTTTAATGAGTGTCCTGAAACCCAACCATGAACCCTTTCAGGGACCTGTAGACTTATAATATCTATTTTATTATTTTATTTTATTTTCACATGTGTATGCGTATGAATGGTATGTATGTGCGTGAGTGTTTGCATGTATGTGACAGGTACATGTGCACATGCATGTGTGTGTGCATGCCCAGAACTGATGGGTGTCTTCTTTGATTGCTCTCCACCTGTATTATTCTAGCAGGGTGCCTCAATTAAAACCAAGGCTTGCCAATCTCCTATGGTAGCTAGCCAATTTGCCCTGGGGATTCCCTGTCTTTGCTTCCTGAGTACTGGGATTAGAGGTGGCTTCTGTGCCTGCTCTAATTTTACATGGGTTCTGTCTGCAGCACAAGAACCTTTTCCTCTGAGCCCCCTCCCAGCCCATTATATGTATTTCAGAACCTGGTGTTTTTCAAGGCCTGGGTTAATTCACACGACTCTTACTAAGAATACGATATTTCTCAGTTATGCCTATGTTAAAAACATTTCTCCAAAATTAGCACTCATTCCAAAGTGTCCATGAGTGGTTTAATAGACAGAAACCATGTACACAGACTGAGAATCACCATTTTTATTCGGTCTGTCACCTGGTAACATAGAGAAGCCTGGAGAGCATATGTTAAATGAAACAAGGCAGGTTCAGATAGACAGGCTATGCAAGATCTCTCTCAAATGATGAAGCTCCAAAGCTGCCCGCCTAGAACCTGAGAGAAGAGTTGTGGTCATTAGAGTTTAAAGGAGAAAAGAGAAAAGATGGATAGTGGGCACTGAAAATACAGTTAGATAGGAGGAATGAGTTGTGGTGTTCTAGGGCACAGTAGAATGGCTACATTTAATAAGAACTTACTGTGTATTTGCGAGCCGACCAAAAGATTTCAAATATTCCCAACATGCAGAAATGATAAGTGTGTGAAGCGATAGAAAAGCACTCTGGCTTGATCTTGGCACAACGTATCCAGTGTCCAAAAATACCACCCTGTACCCTGCACATAATTATTATGTGTTCAGTAAAAAAGCCATTGCTAGGTGCCCTATGTAACCAAACATTATTTAGATAAAACACACTCCAAAGCAAAAGCAACACAATCCAGCCAAACACATTTCTTTTCTGTTCCTTCAGACATGGATAAAATAAAATGAAAAAAAAAATTGTCAAGCAAAACATGCCAATATAGATTTTAAGCATGCTGTCTAGCTTGACCGTGTATTGTGGGAGGGGGCGACAGGGGTCACAGGGCTGGTTGCTGGGGTGCAGAGGGTAGTGTGAAATCCTTTACTCTTTTGAAACTAATTTAATGACACAGCGCTGGCCGGGGTGTCGTGTGTGGAGACGATGCAGGACATTGGCCATGCCAGGTTCCCGGAGACGAGACGCAGGATTGACAGCCACAGCTTGGTCCCTGCGCCGGGTGGAATCTGCTGCGTGTGCAGCTTCCTTTTTGTCCCCACTGGTCCTGGCAGGCAGGCGGTCGCCCTCCCTGTCTCGGGGGCAGATGTGTGCTGGCTGCCTCATCTGCCCCGCTGCCTGGGCTCCTCTGACGCACCCCTCCCTGGGACTCTCCGTGGAATGTCCTGTCCCAGAGAGATTGCATCACTGGGCCGTCCGGCCTCCTGCTCCTGGTGGCCTCTGTCCTCTGACCATGAAAGGGCTGAGGTTTGGGTTTCAGGGTTGCTGGAGGTGTCTGACCCAGGTGATGCCTGTCAGAGTTGAGATGATAAGACTCTCCCAGCATCTGTGAAGCATCTTTGGAGAGCTCTCCTATCATCTCCTGACTTAGCATGGAAGGACGGCCTCTTCTACTGTGTGCCATTCATGGTGCAGACGGAGATGCGTTGAGCAAGTGAATACAGGACCGCTGCGTGCACAGACAAGAAGTGTGGTGCTGCAGGCCGGCGACTGGGCCCTTTTCTTCCACCTCTCGAATATGAGTCAGGGCATCTCCCAGCCACTCGGCGCCCTCATCTGTGAGCTGGGAGCATCTACGTCCTTGTGTTTATATAATGATTGAGTCACGTTGAGCGAGGACCACAAAGTCAGGGAGTCCCTAAGGTCATCCTCACATCATCTGCAAGTTTAGGGGTCCACAAGACCACACTGAGCCTCCCTGGTCACTGTCCTTCTATCCCCTTAGACAGCAGGGACGTAAGCCAAGGTGTAATTTATCAGAAAGACTTACAGAACTTGCTGGAAGCTGCTGTTCTCACAATCACATTGTAAAAACGTGTGTGTGTATGTGTATGTGTGTGTGTGTGTGTGTGTGTGTGTGTGTGTGTGTGTATCAGAGGGCACTTTGTGAGCCCCTGGAGGTCCAAGGGTGACTTTGAGAATCATCCTGGATTAAACTCCCTCCTCTTTGTTCTTGCTTTGGAGTTTCCTAGACTCCGCCTTCCAGGTTGGGAAGTGCAGGTCGTTACCATTTCTACCTGGTATGTTTACATGGGATCTGGGATCTGAACCTGGCATCTTCTACTTATAGGGCAAAGACTTAACTCCTGAGCCATCTCTCTGGCCCAAAATCATGATTTGTTACAATGACAGTACAGGGAATCAGTGAAGAGTCCAGGTGAGTTCCACGCGTGGGCTCCCATGTGTCCTTTCTCAGTAGAACTGTGCAAAGTGCAACTTCTAACAGTAATATGACCACACATGCAGAACTTAGCTGTGAGGGAAGCTCACCTGAGCCTTGGGAGGGTTTTTATTGGGCCTGGCTCACATGGTTGACGTCAGAGGCTGGCTTCAGTCTCCAGCCTCTCCAGGGTTCAAGGCCAGGATCCTCCCACAAACCAGTTAGACAACTTGCTGAGTCCCCAGGCAGGACAATCCAGGGCTTAAAGATGACCTATATGTACCAAGGGAGGGCAAAGGTCAGGCCTCTGTTTAAGGGAAGTGATATTAGTTCTCTTCCTCCTCTTCTTTTTCCTTGTCCTCCTCTTCCTCCTCCTCCTCCTCCTCTTCCCATTTCTCCTCCTCCTGTTCTTCTTCCTCTTCTTCCTCCTCTTCTTCCTCCTACTCTTCTTCCTCTTGCTCCTTTTCCTATTCCTCTTCCTCCCCCTCCTCATCCCCGCCTCCCTCTTTGTCCTTCCCATCTTCCATCCCCTCCTTTTATCAATCCATCCCATTCACTTCCACCTTCCTGTCTGTCCACTTCTACGAGCCCCAGGATTCCCTCTGGCTTGTCTACTCTTGTGGGGCGTTCAAACCTCTATGGCATACCAAGTGGTCCCTCCTTTGTCCGCCCCCCTGATAGAGGTATTCCCCTTCATTCATCCATTCCTAGTACCCAAAGTTTCCACTGCATATAATTATTTCTCCTGAGATCTTCGATAGTCTATGGGGACATGTTGGTATGTAAGGTGTGTGTGTGTTTATATGTGTGTGCGTGTTTGTGTGTGTGCATACATGGGTGTATATATATGTGTGTGTGTGTATGTTTATGTGTATGTGTTTATATATGTGTGCATATGTGTGTATGGAGTGTGTATACAGATGGAGGTCAGGGGATAACTTCCCAGAGCTGGTTCTCTACTTCCAACATGCATATCTTGGGGACCAAAATTCAAGTCACCAGCCTTGTGCCAAGTGACTTTGTCCTCTGAGCCATGTCGCCAGCCCTAGGTGCGATGAATTCTTTTTGGATAGGAATAGTGCCAGATCAGCCCTGCATGATGAACATTCAGGACATAGTCATGATAACTACTGTCTGTTTCTAAAGACCCCTCTTTCTGCGATCTGTCTCTACATTCAGTTCCTAATGGTGGGCTCCCTCTTCTGCCATTGCGCCTCTCCTCTGTACTTAAGAAACCCCTACACTTCCTTCAGATCCCAATGACTTCCCAGTGTCCACTGAAGCTCACACCCCCTTGCTTGCCCTGTTTGTGGGGGTCTTTATGCCCCATGTCGCATCCACCTGTCAATCTGAGTGACATCATCAAGAGCAGAGGCTGAGGTCACAGCTCCCCGCCCCACCAATCCATCGTCCCGTGCCATCAAGCACAAGAGCCAGACGGGGACTCTTAGGCCAGAGCCACCAGATGCTGACCCCCAGCCCTCCTCTCTTAGGTCAGGTCACTGCCCTTGTGTTCTGACTGCAGTGGAGTCGGGCTCAAGGGACTGTGTCCATCTGGGCTTTTAGTGGGGTGATAGGATGCGCTCTCTTGACCTCCTCTTGGAGGAACACAGGTGTTACCCGTTCTTTCTTTACAGACATGTGGCAGGGCCCGGGGCTTCTTGTGCTGGCCCCTGCTTGGCCTGCTCCCTGGAAGGACACTCCCTAGTCCAGTCTTCAGCTACCTGTTTGCTGTTGGCATGGTTACCTGGGGCTTACATTCGGCAGCCTGTGTATTAACACAGCCGCACTAGGGCGGGGCTGCAGTGGTAAAGAGTTCACAGTGTAGAATCCAATTTCAGCCTCATTAACCCAGCTGGGAGCTCTCCTCCCCATCCGGGCCGTTCAAATCCACAGCTTCAGGTTGGGGGGACTCTGGCCTGGGAGAAAGCTTTGAGCCACTTTTGCATTCAGCCAGACGAGGTTCTCCTCGCTTTGCTGTTGATGTCTGTTGAACTTCAAGCTGCTGGGAAGCTCATCTGGAACGTAGTGGCGTTCTCTTCCGAAGCGCATCACTGTGGACGGAGCCCCTCCCTTTCTTGGATTCCCAGGCGAAGACAAAGGGCTGCAAGCTCCAGTCCTACTGTACTTCATTTTTTTTTCCTTCCCTCTTCCCACTTAACTAGCAACACAAGGTGAAAGTCTTGTGTGGCAGACCAGCGGGCAGGGCAGCCGGGCAGACAACTCTGTCTCCTTCATGCATAGAGCAATTCCCAAGAACCCTGTGCCCAGGTCAGAAGTCCAGCGCTGGACTCTCCTGAGCGCTGTGTAACTGGCCAGCTGTTTCTAGTCAGCATTTCCAGTGTTCCAGTCAGTGCCTAGGATAAGTCTGAGACAAGAGACCCGTTTGCTGTCAAGAGGCCAGTTCTCTACATCCAGCCAGTGGCTGTTACCAAAGTTGGGAGGCCACTTCCCTCTTGTGTCCAGTTTGAGATCTGGATATACGAAGCAAGCAAAGGAGCAAAGAAACTGCCACTTTTTTTTCTGCTCGATTCCTTTTTCTTGACAGCATGAAATAAAGCAATTCCTATGTTGCCTTGGGGACCGACCAAGAAACTTATGGGAAGGTGTAACGGTTACTTTGAACTATTGCTGTGAGAGCATTCAAAATCAAACAACTTCAGGGGAAAAGGGAGATTTATTCAACTTTCAGTTCCAGAGGGGAGATAACATATAGACGTTCATGGTGGAGGTGGCGTGGCTGGCTGGCCGGCCGAGGCACAGCTGGAGGCTGGAGGATTCCTGGAAAGTCTGTCTTTTTCTTCAGTCTCCTGTTCTGTGGTTCCTTTTATCTGGTCTACTACTGGGAGGTTCCAATCAGATCTAGGGAGGTTCCAATCCGACCTAGGGCTGGTCTTTGTATTGTAAATGTATTGATCCAGATAATCTCTTCAGGTGGTCTCAGGTGATCTTAGTTAATGCCAGATGTGTCAAGTTCACACCCAGAATTAACTATCACAGAAGGAGGTGAGGGGAAAAGTTGACATTGTTCTTGGAGTTTCCATTAGAGCAGGGACATTGTGTTAGTTTACACTTGTAACCTAGTCACAGGTTCCCTCTATCACAGCTCATTTTTCTGAAGAAAGAAGACGACTCGGGGATCCCTCTTCCAAAGATGAATTCATAAATCAACATGCTTTATTCCGAGCCTGTCGTTTTCCACATGTCACAGCTTCATCTCCATCCATGTTAAATACCTTTTTTTATTTTGCAGCCCCATGTGTTATGCATCTTCTTTCCTGCTTTGTTATGGAAGTTTGTTCAGCTCAGACCTTTCAGAAAATATGCTAGTAAGTAGAAAGTAAGGATGCTTCAGGAGGAAAAACTACCTTTCTTTGTCCATTTCGGAGTTTGGTCTTCTGCAGGCATTTCCTCTTGGGTTACACTGAGCATGTTTAATATGCAAAGTGTCAGCTTTCTTTTTTTTTAATACATTTTTTATTATTTCTGCTCATACAAACTTAATAGATAGACCAGTTCCCTCCCTCCCTCCTCCTCCCCCCCAACCCCCTGCTCCCCCTCCTCTCCCTCCCCATCCCCCAGTGCCTCCCCCCCAATTCCCAGAGAGTCCTTTATTGTGAATGTCTAACTCTTCTCTGGGTCCTCCTCTCCGATGACGTACAAGGACCCAGTGGCATTTCCCTGAACCCTTTCTCATGTTCCCCTTAAGCATAGGAACACTACTGTGGCTGTCAATCCCTTGCCTCCAAGGATCTTGGTGCCTTTAGCTGATGCTAGACTTTGTGAGGTCAATAGTGTGTTGGACATTGCACAGGGCATGCAAAGTCCTATTATGATTGCTTCGACCCTAACTAGTGTGGAGAATCTTGCAAATCATTGCTCCTCCCATCCTTTTGCTCTTACAATTTTACCGCCCCCTCTTCCGCAAATGTCCCTGAGCTTAGTTTTCTTATTCTTTTTTTTTCACTCAGTATATGTCATTGTAAGAGTCAAGGTATTTGTTTGGCCATTTAGAATTCTCACCCTTAGCACTTGGTTAGAGGCTTCTTTATCCCTCATGAAAAATGCACCTGATTGTGGCTGTTTCCTTTCTCTTCATCGTCTTACTTATTTTCTCTTAAGAATATATACATATTTCAGATAACTGGTTCTTTTTCTCCAGTCCAGACTGGATCTTAGTCCAGTCCAGACCGTCCTTGAGCTTTTTGGTCCTCCTGCCTCAGACTCCTCAATGCCAAGATGTCCCACCACACCCAGTCAGTAATTACCAGCTGGGAGCCAATTTTTCAAACACGTGAGTCTAGGAGAGACATTTCCCATTCAAATCACGAGAACCTTGAGGGTCACATGAACTCGGTCTGCCCTTGCAGGCTACTGGAACCCTCTCTGATGGATTACAAAGGAGAACTTCTCCAGGGAACCGGGCTCTTTTTCCTGACCCAAGAAATATGAGACAGTAGATGATAAGTCTGTTTTCTGAGTTTAGAAGTCAGAGGACCTTGCTGGAAACCAGTGACTGTCACAAACTGTTGAACCACCCAGACCCCAGACCCGCGACCCATCACTGCTCCAGGGGACCCAAAGAACCTTCCCAGGCAGCAGGGCGGGACTTGGAATCAGTACTGACCAGTCTCAGTGACCAGTGTGATCAGGCCCACACACCAGGTTCAGAAAATTTCCCTTCACTCTTGCCACTATCCTTTCTAGAATCAGTTTTTGTAGGTACCCAAATCTCCGTGGGAAAGGCTCATTCCGCCACGATTCCTTACTTCCTTCCCTTCTCGTCTCCCTTCTAGTCTCTGAACACCTTTACTTCCTGGTGGTTCATGGTGTCTCAGTTTTGTCCACCCCCCCCCCCCCGTCCTTACCCTGAAATCCCAGAGTGAAGCAAAAGGGAAGAATGTGATCCCCTTTCTACTCAGCACTTGCATGAATGCGTGGGGTGCGGTAGGACGACAAGGGGTCGCCCAAAGCACAGCCAGGTCCCTGGCTGCGGATGGCCCCCGTGGCATCCAACCACATAAACTTGGCGGGTGTTTTTTTGGAGGATGCCGAGTCTAGATAGATGATCTCTGGGACATGCAGAAGGCAGACTTGGTGATTTGTGGTTGCTATGAATAGAACTGTCCATGCAGGGAGAACTTTTTGGTGTTATGTGGTATGATTAAGATCCTGGCAAATCATAGAGGCGGACCCAGGATTCCTGGGATGCTTGTAGTGGTTTCTGGCTAGATCCGGAAACACTGGCTTTGGTCTGCTTACCTTTTTCCTTCACCTCAGTGACTCGGCACTTTTTGGTTGTCCTCATCATCTTGCTGGCAGAAGGCCCTAGAACTGCTCACTCAGCTACTTTTGCCCACATTTTAAAGAGGATCGCTGCCAAAGCAAGTACCGGGCAAGATAATGTGTCCCTAGGGCTTTTTCAAAAGAATGAGGCCCATGACTAGCGCTGGTCCGCTTGCGTGGGCATCATGTTTATTTATGCCTGACTTTTTTGAATGTCTTTTCAGTACACTTGGAAATGTTTGGTAGACTGTCTACATCAGATGCTTTCTTTCTCTCTTTCTTTCTTTCTCTCTTTCTTTCTTTCTTTCTTTCTTTTCTTTCTTTTTCTTTCTTTCTTTCTTTCTTTCTTTCTTTCTCTTTCTTTCTTTTTTTTTTTCTTTCTTTCTCTTTTTCCTTTTTCTCTCTTCTTTTTCTTCTTCTCTCTCCTCTCTTTTTTCTCTTTCTCTCTTTTCTCTCTTCTTCTCTCTTTCTCTCTTCTCTTTCTCTCTTTCTTTCTTCTTTCTTTCTTCTTCTTTCTTCTTTCTTTCTTCTTTCTTTCTTCTTTCTTTCTTTCTTTCTTTCTTTCTTTCTTTCTTTTCTTCCTTCCTTCCTTCCTTCCTTCTTTCTCTCTCTCTCTCTCTCTTTCTTTTTTTCTTGTAGAAATAAAAAGTTATTTCTTCCTTTGAATGAGGAGGTGACCAATGCTTACTTCATTATTGGGTAATATCCTTTCTTGAATTTTTCATGTAGAAACGTTGATGTAGAACTTTTTAAAAATTTTTTCTTTCTTTATTCATTTTGTATATGTGAATGTGTGTATCAGAGGGCACCATGTGTCCCTGTGGAGGACCAGGTGTGACTTCGGGAATCATCCTGGATTGCTTCAGCCTCCTTTTTGCTTCACTCTGGGATTTCCACCATCTGAAGAACAAGCCACTGCTGTTTCTGCCTGCTGTTTTTTACGTGGGACCTGGGATCTAAACTCAGAAATGTCTACTTGCAAGGCAGAGTTTTAACCCCTGCACCATTTTTCCAACCCTAGAACATCTTTTTGATTGGTCTGAGTCTTACAATGTCACAAAGTAGTGTGTGACGAGAGGGTTTCATTCATGTTCTTGGAGAAGCTTGTCTGTGATACCATAGATGATGATTCACTCTTTAAGATGCTTATTGTGGGGAAGATGAGAATAAAGAAGGATCTGGAACAAGGGAAAGAGTTCCAAAATTCTAGCCAGATCCAAGAAATGAACCAGGATTTGGCTCCTGGAGCTCAGAGCCATTTGTCACTTTCAAGTCACTTATAGTCAGAAGTAGTTTGTGTTCTTGCAGTGGAAAACTTAGGGGCAAGGGCTAGACAGGTGGAGGGGAGCATCCTATGGGTGATGTACCCCCAGGAAGGGCCACTTAAACTGCCACAGAGGTCTGAGCCCCTACTAGAGCAGACAACCCGAAGGGAACCCAGCAGCCCAACAAGCAGACAAGAGGGTGGGAGGAAGAGGGGTGGATTGGTGAAGGGAAGAGAGGAAGGGAGAGGAAGAGGGGAGGGAAGAAGAGTTAGGGAGAGGAAGGGAGGAGGTGAAGAACAACCACTCATTATATTTGTATAAAAGGAGTCTTGTTAATTTCAAAACCGTAGTAGTTTGAGTGTTCTTTGGACTACAAGCGTCCTTGGAAGCACGCTTTCTGCTCAGACTCCTCTTCCCACTCATTAAGCTTGATTTGCATTTATGTTGACTTTCTCATTGCAGCCAGCTTTTAAATTTTTAAAAATATTTTATTTGTTTGTTTGTTTGTTTGTTTATCTATTTAGTGTGTGTGTGTGTCTCAGAGGGCACTGTGTGTCCCTGTGGAGGACCGAGGGTGACTTCGGAAATCATCCTGGATTGCTTCTACCTCTTTCTTACTTCGCTCTGGGATTTCCCACCAGTGTCAGAAATGCAGGCCACTGCCATTTCTGCCTGGCGTTTTTACTTGGGACCTGGGATCTGAATTCAGGATCTTCTGCTTTTGAGACAGAGGCTTAACCACTGAGCTATCTCTCCAGCCCCTAGTTTTTTGTTTTTTTTTTAACATTCATGTAGTGATGTGGGCGTGGGAGGTGACATGAAATGCATGGAGAGGTCAAAGAACAACTTGGAGAGAGTCAGTGTTTTCCTTCTACCATGTGGGTTCTGGGGATTGAACTCAGGTCATGAGGTCTGACAGCAAGCACCCGTTCCCTCTAAGCCCTCTCGTCAGCCCCATGGCCAATCTCTTTAAAGTCCTGGGAGTGAGCTAAAATTTTACCATGTAACTCAAGAAAAATTGCAATTTTAGCATGGGTGCAGTGTAAAACTTCCTGCATGTTCCTATTTCAAGAAGGCCTTTAATATATCTAGACCTTACCCTGTGAAGATGATCACAGGGTGTCCAGGGGACTAAGGGGCACCCCACATCCATGGCAGACTTGTGCACGTCACTACTTCTGCGCATCTGCGACCTCTTGCCATGGTTTTAGGGATAGGTTTGAGAATTTTGTAATCTGAAATCTGAGAGGGTGTTTAGTTCGCATTTATCGATGCTTGATTTGCACAATATGTGCTGGCTATGCCCGCCGCTGTTCTAGACATGGGGACTCAGCAGGGAACCAAACAGGTAGCCCCTGTCCAGAAGGTCCTGTGATTTTTCTCTCAAAATAGAATTTTCTTTTTAGCTTCTTTATCTCTTCACCTCCCGTCTCATGCCAGAAAATTTTACATTACAGAAAAATGCTTACCACATGGACAGAAGCAAGACAGCCAGCCTAGACTTGGGGAGCCAACGCCTCCCAGCTAGAACGCAGCTTGAGGCTGTAGTGGTAGGGGAAAGACAGATGAACGTCTGTGTTGATTTGAACCTCAAGCAACTTCATGGTGGTGAGACCTTCTGGTTGGTTTGATCTTGAGCAACTTTGATCTGGAACTAGGGGTAGATACTCGCGACCTGCAAGACCACTGTGAAAACAAATTGGAAATCAAGTAGATCAAACCTGGCCTGTGATTGGGGCGGTTACTGTAGTGACCATGGTTGAGATTTGTTTGCCCTGTGTATTTGATTTGTCTCACAAACCAAGAAAGCCGCATCTAGTGGGCCTGCCAGGCCGGGTCTCCTCAGTCCTGCAAATTTCTAACCCCAGCTGTGCTGTCTCTCTCTCCTGCCCTTTCCCAGCTCCCAGACATGCTCCAGGCTTCTCTGTGATCCTCAGCAATGCAGACTTGTCTGAGCACTTGGCTGCAAAGGGAGCCTGGTATTTCTGGGCCAACCGCTGAGCTGAACAGGTTCATGGGTGAGGCCCAGGCCAAGGAAGGAAGTCTAGTCTGTGGCTCATTCCAGAGTTCTGGAAAGATGACGGGTTAGATGGTAGAACTCTGTCGCTTGGGTGTGGGAGCGGCGGCTTTGGCTGTGGGTTGGGGTGGAGTCATGTTGACTTTGGAAGGTTAGACGCTGGCGTTTCTGCCAGGACAGGGGTGTGTAGGCAGTGAGTATAGTATGATAGAGAGAGAACAAAATCTTTGTGAGACGTTGGGGTATTTTCCTGTCATTCGGTTGGGTACAACTGGGTCTCTAAGTAGCAGCTTGGTCTGAGGGTCTCATGGATGAATTGCAGCATGGGAAGAGAAGACTGACTAAGATTCATTTGGGGAGAGAGGGATACGGGAGCCAGTGGGAGCCCATGGGGGGATCTGCCTTAAAGCAGAGCTGGGGGTCCATCCTTCTGCTACCGGGTCTTGGCTTAGACGGGAGCAGTAAGTTTGTACCTTTTGACCACCTTCCTTAGGGATGGTCAAGACTCTTCCCTAGACTAGAGGGACTTGGTTCTTTCTTACCCCCCACTCATCCTTACTGGGGAGGACAGCTACAGATACAGCATCTTTAACATCTTAATTTTTGTCAAATACAGTGACATGTATGGGTGTGCATACAGAGAGGGCACTTGAGTTGGGCCTGTGGGGGCCCAAGGATGACTTTGGGAATCATCCTGGATTACTCTCTCTTCTGATTGCTTTCTTGAGGGGTTTCCCAGACTGCCTTCCAAGGCAGGAAGTGCAGGCCGCAGCCATATTCTTCCAGTATTTTTGTGTGGGATCTGGGAATCTGAACTCAGGTCCTTTTGCTTGGGAGGCGAAGGCTCTAACCCCTGTGCTGTCTCCCAGCCCTCTACCTTCTTTCTCAGTCTTCTCGGTGGGAAACTTGGGGTCCGTTGCTGCTTCTATACTGCATCTCCTTGCACCAGAGTTTCCATGAGTCTTCACATTGGAACGTGTCGCTTTCCTTAGCCCTTCTTCATTCACCTGACTCCAGCAGCAAACCAGACCATGAGTCAGTCGCCTTGGACTCCTTTCTCTCCTTCGCCTCCATCCTTGCCCCCCCACTTGAGCTCTCACCAAGTCTTTCCCACTCTCATGCTCAGCTGCCACCAGCGGGATTACCCCTGGCTCCTGTCCGACTTTGTCTACTTCCTCGTCTCAGAAGCTGTGTGCATCGCCCGCTCCCCATCAGAGGCTGGACCATGGCAGCAGCATCCTTGGCTATTCCTGCCTTAGCTGCAGGGCCTGGCAGCCCTGCCCCAATTTTCAGCATGCATCCAAACCTTCCGCCGCGCCCTAAGAGAAGACAGAGAACAATAGTGCTTCATGAGTCACCAGAATCTTAGCTTTGTGGACCTCTGGACCTTCTCTCCAGGGGCGGGGTGTGGTCTTGCAATGTGCACACTGTGTTTCTTTCTTGGCTTTTCTTCTTCTTCTTCTGGAGCTGTTAAAGGTAAGAACTACCGCTAAGCTTGGCATTTTTAAGTTTACCTACATCATTCCTTATATGAAAATTTTATTATCTCTAAACACTCTTCTTTTTCATTTGCAAAAGAAAAAAGAACCAAACTTTGCACATAAATCCAAGTATTACTTCTGAGCTGCTAAGCCACATGTATGTGTGTGCATGTATGTATATGTACTTGTTTGTGTGTTGAGTACATTCACATGCGTGCACATGCGTATCATTCCTCAGGAGCGGTCTACCTTGTTTTGCTGTTGTTTGTTTGGTTTTTTTGCCATCCTGGAGACTGAACCTAGGACCTCGTGCATGCAAGGCAAGTGCTCTACCTTGGGGGTACAGCCCAACCTCCCTTAGGGTTTCTCATTGGCCTGGAGTTTCTCATTGGCCTGGAGTTCACCAATCAGACTTGACTAGCTAAGCTGACAGGGTCTCTGGTCTGGACTGGCCTCCAACTTGGGATGTAGCTGAGGATGACCTTGGTTTTATGTGCTGCCAGGGCATGCGCACGCCTTCCTTGGTACACACCATGTGAGCCAAGTACTTACTTGGCTTAAGTTCCCAGCCCATTATCTGTTTTGTTTCTTTTTTTTTTTTTTTTTTTTTTTGCACGTGTGTCTCTGTGTGTGACTGTGTATGTGAATTACACTCTCTGTGCCTGTGGAGGTCCAAGGCTGACTTTCAGGAATCAGCCTGGATTGTTCTATCTCCTCTTTGCTTTGCTCTGGAGTTTCCTGGACTTAGCCAGAAGTATAGGCTGCCTCCATTTCTACCTGGCATTTTTACATGGGATTTGAGATACGAACTCAGGACCTTCTGTTTGTGAGGCAGAGGCTTAACCCCTGAGCCATCTCTCCAGCCTCCCCCTTCCTCCATTAACTATTTTAATAGCTCTTCTTCATGTTCTAGTTCAAAAGCACCTGGGTAGTAACCAGAAGATTCCAAAAATGTTAACAAGCAAGCAGGCAACCAATTAACCTACCCCAAAGCCCTATTTAGGGAAAGTTGATATTCCACTGGATTTTGGATGGAGGGCTGAAACAGAAGCCAGCGAAGATTGATTTCTGTCTTCTTCACTCTCATTCTTCACTTCCCACTCCTGCTGTGGGGGACGCCTTGAGCTTGGATCTGGGAAAGATGTCAGCTGGGCGCCGGTCTCAGGCTGTCATGAGATCAACTGCGGGAGCTGCTTACACAACTGTGAATCTCACAGCTCAAGCCTGGGAGGCTTCTGAGAACCTCATGGTTTAGTCCAAATCCTGTTTGGGGCGCTAGGATAGAGTGGTGTTTTACAAATTATTTTTAAGGGCTTATTATAAAACAGTGGATCTATGTCACATGTATCTTTAATTTTTAATTTTAATTTAATGTCATTTAATTTTTAAATGCATGTGAGCTCAACAGAAGCATTCACACATATTATTATATGTACATCATTTAATGTTCCTGACTTGACCTTGAAGGGAGTGAAGGAGTCTGTTTCACAGGGCATTAAACCAAGGTGCAGGGAATTGAGGCTATAGAAGAGCATTGAATACTAGTGACATGAACCAAGCTTTAAAATACTTACTTATTATTGGTGTGTGTGTGTGTGTGTGTGTTTGTACATACATGCCATGGCACATGCTGTAGAGGCTGGGAGACAGTCTTGTGGAGTTGGGTCTGCTTCCACCTTTTCATGGGTTCTAAGGAATTGAACTCAGGTCATCAGGCTTTTTACCTGTTGAGTCATCTCACTGGTCATTTCTAACTAGGGTTTAAACTCTGGTCTGCTTTATTTCAATGTTCTTTCCATTTCTCACTTTCTTACTTCTTGATCTGAAGTTTACACATGCATGCATGTACACACACACACACACACACACACACACACACACACACCACTGTTTGCATTGTCTTCTTGTTTATGTTTGCTAGATGTTTCCCATTGAATGTAATATCTGTTTCTTGTTGTTTGAGGAATTTGTCAGTGATCCCTAGTGGGGGCTCCGGGCCCTTTTTCTCATTAGGAGGAGGCAAAGCAGAGTGATTGCATGTGTAGGACCCAAGCAGTATTGCTTTGCCTGAGTTTGAGCTTCCTGGATAACTCCAGGAAATAACTTTACCCAGCTCAGGCTCAAATGCCTCTCTAGAAAACAGAAATACAAATGGTATTATAAGGAGTGCTGAAAAACAGTGCATGTTAACTTGTGGGGAGCCAGGGTGGCCTGTGGCGGGTATGATGGGCCTCAGTGGGGTACGGAGGGTCTTGATGGAGCATCCCAGATCCTTAGAAGGTCCAGGGAAGGCGCTGAGAAATCATACTTTTATCATTAGCCATCGATGATTGGGAATTACCTCGCCAGTGGGATGAGACCCTGAAGGTGATTTGGCATAGAAAGTAAAAGACCTTGGAGGAAACTTTTCGCCATATAACATTCGTTGTCAAAATGTGCTGTCATTGCAGCAACAGTACCACCTGGAAGCTGACAGAAATGCAAACCCTCGGATTCTCTTCCAGACCAGCTGAACCCGAACTCTGGGGTAGAAGCTAGCTAGCAACAATGCACTTGGACAAACCTTCTAGGAGATTCTGCCGACATTCATGGATGATGACTTAGAATAAGTACAAAAACAAAACAAAGCAAAAACCCAGTCTTAATTACATTTCAACTATGTTGAGATGTACAGGTAGCTCCAGAGGAAGAAACTGGAAGGTAGGCACACGCACCGAGGAGACATCCAGAGTCCTTTGATATGGAAACTCGGTCACATATCCAGAGAGGACAATGAATCCAGGTTGGCTGTTGGTTTGTCTTGTGGCAAAGCCAAGCAGTCAGTATGTGCTAATGACAAGGACCCATGAAGACATGGCCTCAGTCTTATCATCCCAGTGTCAAACAGAACTAAAAGACAGGCGCTTCCCCAGGGACCGTAGCATTTCCTCCTTGAGTTACCAGCATCTCCTCAGGAGGAGACAATGTCTGTCGCAAGCAGTAGCTGGGATAGGATCCCTCTGCTTCCTTGGTCCTGTTTCTCCCCGGTAAGACCAAAGAGTAAAGGCAAAGTATGAAAAAGCATCTCCCACCCAATTTAATAAAACACCCCCATCTAGTGGTAGCTGAGCCATCAAACTTCTAGCCCACAGGAGTCACCGTAGGACAGTTGCAGACCAGCATCAGGATGCTCTTTCCAGGAGAGGTGACACCCCCTACACCTTCGCCAGCAGGACAGGTGCAGACTTTGGTATCACCGTAGGACTCGATCCTTGCGTTCAAGCTTCTGCTCCTTCCTTGTTTCCTCAAGGCTCCCCCCACCCCCATCACCCTTCTATGCTGCCTTTGGAGACCATGAATCTCTTGGGCTTCCTGTTTGCATTTGTTCTGCTTCATTTCTGGTCCAGAGACCACACGCCAGTAACCAGTGCCCTATCTTGTCCCGCGGGAACTCAAGGAATTAATAACAAATGCATCACTTCATCCTTATGGTACCATATAAGTTAGACATTACCACCCAGCTTTATGTATGGGGAAATAAAAATTGTGAATGAGATCAACTTGACTGAGGTCATGGGCGGCAAGAAGCGAAGCCAGGATTTGAAGATGAAGCCGTACTGGCTACTGTCTATCATCTAGCTGCATCATCTCAAAATCTCAGGACAAGGTAACTCTCCTTTATAGGTTTGCTAGAGCACGTAGACCTCAAAACAATCCCTGGCCCTCTCTCTTAGCTGTGTATCTTTATTCTTTGGGAAGTGTGGTCCCCAGGTTTTCACTATACATGAAATCTTGACTTCTGCATCCAAATGCCATGTTCATTTCCCCATACGACCTCTTGGCTTCTTATGCAAACGTTCGTTGAAATGCTTTTTGGAAAAGGTCCCAAAAGGAGTCACAGCTTCTGTGCTATGATGGCCTTTGATGGTATGCATGGCAGGGCTTGAGTTGTATCAGGATCAGGGATTGTCCTGCTCAGAGGGTGGAGATGGGGAAGAGGAAACAAGGCAGAGAAATGCACGAATGGCATGCAATCAGTTATTCACCCCATCAAGCTCAGTGGTGGAGTCTGTCTCTGCAGGTTCCTGTTGGATTTGGCTGGGTGTCAGACACTGGGCAGAGCTTGGAAAGGAGGAGGGAGATGTCCCTCCTCCTCTATGATGTTGGCTAAGCGTCCTATAAAGCAATGGTTCTGCTCTTGTTCCCACCATTGTTCATTTGCTTCCTCACTCCCCTCCCCTTCCCATGACAGATTCCCTGGATTTAATTCCCTCTTTCCTTCATTTGATCCTGACTAATAACAATATAGCCCTTTGCTATCATTCCCCCCGTGAGTAGTCACTCTTCAGTTCTAGCCTGACACCTCAACCACTTTGAATGTACATGTACCTGATCTTTTACAGCAGCTGTGACCTTCCAAGTCAGTCATTAGTGTCTACTCTAGTGACTTTAACCCTGCCAAGTTAGTGCTTGATGAGCGATGTGGCACGGTCTGAGGAAATGGGCAGAGGAAAATCACAGCCTGCGGAAATCAACATTCGTGCAACAATCAGGAGTCAACGTGTGGAAATATAGCCGTCTGCCTGCCCCACCCCAGCCCCCAAGCATGGAATCCAGAGTACAATTGGAGGGTGCATATCAACCAGAGACGGCTGCATGAAGAGCTATGCCCCAGCTCAGTGGCTCAAAACAATAACTTGTTATTTCTGAAGATTCTGTGAGTTACTGGCTTCAGCTGGTCTCACTCAAGAGGCTTGAGACAGCGGAGTCTCTCTCTTCTGATTCACCTGAGGGTGTTTCCCAGAGGCCAGCGGGGCTCGTTCACAGGACAGCTTGATCACAAGGAAGCAGTGCTGCAGTGGCAGGAGTCTGGCCATGGCCTTTGGAAGAGATTTGGAAGTCACTCGGCCTCACTTCCTGTGGATTCCTTTTCAAAGCCTTCAGGGGCCCAGCCCAGATTCAAAGACTGGGGAAGCTGGCTCAGTTCTTCGTGGGAGGGGCTTCGAGGAGTTTCTAGCTTTACCTAACCTACCAGGGAGCGGTTATTCTCATTACGGAGCATTCGTTATTACAGCAGTCAATGCAGAATGCAGGCTTCAGCCCATCCTCCTGTCGTAGATTTCAAAGGTGATTCGACTCATTGCTCCAAGCCCTGAACTGGAGAGGAGTTCCTGGTTTTCTTTATTCTTGGTCTGACCACCAGATGGTGGTACCGCTCAGCCAACACGGAGCAGTTTTAAACCACCACCGAATTCCACTGGAATATATTCCCTTGAAACTGTGGAAATCCTGTGATTTTGTTGTTGTTGTTGTTGTTGTTGCGGCTGCTGCAGCAAATATCGCTCCATCACAATGGAAACAAAGAAGCACTCACCGCGTTAAAACAGTATTGGTATAGTCACGAACTGCCTATTGAAATGACAGTGTGTTGATTTTATGAGTGATGCTGTTAAGTCTACACCAGGGCTTTGCTTAGTCTTTTGCCTCATTATATAGCGTGGATACTTACAAACAGGGAGTACATGTGATTAAGGTCTGTAGCTTAGCTCATTACATCGTGCCAATAACAATCCTGGTTTTGATAAACGAATGTAATTATACAAATTCCCCGTCGAGTATGTATCCATATGAATATGCATCTATACAGTATACATCCTAAGCCTGAAGGGGCTATTTGGAACCATGGATAGCTCTGAATCCTTGTCTACATACTACATTTTCCCTACACATATATATCTATGATGAAGTTTAACTTATAAATCAGACACTATAAGAGATCAATATCTATAAATGAAATGGAGCAACTCTAAATTGTTGTATTATAGTAATAACATTTCAGCATTATCGCCTTTGTGTTTGGGGGCGACATTAAGTAAAATAAGCATTGCTGTGATAGTAAAGTAGTTAATCTTATAACCAAAACTGCTAGATCACTAGCGGACAGGTAGTGTAGACAATATGGCTACGCTGGGTGGGGCAGGAGAGCTCAGGGTGGCTGGAGAATCTCACCACATCACTCAGAACAGCATGATTTACAACTTGTGAATTCCTGGAACTTTCCATTTCGTGTTTTTAGACCAGATTGATGACAGATAACTGACAACCTCAGAAGTGGTAGGAAGTTGAGACTGCCGTTTGTAAGATGGCATCCCCTAGGGAGGTTGGTTGATGAGGACATAGCTCTTTCAGAAAAAAAAATTTTTTTTATTTATTCTTATTTATTTTGAGAGGGAGGCACATACATGTACCATGTGGGCTTCCAGGGATCAAACTCAGTTTGTGAGATTCGCAAGCAGGTATCTTGCCCACTGAGCTATGTCGCTGACCTCTGGGAGTACTTTTGAAAGTGCTTGTCAGTCTGTAGTTACTTTGGACAAGGGCAGGCAAGAGGGCTCAATGGGCAAAAGGGCTTGCAGTGAAAGCTCAGCAGCCTGGGTTTGATCCCAAGAATCCATGTGAAAGTGGGTAGAGAGAAGAGACTCCATTGACTTATCCTGTGAACTCCACATGCATCCCGTACACACACACACACACACACACACACACACACACACATTTTCTTTTCACACACAAAAAATAACAAAACCAAGAACCTTTCAAAAATAGTCCCTGACTGACAGTTAAGGCTCACTTGTATTTTTATTATTTGTGAGAAGAGGGTTGAGGATTAACCAATTACGGAAAAAATGATTCCCAATACAAAAAAAAAAAAAAAAATTCCTGGTTGTTCTAACCAAGTGGCACTGGCTTCTCAGGCTATCTCGGATTCTCTCCCAAAATACCTGCTGGGCCAACGAAGTTGCCATGGTGCCGAGGCGTGGTATCCAGGGCAAGTAGGGACTTGTGAGTCCTTCTTCCTTCCTGGACACAGAGATCTCTGTTGTTTTCCTGCACACTGGGGCTGGGCCTATAGTCTGATTGCCTCTTCCAGGAGGTTCGTGGGAAGGTACTTTATTCCTATCTGTGGACCTTCCTGGACTCATTCCTGGAGGCGGGGAGTGGAGATTTGTCCAAAGCCACGACTAGGTGATGGGCTGAAGACTGGGAGGATTTGATTTTTTTTCTTAAACAAAAAATATTAGCATATATTAGTTGTCCAAAATAATGGACCTCATTAGGATGTTTTCACACGTGTATGCAATACGCTTTGATCCAATTTGCCCTCCCATTGCTGTCTGTAACCTCCCCACCTCCCTACCACCTGCTGCTGGTTTCCTCTTCCAAAGCACATGACGATGTTTAGTCTGTTCCCACTGCTAATGCTGTGTGTGTGTGTGTGTGTGTGTGTGTGTGTAGGTGCCAATCTGTATGTGAATGTGTGGGTGTGTGTAAGTATGTGTAGAAGAGGTACTAAGAAGGCCCAAGGGTAACATCAGGAATCATCCTGGATTGGTCTACTTCCTTTTTGCTTTGCTCTGGGGTATCCCAGCCCCTGCCTTCCAAGTCTAGAAGTGCAAGCTGGTGTTTTTATGTGAGATCCAGAATCCAAATGCAGGTCCTTCTGCTAGCTTAACCCCTGAGCCATGGCTCCAGCCCAACCCTTGCTAATTCTTAAACAGTCGAACAAAAACAACTTTTTCCATTGAAGTCATATGCGTTTTAACTTTACATGTTTAAGCTCTTTAAGTTGTAATTTCACACACCCATGTTTACTCTCTTGAGCTCTTAAAATGCATGTTACAGTACCTTCTAATGTTCACACAGTGTGAAGTGGAGACATGAAACTTTCTGTTATGAGTATGTGGAGAAAGTGGTATTAACTTATTTTTTCCCCATCAGTGAGAACACAATGGCTAGCAATGGGATTAGCCGCTCTGTGGTAAGAGGATTTCCTGAGATTGAGTCATTGGAAAAGGAGGCTGTGAACGTGAGAACTTTTCAGCTAAAAGGCAAGTGAAAACTGGAAAATATAAACAGCATATATCAGGCACCTGTCTAGGCTGTAGCCTGAGAGAAGTTTGTGATGGCGTAGATAGCTGCGATGCTCAAAGCAGCAGGTGCCAAGCAGACAGAGAATGATGTGACGGCCATGCATCCATTGCAGGGTGTGTGCATTTCTAGACGGGAAAGCTTCCAAGGCCTGGCCAGCTCAGAAGGATGTACCAGGCTTGTGTAGACACGGAGTGGCCTCTGTATGAATTTGTAAAATTGCACTGATGGGCTGAGGAGATAAAAGTGGAAACAAGTCAGTCCTCACCTTTCACCATATGGGTTCTGGGTCATCAGGCTTATAATTGCCTTTGCGTGCTGAGCCACCTTCCTGGCCCCGATAAGAGAAATTTCCATGGCACGATGAGGCAAGGTGCATCTAGACACACGGATGTTTTTCCGGACGAGCCCAGTTAATACTGTGCATCATTTTCTCAGCTTCAAGCCAGCCTTGCTGTGGGACTTCTTCAGCGGCCTTGAGACATTTCAGGAGCCAACTAGACTTCCCCTTCTGCCTTGGCCAGGCTGGACCAGCACTCAGGACATTAGCAGCTTTCCCCATTTTGCAGATGAGCCAGAGGTCGAAGCGTTGCTATGGAGACAAGTGACCGACTATGAGGGCTGAGCCTTGAGGTCTTCTGACTTCAGGAAGGCTCTGTGTGCCTTTGGGCCAGGCACCCCTGTTCCTGCTTTATCTGTACACCCCTTGCTGCTGCTGATTAGGCAACTGTCTCCACGTGGTTTCCATCCCCCCAATACACACACACACACACACACACACACACACACACACACACACAGAGAGACGTATAGTATTGTTCCTTTCTCTTCTCTTTCCAACTGTTGCTTGTACAAGTTGGGGAGAGCTTCAGGATGGGGGTGATGGAGTCCAAGGCGTGGCCCCGGCATCTCCCCTCTCGAATGCCCAGGGCCTCAGGGAGTGAGCTGAGAGCCAGCCAGCTGCATTTCCCCTGCCTTGGCCAGTGTTTCCGCCTCTGTAGCAGGGGCTGTCCAAGGAGACCCTGAAAAGAATTGGAGTTTTGTTTTCCTTCCCCTCGCTGCAAGCATTTTCTCATCAGGACTGAGCGGAGTTCCTGGCAGGTTTGTGTGCACAGCCTCGGGGGACTGTGCTGGCTTCGTTCCCAGGAACTGCATTCGTTGTGAGGAGCCAGAGGTGTGCACAGCATTCCAGTTGAACCCCACAAGCCGCCCCCTCCTTCGTCCGAAGCCGCTGACCTGTGCAAAGAAATCGGTCCTGGTGTGTTTGAGTCGAGTCAGCGACACATGGCAGGGGTCAGTTAATCTCTCAGCTAGTGCTCGTTCATGCAAGACAAGCAGGGAGGGCGGGGGAGGACCAGCACCTCCAGAGAGCAGTCGAATCTCAAATCCTGAACATATTCACTACTGATGCTTATGAAACCCCAGCACCTAACCACATGAGCTGCAGTTGCATGAAGTATGCACACACGTGCACACAGACCCCATGCAGACTTAACATTCCTTACACAGTCATCTGCTCAGTTGTCGACTATCGACCATATCTGCTGGTGTCAGAAAAGCAGAAAGCATTAGCTGCATAACTAGTAAGGGGTAGAAACACATAAGCAAACATGTATTGCGTAGCTAGCATGTGGCATTTTCCTATGGTATGGGAAGACAGAGGACATTTAGAGCTTCTCTAAAGGAGCTGCGTTGGGAAGATGAGGCCAGCGTCATGCTTATTGCCATAGAAAATCTCAGACAAATTCCCTCCCAGTTAGAGTCGATAAGAAGGTGTATATTTTCCATCCACCTTTGAGTCTCCTCTTATATTAAGATCTTCATTTAAACAGTCTTTTATCTTTGGTTAGGAGGTGATCTTCGATACCAATAGGGATGCAGCCAAGGGCAGTGCAGGAAAAGCAAAACTGAAAACAACAACAAACCATAATTCAGAACCCTAAAGACCCTACATTATTCACCTGGAACCAGATCAGCCAAATCTCTCTCCCCATTCTAAAGCTCAGGAAACCTTGCGGAAGAGGGGGCAGCAAGATTGTAAGAGCCTAAAGATGGGGAGGACCAGCAACTATGCAAGATACTCCACCCAAGTTAGGGCTGCAGCAGCCAGAACTGGACTTTGACCTACAATGGCTGACATGTCAACGACCCCCCAAAGTCTAGTGTGGATCACAGGCAGTAGGATCCTTAGAAGCAAGGGATTAAACAGTCATAATAGAGTTCCCGTACTAACAGCGGGGAGCCCAAGAAGGGGCTCCGGGCTATACCACTGAGTCCTGAACCCTTACTAGGGCGGAGGACTCAGACGGAGGTGTGGCATTCATACAAAAGGATGGTCCAGGGGATGAGAGGGAGGCATGGGAGAGGGGGAGAGAGGGAGGGGGTGAAAGGAATGGGGGAAGGGGGAGAGTGCAATGGGGGATGACTGGGGAGAGGAGGAGGGAGAGAGAGGATGGGAGTACCTATTAAGCTTGTATGATTAGGAAAAAAAATAAAATGTGGGAGAGAAAAAAAAAGGTGTATATCTCCCTGGCTTTTCAACACCATGCCAGAGGAGCTGACCAATTAGGAGGCACGAAAAGCAAATGACACAAAATGATGAACCATAAAAAACAAAGTTCTTGTTATGTGAAAATGAAATCATTGTGTGTTTTTTAAAAATTTATTGGGGTATCCGTATGTATACAAGAGAGCACTTGAGTGTGTGCGCCTATGGAAGCCAAGGTCGACGTCAGGATCACACTACGCTGTTGTACGACCTTATGCTCTAAGGTTTTCAGCGCTAGACGTGTAGGCTACCACCTTTTTTTTTTGCACATGTGGGTGTATATGTAGGTATATGCATGTATAGAAATAGATAGTTGAGTATGTGTGCCTTTGGAGATCCAAGGATGACTTTGGGGATCAACCTGGATTGTTCTACCTTCTTTTTGCTTTGCTCTGGAGTTTCTTAAGCTCTCCCTTCCACGACTGGAAGTGCAGGTTGGTGCCATTTCCAAAAATGGTGGCATTTTTACATGGGATCTGGGATCCAAACTCAGGTCCTTCTGCTTGCATGTTTTCAAGAAAATTCAAAGCAACCTCGAGGCTCCGCATGTGGCATGAAGCTGCTCTGGTGTAAGGGGAAATAGCCAGGTCTCCAGGCTTGATTCCAATATGGCCAACCACAAGCTTCGCCCACGCGGCTTCTCAATCAGCTCTCACATCTCCCTGAGCGGGAGAGTCGCAACTGACAGAGGGGCAGGAAAGGAATCAGGCCTTCGGAAGAAAGGTCTGTTCCAGTGCAGTAAAAAGATCGGTCAGTTGCCTTCTTAGAGCACAGGCCTGGCTTTGCTGTTTTTCCTCGATTCTCAGATCTGTAGTGAGAAGCAAGAGATTGTTAATGAACTGGGAGCGAGTCTGCTGACTGTGATGCACCTGTATAATTGGGCCCCATTGTTGCTCTGGAGTCACAAGATCTGACAAAGAGCCAAGAAATACACCTGCATAGGTGGGTGAGGAGGGTGTGGTGGGTCCCTGGAGATGTTTGGACCAAGGCGTCTGTCTGGAAGCTGGTTTGTGCATGGGCTCTTGGAATTCTTTCTCTCCTATGGCCCGGCCTGAGTTTCCATATAAATCGGGGCCAAGGGGAGCAGAGCGATGTAGGGAACTGTTTCCTGCTCACTTATAGAGGGTTTCGAAGTTGGGGGTGGAAAGGAAGGAGACACAGTTCTTTCCACGACTGCTGAGTGTGTATGATTACAGTCAGCACCATTCTTGGTCCAAGCAGGGAGGGCTGCAGAGACTTTGGCTATCTGAAATAATTTGTGTGTGTGGACAGACTCTTTGAGCCATGTGGGATCTTCCTGCAAAACAGGTCTGCATGCAGGTTGGCAAGAAAATCAGCCCAAAGGCAAGGTATTTGTCCTGCACCGCTCTTCCACCTTTTTGCTGCTTCTCTGTATCTCTAAACCCAGAGCGTGCCACGAGGGCTGGTGGCCAGTCAGCTTGCTCTGAGGATTCCCAGGCTCTGCCTTTCAGGGCTAGAATTACAGGTGGACCATCCCACCCAGTCAGCATTTTTACTTGGGATCTTGGGGAGGAGGGTCAGAAGTCAAGTCCTTTTGCTTTAACCACTGAGCCATCTCCCCAACACAGGAAGAATGAGTTTTAGGGTGCTCAATTGAAAAATCACATTCAAGAAGCAGTTCTAACAGGACGATACCGGGTTACAGACAAACACTCAGCCCACCCTGCATTCCTCGTCTCTCTGGCATGGTACGACTGCAGTCTTTCTTGGACTTCTCTGTTTCTAGGGAGCGGAGACATTTCCTCACTTCACTTAGCGCCTCTTTGCATTTCCTAGTTCTCTCCCTGCAAGATGGCTTGAGAAATGAGTGGCTTTGGAGGCCCTTACTGTTCACATAACATTGCTTTGTAGGTTGAATTCACTGCAATTATCTGCAACTTGGACAATTTTAGTGCAGATGGCCATGCTTTAAGCCGAGGGGAATAGTTCTCACCGTAATTTCAACATCCAGGAGAAGGCTGAGGCAGGAGGATCATGAGTTGAAGTCTGAGCTACATAGACAGATCTTGACTCAAAAAAAAAAAAAAAAAAAAAGGCCGTGCTTCCCAGAAGTTGTGGTCCTCAAAGTTCATACTGTGACTTTTCAACTTGGCTGCTAGCTTGTCGACATATGTGAATAGAATGACTTCAATTAAGAGAGCCCGTGCACAGCAAAGTCAAGGGTGGGTTGGGGGACCTGGTAAAAATAAGACTTTGCCAGAGGCAAATGCATAGTTGGTGTTTTCAGTGGCCTGTGTTGAAATTGTGCATCTTCTATCCATTGTCTTTTTCGTTAGGAAATTCTACAGAACATTAGCAATAGGCGAGTTGTTCTTTAAACCTGTTTGTGTTAATATATAACATTGGTTTCTTAATAGTTCTGTGTAGACTCAGCCACCTTTCCTGTTTGTACTGCTTATCTCTCTTGCCCAAGCAAGGCCGTGTGGTCTTCTGCATGCTGCATAGTTTCACATGGCGCACAGTTTCCATGTGCTGTTGCAGCTGCAATATTTTGGGTTAGCATCTTACCAGAGAGCCATCCTCAAGTCCAGCCCAACTGTAGGTCTTCTTCCTCTTAACCCCCATTGCCATGTCATCCGAAATGCTTAAATGCATTAATATTAAGGGGATGTCTTCCACATGAATTAGGAATTCACACATGTGGCCTTTGGTCGTCTTTCTTTAGTATGTAGAATCGTCAGAGACAAGAGGATGCCAACTTGTGCTGGCGCTGTCTTAGTGCCACCCATCAACACTGATAAATCTCTCAGATGTCCGTGACCTGTGAAGCATGATGGATAAAATATCCAATTTGCTTTTCGTTGCAGATCTGTGCGTATGCACATCCTCACGTGCGTGGGTATGTGCACGGGTGCTATGTAGCTATGTAGCTGAGATGAGCTTTGAGTCCTCTTGCCTCCACTTCTGGCTGCTGCATTACAGCATGAGCCACCATGTCTGGTTTACATGGGACTGGGGAGTTGATGCCAGAGCCTTATCTATTAGGCAGTGTCTGTCAATTAGAACCCAGAGCTCATGGATGGCTGGACTAGCCAGCCAGTCTGCTCCAGCAATCCTCTGCTCGGGCCCCCTGAGTGATGGGATTACAGGCAGCAGCTAACGTTGACCGGCTTTTATGGGGGTTGAGGGGATCCGTACTTCAGTCTTCATGCTTCTTGGGAAGCGCATTATCCTCTGAACTGTCTCCTAGCTCCCACTTCTGCACTTTTAAAGAGCTCCAAGGAGTATTTTGTGGGGTCCGTCAGGTTTCTTTGCTCTTGCCTTTGTCACTCGCTTTGTTCTTTGTTCTTAGATTTTTTTATATTGTGTGTGTGTGTGTGTGTGTGTGTGTGTGTATGTGTGTGTGTGTGCGCGCGTGCACGCGCGTGCACTCATGCCACAGTGCTTGTGTGGAGGTCAGAGGACAGCTTCCAGTCATTGGTTCTCTCCTTCCACTATGTGGGTTGGGCATCAGGTTTAGCCACAAGCTAACCCCCCCCACCCACTGAACCTTCTTGCCAGCACTCTTTGTTCTTGTATCATTTTGTGTTTCTAGTTGTCCATGTGGGGTCACTTTCTTACTGCCTAGAGCCTGACCTTTAGTGTGTGTGTGTGTGTGTGTGTGTGTGTGTGTGTGTGTGTGTGTGTGTGCGCGCGCTGCGCACGCGCGCTTGCTTTTGTTTTGGGGACAGGGTCTATGTAGCCCTGACCTCATTATGTAGTCAAAAATAATCTTGAATGTCTTATCTCTTGATTCTCTTTCCTCTACCTCGGGAGTACTAGATTACCAGCATGCACCACCATACTTGATTTACTGGGTTCTGGGGACTGAGCTCAGTTTTTGTTCCTTGCAGCCATTTGCAAGCTCATCATTTACCCTTTCTTGTGATTTGCACCTACAAACCTAGCAGGACTGTGTTAAAGGCTAGTCCAGGTCTGTGCCTGCCTGCTTTGGTTCACTCGGCTTCCCATTTGAACTGCCTTACTTCCTTAGACTCCTAGAGTTCTATTTCCTTATATGGCCATTTTGTTAATTATTGGACCCAAGAAATTCTTGATAGGAGATTCCCTGAGGCTTAGAGTAAGCATACTGTCCTCTTTCCGGCAGCTGTTTGGAAGAGCTGAAAACCACAGTCCTTGCCTTTTAGTGCTGTATGTCTGTCTGTCCCTGGTGTACAGATTTCGCAAGGACACATCTCTGGAATATTCTTCCCTTTTCTTCTTCTGCTGTACTCAGGTTTCTTCCTGGATCCCGGGACTGGAAAGCGAAGGAAGTGACCAATTAGTTCTGGTTCATTCGAACCTTGAGGAGGGAATCCTTGGCCCCCAGCTTAATCCAAGAGAAGTCACCCCCTCCCCGCAGTCCCCATGAGAGTGTTAGATGGGCTCCTCTTAACATCACTCACCCTTGCCCCTCCAGCGTATCCAAGGAAAAAGTAACTTTGGCATTGTGTTAGTTACTTTTGCCGTTGCTGTGGCCAAACACCGGACAAGGTAACGAGGAAGGAAGGGTTCATTTTGGCTCACTGCTTGAAGGCCAGCATGGTGGGGGGAGGGGGGGTGGCAGTCGAGAAGTGTGAGGCAGCTAGCCACGTGGCATCTTCAGTTAAGACAGAGGTAAATATGAATGTCTGAGTTCATCCCTTTTATTCAGTGCAGAAGTCCAGCCCATGCGGTGGTACGGTCTCTATTCCCTGCTTAGTTAAAACTGTCTCGAAACATCCACCCAGATGCTTTTAAATCCAGTAAATTTGGCAGTGAAGACTAGTTATCATAACACTGAAATACCCCTGTATCCTCTTTGGGTTCGCAGCTTCCCGCCCCCTGCTCCCCACCCCAGTCACACACCCCTAGACTAGCTGTGCTATCTTTGTAATACTTCACTGTTTTTAAGGTGATTTATCATGAGTTGTTGTTAGCCAGAGGGGCGATCCAGTAACTGAACTCATCTCACCTACCCTTCTGGGAAAAGGTTATTCCATTTTTATTACGAAAGATTACACATAGGTATTTAACAACTGTATTTGTCCTTAGGACATTCTGAAACTTAAAGGGCAGAAAGATCAAGAGAACAAAGGGCCACGAATTTGTACTTGTTTTAAGAAGTTAGTAGCCATCTAGGACATTGATCTGGGATAGACTTTCAGGGGTGCCCAAATTATTTTTAAAATGTATGTGTGTGTGTGTGTGTGTGTGTGTGTGTGTGTGTCAGAGAGGACTATGTGTGTGCCTGTGGAGGTCCAAGGGTGGCCTTGGGAATCACTCTAGATTGTGCTGCCCGCTCTTTACTTTGCTCTGGAAGTTCCCAGACTCTACCTTCCAGGGCTCAAGTACGGGCCGCCGCCATTTCCTTTTTTACATAGGATCCAGAATCCGAACTGAGGACCTTCTGTTTGCGAGGCAGAGGCTTAACCCCTGAACTCTCTCTCTAGCTCCCCTATCCCCAAATTTTTGATATTGTGACATGATTCTGTCATCCACAAATGTATTGAGCCACATTTATAGCTCTCCTGGGATGTATGCAGCCCAAGGGCTACAGGGTGAGCACACGCCATAGACCTTTGCCACTTATTTTTACTTGGGGGAGAGGGGACAGAGAGAATAGCAGATGTGTGAGTGCCCCAGGACATCGGAGGAGAACGTTTAGAAGATAGTTCTGGGAATGGGATTCGGGCAAAGGCACCTTTACCCGCTAAGCCATCCGGCTCCAGCACTGAGAATCGACAAGCGCATCTTGATGGTGGTGTTCTTTCCTCAATGGATTGCGAGTTACTTGGCCAATAGGTTTTATCTTGACCTTGAAAAAAAATAGCCACAAAAAAAAAAAAAAAAAAAAACTTCTCTCGACTGGTTTCTTGGCCACCCAGCCCGGTCCTGAACTGCCCCGCGGTGGCCACGGCCCAGCCTCTTCAGGGCTGGCTGTAAAGGCGGCCGGCTCTGGTTCCAGCTGACCACGTTGGTCCGCAGCTTCTTCTCTCCTGCCCTGATCCTTAACACTCCGACGTGTGTCTGTGACCGCGATGGCAGATTCCTGCCTGTGGCCACGGCTCGGGGCTATGTCAGGGTTTAAGTTGGGGCCGCTCGTGGGCTTGTGAGTTTAGTCGTTGGCCCACCCACAGTGTCACGCTCCAACCAGTTGGTGCTGGATCAAAGTTTTCAGAGTTTAAATTCCAAATGTCAGGGCTGGGGAGATAGCTTAGGTAGGCAGGCGATTGCCTTAGGTACTGGGACATGAGTTCAAGCCCCGGAAAAACAGTCGAAAAATAGCTGGTCATGGCAGTGCATGTTGGCAATTCCGGCACTGAGGGAGTGCAAGCCAGAGGGTCCCTGGAGCTCGCTGGCCAGCCAACCTAGCTTACCTGGTGAAGTCCCAGCTCAGTGAGACCCTGTGTCAAAATCGAAAGCAAAAAATGTCTAACGTAGACAGTACTTGAAGAGCAACCGCTGAAGATGACCTCTCCCTTCTCCCCACATGCATGCAGACATGCTCACATACATGTGCATGCAGACATGAATATACATACATCCACATACAAAATACTTGCCATGAGTTCGTGACGGATGGGTCCTTAAATTCCATATTCAGAAAAACCATCTATTGAAGTAACAGGCTTCTTCGCGGACAGCAGGGTGCTTGGTACGCTACAATTCTTTTTCTGAGCATGTTGCCAGTCTGTACTTTTGCAGGGAGCTAGGCTGGTCCCCTACTACAGAGAAATAGAGGTTCCAGAAAGTCACTGAGCATGTTGGGGGAGTGACCCAACGGATGTCTGCCATCCTATTCTGGATGCCTCGCCCCTCTACATCTGCCCCTCTTCCAGCCAGGGCAGGACTGTCCTGTAATCAGTGAAGCGAGGCAGAAGGTAGAAGTACGCAGTGGAAATCAGCCCTGTTTGTCCCCAGATTTTATGCAGTGCTGTGATTAATTCATGAGTTATGCATGAAGCAGAACCAGTTTCCTAGAAATTGCTTCAAAATGATTATTGGAACTTGAGTTAAGAAAATCTTGGGACGTGAAATGGATCTCCTTGCCAGTTCTCTTAAGACTCAGGGCCCTGCGGGGGCCCTACACAGGCCAGTCAGTGAGTGTGTTCAATAATGTCTCTGAGGGATCTGGTAAAGTTCCAATGAGCAAGGGCTGAGGGGTCTTTGAGGATAAAACAAGAATTAGATTAGTTTCTTCTGTAAGCACTAGAGGGTTTCCAAAACTGCTTCCATTCACCCTCACTCTCTTGGCACGCGATAGGGCTCTTAGCCTCAAGCTTCCCAACTTCCTTACCTGTGAGGATTCCTCATTTGTTTCACTGTGGGGCTTCTGCCTGCTTTTATTTTGCTTTCGGATTGCTTATTCGTCTTCTGCCAGGCACACGCTCTGTTTCTGTGTCCTAGTTCTCTGATTAGATGGCTGAGCACTTTGACCTCAGTCATGGCTGACAGTCTTACTTCAGTAGGTATGAAAGATGAGTACCCTGCAATTCACAGAGCGTTTTCCAACATTTACATCTCTGCGCTGGGCCAGTTGGCTTTGGGGTTTGCCCACCATTAGTATTCTTGTTATTGAAGGAAAAACGTAGCTCCTCTCCCTATTCCTGAGGCCATTGGAAAGCACCCCACAGCAGGTCCACCCCACAAGGTCCAGCCCACTGGGTTGCTTGCTGTTATATACACGTAGAGGAAAACTGACAGCATGCTAGGGAACATCTCCTGTTATGTTAGAGACGATTTTTTGCTCCTTTACAAAAGGTCATATGAAGTGTTCAATGCTAAACTGATGATTGATAGAGAGTGGGATTGAAAGACCACTAGGATCCAAGCAGAGACTCTTCATGGGAAGATGCTGTACATCTGTCTAGGTTGACAGTGTCCTTTGATCCCAGAGTAATGGGACAGACTTTACTGTAACTTATTTCACCAAAATCAGCCCACACTCTCTTTATTCTGCATGTTTATGACAAGGTCTCATATAGCTCACGCTGGTCTTGAACTCCAATCCTCTTGCGTCCACCTCCCAAGTGCTAGCATCGCAGCATCTACCATCATGTGCCAGGGACTGGGCCCAGGGCTTCGTGCATGCTCTAGGCAAGTGTTCTACCAGCTGAGCTACATCCCCAGCCTTGTTGTTGCTTATTCTTACACGTGCCTTCGGAAGGATCCACGTGCCAGATATTGTTCTAGTCAGTGGATGTAAGAACAGTGAAAAAGGCAGGCAGGGAGTCTGCGCTCGTGGCATTTATAGTCTGGGGGCTGGGAGGATAATAGTGCATGAGATTAAAAAAAAAGCCAGAGGAAGATAATATCATAATAAAGCAGGCTAAGGAAAATAGGACGTAAGATAAAAAGAAAGATGATCGCATATTAAGATAGGCTAAGGATGGGGGCGGGGAGTGACCACAGGACCTGTCTTAGCTTCCCAGGTGCTAAGTTGCCTTTTCCAGAAGATGGCAGCAGTGTAGGTGCCTGAGGTAGAAAAGCCAGTCACATTCTGTCTTCCGATTCTCTGAAACTCGGACACACTCCATGTCATTCCTGTCTGTGACGGTGACTGCTGAGTGCTAGGAATGTGGCTAGTGCCGTGGAAGAACTGAGATTAAATTGTGTGTGTGTGTGTGTGTGTGTGTGTGTGTGTGTGTGTACACATGTGCGTGTATGCGTGCATGCATGTGTATACACACATACCCATGAGGGTATAAATAGAGGCCCAAGTTAAACGCCAGGTGTCTCCTCTATAACTCCTGCCGTGCTTACTGACTCGGAGTCTCTCTTCGGAACCTGGAGTTCACCAGCTGACTGCACTGGCCAGTGAGCCCTGCACATCTGCTTGTCTCAGCCTCCCAGGCTGGGACTACTGGTGTATCGTGCCACACCTGGCTTTTTACATCGGTGCTGGAGATAGGAACTCAAGTCCTCCCTCACACCTACGCAATCAATACACCTCCCACTGAAGCTTCTCTGCAACCCCTGAGCCTACTTTTATGTAATATCAATACTTTATATCAAAAAGGATGCAATGTGGTGAGCGGCTATTGTAATGGACAGTGTGGCTCAGGTAGACACAAGGGCTCATGCAAAGGTCCTGCGGCTCTGGCCCACCTATAGTCCTAACTTGAGATCTACGCCTGGAAGTTGTTACGTTCAGCCTTTGAAGAGGAAAATCTACGCAATTTAACGATGTTTCCTGCTTCTATTTTGTGGGCCCCTGGGGAACCTATGGAGGAACGAGACTGAGCCAGATGGGAATTAAAAGCCCCATTCAACAAAGAACCAACTGCCTTTCCTAGGATGGGCACATGCCCACATCATCTGACTCACTGAGTCGACAGCTTCCCTGTTGGACAGGCCTTTGTCTGTGCAGGATACAACCTTCCCACAGGCCAAACCTGCTTCTTCTTTGTCCTGGTCTCTACCATGGTAGAGGCAGACCACTTCTTGTGCCTAGCTTCCGCCTCTGATCTTCCCAGCGATCGAATTCCTTTCCTTGCTTCCCTTCCATCCTATAGGCATGAGACTTTTTTTTTTTTTTTTTTCCTGGAGTAACCCTCCTTCATTGCTAAAGACCACATGGTCAGTCCTGGTTTTAAAAGAGAAACAGATGTTTAAAAAGAGTCCAAGCCTTGCCATGGTTAGATATAGGTGTCAACTTTGACAACTGAAGGCTCCATCTTTGAGCACAGGTGTGAAGAATTAGTAGTTGGGTCAGGTCCTGCGCAAGCCTGCAGGAGATTGTCTATCTGATGTAGGAGACCAGCCATGGTGCCCAGGACTCATCCCTGATCTGGCAGATACAATGGAGGGAGCTGGTTAAGTAGTTGGCATTTTCCAGTATACCTAGTCAGACATACTGGTCTGCCAAGCAAGATCGTCCCTCTCTCAGCTCTTATGTGGATATATGTGGCCAGTTCTCTTGGCCCCTGGTGTTGCCCGCCAAATTGTATTAAAAGATGTGGCTGGGTAATCATAATAAGCAAGGATAAAGCCCTTGTTCCCCCTTAAGCTGTTTGGGTGCAATTTATTGGCAATATGCAAGAAAACTGCTACCACCCTGGATTATCACATTGCACTGAAAGAGTTAAGGAGGAAAAGGAAAGAGAGAAGAGGAGAAAGGAGAGGAAAGAAAAGCAAGTGGAACTAAGAGCAGGGAGAGAAGGAAGAGACAGAGGAGAGGAACTTCTATGACCAGCCTGTTCCAGGCAGCAATGGCTTGTCCCAGTGGTGGGGAATTGGGGAGGGGGCGTGGCAGTGACCAGCCCGTCTCATGAGGCGTGGGTAGACATCCTGCGGCTGCAAGGCTCCCGAGAGAAAACAGAGACAGGGTCACCAGCTCTGGCTCTGGGTGCTGAGGATTAGAGGGACCCGTTACAGAGCCTCTAATCCTCGCTTGGCCCCGATTCACCTTGGTTACTACTCCCTTGGTCATCGCCTCATGAGAAGGAAAAACAGTTGCCTGGTACGGCCCTGACAGTTCCCCGAGACTAAACAAGGGGGATCAAAATGTTAAACTGGGAGACCACAGGGCCAGGATACCCCCAGGGGTTACATAGTCCTCCACCTTTGCCCCTCGGTCCTAGGCAGTCACGACAACAGACCCAGGGGCCGTGGCGGTGGAGTTGGGTGTGCAAACACAAGGGGAAAAGGGCAGACATCAAAGTTAACATGTGCCAAGATGTCAATGACCTTGATCCCGCTGGCGGGGAACTGCGAGGTCGTCACGCATGTCGGTAGCGCCCGGCTCCTTTGCAGAGGGTCTTCCTGTATGTTGATGGAAAGGTCCTTCCGAGCATGTACATTGGTTTTCAGGTGGATCGACCGGTCAGTGCCTCGCTTCGACACTCACTTCTGCACACACCTTTCTGTTACTTGTTTATTGAGCCCAGGGTTCTGCGGGGGAGCAGTCCCTGCTATGGGGAAGGGACTGAGTTACATGCCTCCGTCGGGAGTTCATTTGAAGGCTTTATAAACTAGATAGGCAGCGTTTGCCCAGTTGGATTATTTGGTCTTGGGAAAAATATATATCTTTTAGTCAAAATAAAATATGTATTAAAAAGTTAGATGTTTTCCAATAGTCTAAAGGAGAGAGGAATTATCTATGAATCTACCATCTAAGCACAGTTGTCTCTTTAGAGAATCCTCTGAAAGTATTTCTTTCTAACCAAAGGACTATGAGCGTTTTACCTTTTATATTGTTGCTTCCATTACACACACATACACACACAGTATCATTTTATCTAATATATATATATATATAATAGACTTTTTTGGACATGAAAGGCAGTAAAAAGGACAGTGGGCATCACTCTTTAATGTGCCCACAGTACCCATAGTATGTTCTCAAGCTTGGCATAACTTGTTCTCATGACTTGGCACTCACGGGGGTCACTCAGTTTTATCTAGTTTATCTTTGATGACATGAGCCTGACTACTTGCTCATGAGTGCGTCACACATCACTGGGTGACCACTGAGAATGAGCCTTCCCTCCCCCATCACATTAACCCACGTCAGTCTCTCAGGAAGGCGTGGGGCGTCTTGAGGTCTTTCCCTTTCCATGGTAAGATGTTGACAGAACAAATCCCAAGCAGGTCTTATGGAAATATACATACTACAGAATTCATGATGTCATAGCCCTGTTATGTCCGGAAGGTCTGCAGAGGCCAACTTTTGAAAGTCAGGTCTCTCCTTCCACTACTATGTGATGTGGGCTTCCAGGGATTGAACTCAAGTGGTCAGGTTTGAAAGCAGGCGCCTTACTCACTAAACTGTCTCACCAGCTTCGAGTGACCACATATTTACTCTTTAGATAACATGTGCAATCACTGAAGCCACAGTGCTCTCCTAGATAAAGCGTAAAGAGTGATATCAACACATGTAGAAGAGGCAGCGTAATGCTTTATAGTATCTTTTGCAACCCCCTCGCTTGGCACGACAGTCTGATAAACTGTGCTTTTGCATTAGACTGAATTCCAGTTTGTGGCATATGCATTTCTTTATTTTTCGGTGAGGTGGCGGGCACGCCAGCTCTGGGTAACCATGCACTAAGCCCGTATCATTAAATGAGCTCATTCTGAACATGGACTTTTCTTCTCTGGGAGTCACACTCAGTAGTCAAGGTCACACTTGTGTATCAAGGCATGGCTCTGTAGCAGACACAGTACTGGATGCCCCAGGTCCGAGGCCGTTTTGACACAGCTTCTTGCTGGAGCTTGGAGGTAGCTTCTCTCCTGTGGCTGGCTGGCCATAGGCCCGTGCCCTGTACCATCGTGTCCGACGACACCTTCTTCTGATGGCAGGTGGGAGGAGAATTGTTGACTTCTGCTTTTAGGGAGCTATGTGTGGATCTTAAAGAAGTCTTGGACGTAAAGAATAAAGACGAACACGGAGGGAAAGTCAGACATTCAGTCCCTGATTGGCTCTGAGCCTTGCGCCTCAGCGTAAACCTACTAGATCAGCAAGAGACCCGAGTCCAGAGCAGAAATGCACCGGTGGCCAGGTTGGCGGGTTTCCCATAGCTCAGGCTCTGGGACCGGCGCCTTGAGGTGTCTGGGACTCAGCGGCGGGAGCCAAGCAAGCCTGGGGCAGCCTGGGGCAGCCTGTGGGCCGTGACTAAATTAGGAAGAGAGACCCAAGGGCTCTCATGGGAGCTCAGCGGGGGCAGGTAAGCAGTGCAGGGCCTCTAGCTGGCGGTTGGAAACAGGCTGTTCAAATGCACCTGGCTCTCTTTCAACTATTTAGTGGACTGACTGCAGAAGCATCATACACAACTGGTTCATCCCAGTGCCAGCAGGAGAGAAAGCCAGAGCGCTCATGAGCGCTGAGTGTGGGAGGTGATCTTCGTCTCACGCTCTCCCCTTGGACGATCTAAGCAAAGGAGGACAGACAAATAAACACAAACCGCAAGTGCCCTGAGATGTCTGTCCTTTAAAAAACAAACAAACAAACAAACAAAACAAATAACAACAACAAAACACCTCTCAATGAACGCTGGGTGCCGCAGGCATACATCAGACTGCCCCTCACAGGACAGACTGGCATGATGGTTGCCTCCTACAACTGAACACCATGGTACAGCACATTTTAATATTAGAAATCACATAGAGGTCTGATTTGGTTTAGGAGTTTAAGGATGAGCTGTGGATTAAAGAAATTATTGTGGCCCCCAAGAAAATGGGGAAGAAACTTGCAAATAATTAAACCGCAGAAAAGCCAGCTTCATTCTCTGACTCCAGAGCCTTGGAACATCTTCACGGGGGAGGAGCTTTTAAGGTGTGTATGTGCGCGCGTGCGCGTGCCAGTGGGGGGTGTCTTTTCTGCAAGACAGTTGAAAGCCTTGGTCTTAAAGTGTTTCTCAGTCCCAGCACTATGGATGTTTTTGACATCCCTGGCCTCTGGCCAATGGCATCAGTTGCCACCTTTCTTCCCTGTAGTTTTGAGAAATAAAAATTGTCAGGCAACCCCTGTGTTGGGGGGGGGGACCGAGATGGGGGCACGTCACCTTCAGCCACTGCCTAGAGCAAAGGAAAGCAAAGGACATTTTGCTTTGCTTGCTGAAAGATACTGAGCTACTCACACTGGGCAGGTAAAGTGATACAGGTCCTCACGCTCTGCCTCCCGTTTCACACAAATCAGCAGGAAAGTCTGGGGAATGGGAGTCCGGCCTGGAGTTAGTTAGCAGGCCGATGCTGTTCAGTCCGGCGCTCTTATTATTAAAGGTTCCCATGGATTTATATTTACAGGACCAGATCGTCACCTGTGACTCCAGAGTTAAAAATAAACAGACAAACAAAATAATAAATAAACCACCATCAGCAACAACCAAAAAAAAAAAAAAAAAAAAAAAGGAAAGCAAACTAGGCTAGGAAGCTTTGGAATTTTCTTAAAAATGCCAGGCTGGATTAGCTTAAGACTGCCTGCCCGAGACGCGTTCTCAGGAGACCTCTTGCATGGAGCTGGCCTGGGTGTTGATACGCGAAGAGGCTGAGAACATGTGGCATAAACATCTACTGATATTGTTTGCCATTTACACTCCGCATGTGTAATGCGGCAGGAATGGCTCTCGGCGGCATGTGATTCTCGCAACCCGGTAGGCAGTGGCTGGGACCACTCTTTCTCTTTCGCTCGAGTGTCCTGCTCCCTTGCTTATATCCCACCCCAACCCCCCTTTTCTGCCCCTTCCCAGACTCCTGAGAGTTTTTAAGTGGAGGCTGGTCACGATTGGCGTGCAGAAAGCTGGTAGAATGTTGTTGGAATTTTCTAGGGAGGTACATGCGCGACACCCAAAATGAGTCCCGGCTTCGGTGGCCGTAGGTCAGCCCTTCGTGCCAAGTGCCCTGGTCTGTTTCAGAAAGGTAAGATTGCATGACATCACCCTACCTTTCCCCAACCCGAGGGGGACTGTCAAGGGGATTCTTTTTCTTCCCTAGTCTGGGCAGTAACTTCTGGCCATGTTCTTGGCGCTAAGCGTGTGTGCATGAGTATGCGGTTTGTCAGTATCTCCACCCCCTCCCGTGTAAAAGAATTTTAATAAATGATTCCCAAAGGCAGTTTAACATGTGACCTAACACAGCACCTCATGACCCCAGTGAAATCCGTGATCTCAATGTCAGTAAGTCTAGATGCACTTTTTTTTTTTTTTTTTTTAACGCCGATTACTAAACCCTTGTATAAAGAAAAAGTCGCATAGCTACCGGGAGACAGATTGTGTTCTTACCCGCTTGGAGGAGCTAGAAGGGGGCCCGGAACGTTCAGAATTCTGAAATCTTAGCAACATGGAGAGGGTCTCTTCAGGTTGAAGCGCCTGAGGCTGATGGATGGGATTTGTCGGCGGTGGGACTTGCAAAGGAAGATATCTGAAATGTCTCCCATTGGTCAGGTGCCAGGCTCAGACCTGTTCTGACCAGGGAAGGCAGTGCCGTGGTGGCACTGAGGCACGGGGACATGTCACCCAGGGACAACCCTTTCGAGCCGTTTCTAAGCACCTTTGCGCTAGGCTGCAGTGGAAATTGTAGCAACTCTATGGTGTCGTCAAAGATACAGCACGATATTTTTTAAAAAAATCTGCAAATCAACAGGCAACTTTATAAACATTGTCTGTGAAGTTTGACGACATATTTGGGCGCGAATGTGATGATCTTTTAGGCTCAGGCACAACCAAACATGACTCACCTCATTTTTTTTTATCATTTTTTTATTCGGCGCACACAGTGAGGAAGACTGATTTTCTGTCTGCAAATGAGCAGGAGTAAGTCCACACTCAAAATGTAGGCTGTATGTGATAGCGTACATTTTTTAATGCTCGAAAAATCTACTATTTAGTATTGCTGTTGTTTTCTACCCCTATGCATTAGAACTTTTTCTTGGTTTTCTTCTTTGTATGTTTTTCTCCCACATCTTTGCAAAAATGTGAAGGGGAAGAGAGAGAGAGAGAGAGGTGGTATTTTCACACACTTGCCCCTGCTACCCCTCCCAGCATACGCCAACAGCTGCCATGTATGATTCTGTGGAATCTGATATTTTGAACGAAACGACTTCCTTACTTTCCATAGTAATATAATAATCAATTTCACCATAGAGGACTGTGGACATGTCAGGCCTGGGCTGCTCCTAATTAGCAATGCATGGGGTGGGGGAGAAAGAGCTCTAGGGTGGTTTCAAGTGAAAAGTCACCCTCAGGTTTTAACCAAACCAGGCTCAGCCAAGGTAGTTCTCAGTCTGCTTGGCACCTAAACCACAGGTTCGTTTAGCTTGTGTCGTTCGAGAAAATATCGCAGATGGCACGTACACACGCAACAGAGATGGGCTTGTGTCTCCAACCGTTGTTGCTTTGCTTGTTATCTGTACCGCACAGTAACGTGTGTCCGGCCCCAGCCTTGTAGGACAGAAGCCAAAGACAGAAGTAACCTATATATAATGTTCTACGTCTTGGTCAGCACCTGGATTTTGTGGGCTGTACTCAGAAAGGGATGTGTCTTAAAGCACCCAAACTCCTGCTGGCATTGGGAAATGATACTTGCTAAGTTGTCCTTGCATTCAAGTCCTTAATGTTCTCATGGGTCTAAAGAATTTTAAGGAATGAAACTACACACATTCCTGACACATGTGCGTCACAGTGAAAGATCTATGTTTCTGAGATCTGCGTTCTCCTCTCCTTAGAGACAGCCATAAATTCAAGTCAGTCGAGCAAGTGTTTGCTTAGTGCTTCTGCTGTGCATCTTCTGAGCCAGGCAGGCACTTGGGAGTATGAGAGATTTTAGGGCATGGAAGATCCCATAAGGCATTTATACTTTAGAAGGCAAAAGTCTTCCTCCAAGATATCTATAGCAAAACCTGCCTGTGCTCTCTAGAGGATAACCTATCAGGGGAAGAGGGATGGGGGGGGCAGAGATTAATTTTATTGAATTTCTTGAAAGGTGTAACAGTTGACGGCTTCCTTTGTTTGTGGCCCTCTGTGGACTTATAGACATTTCAATGTTTATTCTTCAAGATTGTTTAAAATAAGCTACTATGCTCTTTGGAGACAAAAAGGGCTTGTGGGTCTTAAAGTAATAAAAACAAGTTTGATTCTATTCACTTATATGTTGGTGATTTGTTCCTTCAGATGGTTCTTCTGGGGAATTGCCAACACCCCCCAATGCCTGGGTCTTGGGAGAATCAAATCTTTGGGACCCAGGCATATCAAATTAAAAAAAAACTCCTTGATTCCAACATACTACCAGGTTGGAAATCTGACGATAGTGAAGACTTACTGAAAGCCTGTTTGTCTTGTTTTTGAAGCAGTGTCTCACTAGCTTCAAATTTGTGGTACTGCCACAGTCTCCCAAACTTGGGTGGCCATATATCACCATGTTTGACCTGTATGTTTGATGATTCTTTGGTAGTCTGGGTTTTCCAGTGTGAATATGAGATGGACTTTAAAAAAATATATATATATACACACACACACACAATGCTGGCAGTACTCAACTATAAAGACCGACCTCTCTGTTCTTTTCATTAGTGAGCCCAGTGTGAATAGAGCTGCCAGTGCAAAAAGTGGATCATGTGATGCTAAGCCAATCCATCAACTACTAAATCACCTAAAGTTTCTGAATCTTGAGTGTGCTTATTCCAGGAGGCCAAAGGTTCACAATGTTGACTGAATCCCATAAGAAATGTTATTTTAAGATTCAGTTACATGGAGACCAAGTGCTTCCCCCTGAAGTCACTGAGAACTAGGGAAAAGGGGCCTGAAATGAAGATCTAACTGTCCTGAAATCACTCTGTGTATAGTGAACCCTTGTACCACACCGTCCTAGGGTTTCTATGTGTAATAAATAGCTGCTTTAGGACAACACTCACCAGGCCAAAACTGTAAAGCATAAAGAAACCTTAAATGTTGTCTCATCTGCACCTCCCATTTTATGGATGAGAAGATTAATGTCTACCAAAATAATAATGGTGTCAATAAGATGAACAGTTATTGGTGCCAGAGTCCGTAATAATAATAAAATTATAATAATAAATAGCAGGTCTTTACATCCAAACAGTGCCCCCCTTTTATCAGCCGCTCTGTGCCTCCAGTTTCTTATGGATACCCACCCAGGATGTGGCTGTAAGCACAGAATTTAAAATGTCCAGATTAATAGGAAAAGATCAGCTAGCTTGAGAATTTTCAAAATGATCTAAAATTTTATTGTGGCTTAAAAATGGGCTTTCATTTTATAACCACCTAGTGTATTTGCTAGTAAAGAAATTCTCAGCAGCACACACACTCCTAAAAAGGAAACTTAGAGACCACAGGGATCCTTCCCAGAGCGAGGGGTTCATCTCCGAATCATGTAGATTACACACATCTCCTCTGATCACATGCTGAAATGGCATTTTCTTCAGATGTACTTAAAAGGAAGAATGTGATAACAAGTCTGTTTGTTGAATATTTTAGAATTTTATACTTGATGTGGTTGGTGGTATTTACATAATTTTGACAGGGTTCAAAGACTGAGCCTAATCCAAATTCCCCTCAGAGCTTCAGCTTTCAAATCTTTCTCGGAACACACACACACACACACACACACACACACACACACCGCTTAGCGGGGGGGGGGGGGGGGGAACCAATGGAGAATGTGCTGTGCAAATGCTATCTTTGTGGTCATGCGCATGGAGGACCAGCCTGTACGTGGACCGGAGCATTTGGTGATCTTTCATGTCTACCAGGTGCCAGGTGCTGGGATGTAGTTTTGTGCATTCAACTGCCCATGGGCAATGGAGGATTTAGACAGGCAAAGTGGCTGTCAGCTATTAGAGAAAGTGGTACAGGCATTGAGAGAGTGAAGTCGAGGATGGCGGGGCTTATGAGACACCTTAAGGTGCATGCTGGGCAGGAAATGAATCCTAGAAGACCACCTGGGTGGGGTCCTGTGGAGTTGCTTGTTGAAGGGTGGTGGTTCTCCATGTTTTTTTTCCCCTTTGTGTACACGTACATGCATAGGTGGGTGTACCGATAAGGCAGCATTTGAGTGTATGTCTCTGGAGGCTCAAGGGTGACTTTGGGAATCATCCTGGATTGTTTTACCTCCTTATCGCTTTGCCCAGGTCCTGCCTTCCAGGGCCTGAAGTGCATGCCATGCCATTTTTGCCCGACATTTTTAAGTGAGATTTGGGGATCCAAACTCAGGTCCTTTTGCTTTCAAGGCAAGGCCTGTCCCCAGCCAGATTCTCCATGTTTTAAAGTTGCACAAGGGAGAGAGATAGGTACATTCAAAGTCATGAATCTTGTGTGAGCAGTATTGCCTGTAAACCCATAGACAGACAACACATAGACATTAGGCATTTGACTTCATAGAGAATCTGCGTAAAATGTATATTTATTAATTATATATTTAAATGTTAAATAAGTTTAAAATGTAAACTTAAATAATATTTAAATTCACATGTAATTTCAAATACATGATTTAAAAATATATTTCAAAATATCTGTTTTGCCATCTCAGAAGTCTCAGATGGCTTTGAGAAAAATGTCTGGGCTGAGAGGTATCAGGTGTTTTTCCCTAACCCAGGGGCTAAGCTAGCTTCCTGGAGTTGAACCTTCATAAAAACCACTGTGGATTTTCCAAAGAACTGATTGATTTCAGAAACATCAACTGCAGGGCTGGAGGCATGACTCGGGGGTTCAGACTCGGCCCCGAAAGCACAAGGACCTCAGTTCAGATCCTGAATCCCACGTGGAAGTGGCTGTAGCCTGTACTTTTGACTCTGGAAGATGGAAATCCCAGAGCAAAGCAAAAAGGAGGTAGAAGCAATTCAGTATGAATCCTAAAATCACCTTTGGGGCTCCATGGGCCTCCATGGTCATACACAGTGCTCTCTCTCTCTCTCTCTCTCTCTCTCTCTCTCTCACACACACACACACACACACACACACACACACTTAATTAACTAATTAATTTTATAAAACCAACTCCATTCCTGAATGAATTCAACCTCACTCAGCTCTGAGAACCCGAGTAAGGCTGGAAGCGTTCTCATGGGGGCAGAGGACTGTCTAAGGAGACATTTGGGCATTTTGTTCACTAAATCCCTACTGACTGAGTTAAGAGAGATGCTTTCTGAACCTCTTGCCCAAGATAACCAGAATAAAGGAAATGAAATCATTTCATGCTGACTGCCTGCAACACGGACCATCGGAGCCAAGCCTTGTACGTATGTTACAGGGGTTTCTTTAAAGTATCTGCAAGAGCTCACCAGTAGAGCCTGGTTTTCAAGAATAATAGCGAGAGTGGTAGTTTCTAGCACCTGGCCATCCTCTTTGATCTTGACCGTAGTCCTGAACACAGCAAACATGGCAGCCTTTATGTCTCTGTTCGACAGATGAGGAAATTGAACCTCACAGCTCTCGGATTTCAAAGGTTGAAGGAACCGTGCAGGTCCTTTTATCCCGCTTTCTCATTTTACAAAAAAAAAAAAAAAAAAAAAAAAATTCCCTGAGACCCAGGGAAGTAGACTGACCTATGGTCTTGCAGGAAATAAATCACAGCCTGAGGACGAGACAAGGGCTTCTGACTTTGCCTACTAATTTTTCATTCTATCATGCTGGGCTCCATCTTCTGTGTATTGGAGAATATGCATTTGTTTCTTCTGGAGATATTTTGTTGAAGGTCTACATGCTGTTCATTATACAGATACGTATTTTTTTAAAGAAAGGTTCCTTTAGTCATTTGCGCATGTGCACATGTTTGTGCAAATACCAGAAGAGAGTCTTGGGTGACTTTTTCCAATCACTCTGCTGTTTCTGAACTTGGGGCTCATGTCTCAGTTAGACCTAGAAATCCCCCACTCTCTGTTCCTCTTGGAGGTGGGGCTGAGGTGTTTTCGGATGCTGGGACTGAACTCCTGGCCTCACGATTATGAAACAGATGCTCTTAACAACAGAGTCAGCATTCCGGTCCCTAAGCTCTACATTATTTTATTTCTTATTGTCGTGTATATGATGTGTATGTACAAGTATAGAAGTGTACGCGCTACAGCAAGTGTATGTATGGAGGTTGGTTCAGGAATCAAGCTCAGTTCCTAAAGTCTTGTATAACAAGTATTTTTTACCTATTAAATCATCTTTCCAACCCGCTATACTTTTTAACGTGTAGGAGATTCAGAGATAGATGGATGGATAGATAGACAGACAGAAGATAGATTGGTGGACACACAAACCACTTGGGCAAAATCTTCAAAGATGATGTCTGTATAATGATGTCTCTGTATAAATATATATGTGTTGGGGAAATGAAACAAGGTCTCACTATGTAGCCCAAACTAACCTCAAATTCTCCATCTTCCTGTCTAGTGCTGAAATAGCAGGCATGTGCTGTCACACCTATATAGATACATCTATATCTTCTTGATAAAAAGTTGCCCAAGTCAAAAGTGACTGTAGAAGCATTCATTTGCTCATTTGCAGCGATGCAGGATGAGTTCGTTGGGGTCCATTTGCCCTTGCTCCTTAAACTCCTACCTCCAATATAATCATTTCATGAAATAAAAATATTTTAATATTTTATCTATTTGAGAAATAGAAAGACAGTGAGAAGCCAGGGAGAGGGAGGGAGAGAGAGAGAGAGAGAGAGAGAGAGAGAGAGAGAGAGAGAGAGAGAGAGAGAGAGAGAATCAGAGAGAGGCATGCATGCCGCATCCTGCGTCAGAGAATAGCTTTCACAAGTCAGTTCTCTCCTTCTACCACGTAAGCTCTAAAGATTGAACTTAGGTCTTCGTGTTTGTGTGCAGTCCCCTTCACCCCCAGAGCCAGCTCACCAGCCCTGTCCGCCTGACTTTTTATGTAAACTGGAAATAGTCACGTTTGACTTCGCTATCCATATGGTTTTTCTGGCATTCAGGCAGCTAATGAGGAGAAAACACTTATTAAGCCAACAAGAAGAAAAAGAAAACATGAAACAAAAGAGAGATGGCAGGATTATTATTGCCGCTGTGAGTCATCCCTGTAGCTGTCACGGTGAAATGAATCATCGTATGGTAATGTGGTGGCGAAGGCCCAAACTCGGGTTAGCGGCATTGACCCGGTAATCTGGAAATTAGTCACAGAGGCCTAGCCAGGGATGACCCTGCAGCGCTATTGTTATCCACGAAGAGAGTGTAGCCACCTTCTCTCCATACTCCCCTGGTGGGGGCTGGTCCACATGGTCACTGAATCAGTCCCCAGTGGTAGGAGACGAGTTCTGGTCCTCTCTCTCCATCCAGGTGCATGACTTGGGCTGATTCACACCAACTTCATCTTCTTGCTCCTGTCGAATGAGTGGGCTGTGGTCTCTAAAGGTCCCCTTCTTCTTTTCAAATCTGTGACAAGTAACTAGAATTTGAACTTTTTAACCCCCACCTCTGCCCCATCCCACCCCCCAGACTGGAATATCATCATTGGATTTTTGTACCCTGGCAAGTAAGAGCCCTCCCTGTATGGTTCATAGTCTGAACTAACTGCCAAGAGTTTTATAATAGCATTAGGAATTTCTCCCTTTTAACTAACCTGTGATAGCTGCACGTATTATGTGCACATGAGTCACTTCCTATCCAAACAGGTAAGAAGGGACGGCAAATGTGTCACACAAAGCTGATTCTCAGGTCACTCTGTCAGGTTAGAGGTGTGAGAGTTGACTAGCAGCTTTTGCTGCAGGTTCCAAAATCCTATTTCTCTCACCCACAGGAGTGCCTGCATGGCCAGAACCAGGTCCCCACCCCTGTGTCCCACACTCTTGCAAGGATCTCGTCTCCCACATCCTCTTTACACCTTGGCTTTGTGACCATGGAGTGGGATTATTCACAGGGCAGAAACGGGTCTTGCTTCCTGACCTTTCTAGAAGGAGGCCTCTGGTTGGCAGATGCTTATACCAAAGTTGCTGCTCAGAGTTTTGGCTTCCAGTGAGTGACATCTCAGGTCCCCCAGCTGACTCGGAACTTCTAAGATCCTCCTGCCTCAGCCTCCTGAAGGCTGGGATTACAAGGGCGTGTCTCCGTGTCCAGTGCACAACATTGTCATTTTTGTTAAATAAATTAAGGAACTGTACCGGTTCCTGCGTGGAAGAGTCTTGGGTAGAACCAGGCAAATGGAGCTCGGGGTGTTCCCACGGGATCTTCAAGTCGCTGCCTGTGCCCCCAGCTTAGACCAGCACCTTCTCAGCTGGCTTTATTCTCAAGCAGCCACTTGGCATCCTAACTAGTTTATCAACTGATCATGAATGACGGTGACATTCTTTTGGATGGCACCAGCACAGGGTCCATAAGCTGTGGCCAGGGGACGGTGCTGCCATGACCACCCATGTCTGAGGCACACCGGGTCTGGGCGCTACTGCTCCATGACACAGATGAGAACACTCTAAGCAAGAGCTGGGACATTAAGGAACAGTCTCCTGATCTCACGTCCACCAAGAGGCAGATGGAAGCCCAAGTCCCTGACCCCTCCTCCCTCTTCCCTCTGCCTGTCACACACTGCTGATGTCAATCCACATCTGTCACTGGATTAAGAAGCCTTGAGCCCCGGTGAGGCTTTGTTGACTCCGGGCTGATCTTTTCATTCTCGTGTCCGTTGAAAGCGTCTGTGGGGCGAAGCCTTCCCTGTGCGTGGAGCTCGCCCGGCTGCGTGTGTCACTGTGTGTACGCAGCAGGTGGCCCTGCCACCTCGGAAAGGTTTCTCTTCCTCCACCTTCACGTGCCGCCGCCTGGCAGCGCTGCGCAGCTTGAAACAGATGTTCAGTCTATGTGGGTTGAGCAGACAAGCTCCTGAGTGCACATCTGGGCCTTTGCTGGAGAACGTTCTAGGGCAAAGGCCCTGGATCCAGCGTGTATCTTGCACATTCTCCTTCTGAAACAGGATGGATTGTGTAACAGCAGTTTTGCTGCACTTCCAGCATCCCTTTTGACTTTTTTCTTTCTTTTTTAAATAAACTGTATTTTGTGTGTGTGTGTGTGTGTGTGTGTGTGTGTGCACTTCATGTCTCTGGAGGACAATGTGTGACTTCGGGAATCATCCTGGATTGCTTCTGCCTCCTTTTTTGCCTCACTCTGGGATTTCCCAGGCTCCGCCCACCAGAGCCCGGGGCCATTTCTGCCTGATGTTTTTTATGTGGGACCTGAGATTCAAACTCAGGACCTTCCGCTTGTAAAGTGGAGTCTTAACCCCTGAAGCATCTCTCCAGCCCTTGTTCTTTTTTTTTTCATCCTGCTCTTCCTCCCTCCCTCTCTTCTTCTGTACCATCCTTTTCCTCCCCTCCCCTTATTTCTTTTTTCCTCTGTTTCTTCCTTCTTCTCCCATCCCCCACCCCCCAAGGTCTTGCTATGTATCCCTGATTGGCCTCAAACTCACAGTGATTCTCCAATCTCTGCCTCCCGAGTGCTAGGATGACAACTACCTGTCACCACGCCTAGATCTAACTCACTTCTTGCATCTTGCTTGAGATGATAAAAAGTGCAGTTTGGGATCAACTCTGGGCAGGACCAAGCTGATCTTGCTGTCACCTCCCATGGGGACAATAGGTTACGCATCCTTTGCACATGATGGACTTTTACCATCTGACACAGTGGCTGAGTTTCTTCAGCAGCTCTTTAACATCTCAGCATTGCAAGGGTAACTAGTTTCCCTTTATGTCATGTTTTAGTTTTAAAACTCTTCAGGGAAATACTCCTTTAATTAAAAAAAAAACCTTTCTAAAAAACTGGAGAACCAGAGTTTTAATTATACACTGAATTCCTTGTAACAATCAGTGGCTCAGAAAAGAAACCTCGGCCCTGCGGGAGAGGCTTCTTCTGAAGGATTGGGTGAATCAGAGCATGTAGGGTGGGGGTGTTTCTTCTGTGTGGACCAGGTTTGTGTGCTAAAGTTTGTCACTCTGGGACCGGTACCGCCTGTGTTCGTCTCTCTCCTCCTTAGACCCCAAATCTGCTGCAAAACAGCTATCCTTTCTGTCATTGCCTCTGGTGTTTAGGGGGCGGGTTTCTAGAAAGGACCGACATCTTTGCATTGTTGCATTGCTGAGCAAGTACCTTGCGTGTGGAGCACACTCAGCACCTCTCCGAAGTATTAATGAGTCACAAATCAATATGGATGAACTTGATCACTCAACAATAAGACATGTGGTCTCGGAGCTTAGTTATTCTGCTGGTCCCCGGAAGCTGAGGTGTATGATTCTGGTTTTCATGAAGACTGTACCACCAGTCAGTCACCCGTAGAACTTGAGACAAGTTATTTCTCTGCATCTTAGGTTGGATGAATTGAGCCCTGAAAGTCTTCGCTCCTAAGCTTTCCCTGTTTGCTTCTGCCCTGGTTGGTCGAAGAAAGCTGACTTTCAAAGAAGGGCCCTTGGAATTCAGCTGCTCTTGTAACCTTAGCTCTTGGCCAAGTTCCCAGGTTCTTCAGTTGCCCACTTAGGTGGTCTGAGTTCCCAAGCACCCTCCCCCCCACCCCCCAATCTGGGATCAGTGTATACCCGCAGCATTTAGTTGGCCCTGTGCGCACCTCTGCCTCTCTAAATGGATTCATTCTTTGCATCTGAGTGTTGCTGCCGTAACAAAGTTAGTAGCAACTCTGACTCATTCTCTTACATTGCTAGAAGTCAAGAGATCCAAACTCGAGTCTTAGTGGATCTGAAGTCAAGGCGTTGGCAGGGCTAGTTTTTTTCTGGAGGCTCAGCAAGAGCATAAGTTTCCCTGCTTGTTTGAATTTCTAGAAGCCGTCTATGTGTTCTTCATTATAGCCCTCTCCTCTACCCTCAAAACCAGCAGCGTTGCATCTTCCCACACACATCTCTCCTTACATTAAGTTTATCTCAGTCTCCTGTCCCCCTGCCTCCACCTTCCAGAGACTCTCGGGGTTATACAGGACACACCCAGATCATTTCAAAATACTGTTTCGGCTCAGCAGCCTTTATTTTATTTTATTAAATTTTATGTCTCTCGCTCTGTGTGTGTGTGTGTGTGTGTGTGTGTGTGTGTGTGTGTGTGTGTTTACGTGTGTATCAGAGGGCTCTGTGTGTGCCCGTGGAGGCCCAAGGTTGACTTTGGAAATCATCCTGGGTTGCTCTGTGTCCTTTTGGCTTTGCTCTGGGGTTTCCCAGGCTCTCCCTTCCTGGGCCAGAAGTGCAGGCTGCCGCCATTTCCGCCCAGCATTTTTACATGGAATCTGGGATTAGAACTGAGTTCCTTCTGCTTTTGAGGCAGTCTTATTCCCTGAGCAACTCTCCTACTCCAACATCCGTTAGTTAATCACATCTGCAAAGGCCTCTTTACCATGTAGGGAACACTCACAGGTTCTTCAGATTAGAGTGATGACTCAATTATCTATTCAATTTCGAAGCCTAGATAGAAGCAGACTGAAACTCCTACAGTGTAATGTAAAGGGGTAGTGAATGCCTGCTTGAATGTCTAGCTACACAACAGCAAATTCCATTGCTCTGTGCACGCATTTAAAGTCTCTATGTTTTGAACTATTAAATTTACCCACAGAAAGGTGTATTCCCCAAAGAAGAGTTCGTATCACCCCCCCCCAGGTTCTGATAAGCTGGAGTCATTTATCTCCCCTCTTCCTTCAGCTCACAGCAGTTATCCCACAACTGTGACTTAGTGAGCAGGGAAATGTACAATCTCGGAGACTCCTTTCTGTTTTGGAGCTTGATTTTCCACACAACTGGGAAAGAGTAACAAAGCCATTTTTATCTGGCTCTGAAATGTGTTTTGTACTTGAATTTGAGTGTGGGTGTGCCTCATGTCCTGGGGACTCTCTTCAAATAAAATAGTAAAACAGCCACAGAGAAGATATCCTGTAAGCTCACTATAGGCATCTAAATGTCAAGTTATTGGCTCGCTTGCTTTTTCTCCCTCCCCTCCTCTCTCTCTCTCTCTTTCTTTTTCTCTTCCTCCCCTTCCCTTCTCTCCTCCCCTCTCCTCTCTTCATTCCTCTCCCCTCCCCTCTCCTCTCTTCCTTCCCCTCCCCTCCCTTCCCCTTCTCTCCTCTCCTCGCCTCTCTTCCTTCCCCTCCCATTCCCTCCTCTCCTTTTCATTGTATGTTTTGAGACATAATCTTTATATATTCAACACTAACCTTGAATTCCTGATCCCCTGGCCTCTACCTTCACTTATGTAATCCCATATATGTGTTTAGCATCACCACACTGAGCTAGGTAATAAACTCTAGCAGACTAAGAAGTTTAGTATTCTTTTTCTTTAATAAAATGTGTCCTTTTATCATCTCAAATTTTGGATTAAAAGAGATATTTACCACCAGTGATTCATGGGAAGTCGCTTCCTAAAGTCTGGTAAAGCTAGAGATGGAAAGAATTTATGGAGCCAGGCAGAAGTTAGAAGGAGAGTCTGGTTCATGGTTTGGTTTTGTGCTGGATCTGCATGGTGCTGTAACCTAGCCGTACCCATGGCTGGTTGAGAACAAGACTGGCCCTTCTAGTTGCGGAGACGGCTCTCCTTCACTTGGCCTTTCAGAGTCAAAAGAGGAATCTGACCCGTGAGAGAGCTTGGTGGACGAGACTCTCACTCGCAAATCTGGAGACCTGAGTTTGATTCCTGGAAGCCTGTTTGGCGCATGTGTGTGACGCCCCCTTTCTGTCTCAAATAAATGAAATATGCTTTGGGGGCAGGGCACCTCCAGCAAGATCTCCCTGCAGCCCTGAACATAAGTTTAGGAAATACATCTGACTTGTCTGGGAAAAACAAAGCCAACTTCGTCTCATGCAGGTCATGGAAACCACATTGGCACCTCATTATCGCCTTGTTAGTGAGGACAGTCTGCAGTGGTGGACAGACCTGGGAGGAAGCGCTGGCCCTGCGCGGGCAGGGTTTTGAGTTAAGCCTAGTCGCCCTTCAAAGCCAGCTACTTAATACTGCCCAAGTCAAAATCTATCAGCAGAGGGGACCATCTCTTCCTTCGAATTCTTGCCTATGTCGGCCATTATTAGCGCTTTCCCACTCTGGCTGCTGAGAGTTCTGTACTAGGGCCCCCTAAAGTTTGGCTCCAACCAGCACAGTTCCCCAGAGGGGGAGAGAAAAGACCTGTCATACCTTTCTTCTCAGCCTTCCTCTTTCCTCTTTCCCCACGTCTTACAATACGATGCAGCCTGTCCGTCTGCCCTCAGAGTCTAGCAGAGCAGCTAGCCGTGTCTCGTCATCCATTTACAGGGTCTTGCTTTCTCACACAAATGGGGAAGAGCAGCAAAGCCATTTTCTTGATCTGGCTCTGCAATGCATTTCATGTGTGCTCTGGGGGTCTCGCTGCAAGCAGCACAGGCAGGCTGCCCGGGAGGATGGACTCACGCCTTCATTGCACGGTGCCACTGCTTTTCAAGCCCGGTGGGCACTCTCCCCTCACCTGCTTTCCCTGCCGGGTCAGCAGCGAGTGTCCACAGGAGGTTACTAAGCTCTCTGAGCATTTGCCCGGCAACATCCAGATGAAAGTAACCAATACTATGGGACCCTCTGGAGATCAAGCAAGATCACACGGGAACATCAGGGCTTCACGGGCAATGCCAGTCGTCTCGCACCCCCCTCCTCGTTACTTCTTTCCAGTCTCCTCCAAGGGAAACCTAGAGAGAAGGAGCTTTCCCTCAAGGAACTCCAAGATGGGGCAGGTGTGATGTGTCACACATGCCTCTTTCTCTCTTGGTCCCCCTCATCCGAGCCCACCCCAGCCTCTCATCTTGGCTTCATTACTGTTGGACTTTTACATGACCATGGAGACCCAAGTGTCATAGCTGTACAGTCCTCCCCCCAACACACACACATACTTTTTGCAAGTAGGCTAGCTGCTGCCTGGATGGTCCCTGGCAATTCCGATGGCAGATTTCTTAATCCCCTTCTTCCCCATTCAAATACCCTGGAATTCTACTTCACCTACATTCCAAACATCTCCCCATTATGCCCACTTCCCACATGGGGAATTTAAAACCCAGAACACATGTTTTTTCTGAGTCTTGATGATGGTGGCCATATATCCCAGACTCCACAGAATATGTCTGTCTCACTTACAGATGGTATGTTCTCAGTTGGTGCAGAGGTCACAGTAAAGACACATGACAGACAGAACTCTTCCCACCCCCCCCCCCCGATGATTCTATAAGCACCGGCTGCTGCCTATGACCTCAAATTTAGTTTCTTTTTTTTTAATTTGTAAGTTTTGGGGTTATTCCATATACTGCTTAGATTTGAGAGCTAGGTTGTTATTCTTGGATATAAAATGAGGACAGGGCTGAAAATGTGTGTGTCATAAATACACATACAACCTATTCTGAATGCATTTATGAAGCTTGCTTTTTTTTAAACTCTACATTTGAGGCATCTGGTTTTTCTCATGTCATTAGCATGATTTGCTATATAAATATGAATTTATGTTTCATAACAAGTGACTCTACCAAATTCAATATAGTATTTATTATTGTCAAAGATGGGGTGTGGATGGGAGTGGAAAGTCAGATCGAGGGGCATTTAACTTGTTGGGATGAGTTCTTTCTTATGTGTGGTGCCAGGCTCAATTTTTTTGAATGTTTTCTTTTTTTTTTTTTTTTTGTATAGTGTGTGTGTGTGTGTGTGTGTGTGTGTGTGTGTACTAGTGTGTGCCTGTGGAGGCCCAAGGGTGACTTCAGGAACCATCCTGGATTGCTCTACTTCCTTACTGCTTTGCTCTGAGTTTCCCAGACTCCGCCTTCCAGGGCTGGAAGTACAGGCTACTGCCATTTTCATCCAACATTTGTATGTGGGATCTGGAGATCCAAACTTGGGTCTTTTGTTTGTGAGGCAAAGGCTTTCTGAGCCATCTCCCCTGCCCCTTGAATGTCTTAAATGTGCAATGATAAATGGTTACTTAATATTTTATCATGTAGATATAATTTATTCAGATAAAACTCCATCACGCTGTTATTTCAAGTTTAGAATTTTTCACTATTAAATAATGTCCTGGGACCATTTTCAGGCATCAAGTTTGTCCGAAGGTGGATTTGGGTAATTAAATTATTGAGCCAAAGAATGCATTTGTAAAGAGTTTATATTTCAGGCTAACTTTCCAAAGGCATGTGAGTTTAGACTCTCTAATTGGCATCATGTCTCTTGGTTTTGTTTTGTTTTTGTTCTGAGACAAATTCTCACTGTGTAGCCCTGACTGACCTATAACTCACTATGCAGATCAGTATAGCCTCAACTTTGGGGCGATCCTCCTGCCTCTGCCTCCCAAGTGCTAGGATTACAGGCATAAGCCATCATACCTTGCTTATGTTATGTTTTTTTCTATTTTCTTTCTCCAAAGCTGCTTTTTAAAAATGCCCACTTTGCTTTTCCAATCCTTGTCTCTACCAGCAGGGAGACTGCGCATTCTGTCTCCTGTTTTTCCTGTGGGGGCTCTGGGCTTGTTTTGCTTTGTAACGTGTGAGCACAGGTGTTTTCTGGCTCACTCGTGTGTAGGGCTCTGAAGGAGGATCTTGTTTACATACGGAAGGGACCACCACCGTGCAAAAGCAGCCCCTTGCCCCTCACTGAAACCCAGCAGTGCATCTGGACTTCTTGTCTCCCCGCAGTGCCGCCAAGCTCCTGGACAAGAACCCCTTCTCGGTCAGTAACCCGAACCCCCTGCTCCCGTCACCCGCCAGCCTCCAGCTGGCCCAGCTGCAGGCCCAGCTCACCCTGCACCGGCTGAAGTTGGCACAGACCGCGGTCACCAGCAACCCTGCAGCCGCCACGGTCCTGAACCAAGTCCTCTCCAAAGTGGCCATGTCTCAGCCTCTCTTCAACCAGCTGAGACATCCGTCTGTGCTCGGCGCCCCTCACGGCCCAGCGGCGGTGCCCCAGCACGCTGCAACCATACCCAGCGCCCGCTTTCCCTCAAATGCAATTGCCTTCTCGCCTCCCAGTCAGACCCGAGGACCAGGACCCTCTGTGAGTCTTCCCAGCCAGCCCCCCAGTGCCGTGGTGGTACACCCCTTCAGCGGGGTGATGCCCCAGACCCCAGCCCAGCCAGCAGTTATCCTGGGCATTGGCAAGGCTGGGCCCACGTCGGCGGCTACGAGTTTCTATGAGTGTGGCAAGGCCAACCCTGGTCAGACCTATGGCTCCGAAACGGATGGTCAGCCCGCCTTCCTGCCGGCCGTGGCCTCCACCTCGGGTAACGTCGCCTTTGAAGGGCACTATAGCCACCCAGGGCAGGACAACCAAGCTCCCTTTTCCAAAGACTTCTATGGACCCAATGCCCAAGGGTCCCATGTGGCAGGTGGCTTTCCAGCTGAGCAGGCTGGGGGCATGAAGGGGGAGGTTGGGACTCTGCTCCAGGGTGCCAACAGTCAGTGGGAGAGCCCCCCTGGATTCTCTGGCCAAAGCAAGGCTGATCTGACAGCAGGTCCTAACCTCTGGCCGCCACCTCCCAGTCAGCCCTATGAGCTGTACGACCCAGAGGAGCCCACCTCAGATAGGACCCCTCCTGCCTTTGGGGGTAGGCTGAACAACAGCAAGCAGGGCTTCAGCGGGTCCCGGCGGCGCCCCAAGGAGGAGCAGGGCATGCTGTCCATACGGCCCCTGCAGGCTCATGAGCTGAACGACTTCCATGGCGCGGCCCCTCTGCACCTGCCACACATCTGCAGCATCTGCGACAAGAAGGTGTTTGACCTGAAGGTGAGTCATCCTGGACGGGCCGTAGCCAGGGCTGGACTCGGGCTGCTTGTAAGCGGGGAACTCGTTTGTGATTAAAGTCCCAACTGGTAGAACCTGCAGGGACTTCAGAAATGTGTCAGGGTCTGCCCCTTGCTTTGAGACAAGTAAGAGATTTCTTCCTATATTTATGGATGAGAAAGCAGAGCTCAAGGGGAGGTAGAAGACCCCCACCTAGCTGCAGAGAAGGCTCAGGAATATGTCTTCTGTCTCCCCGTGGAAGGTTTTTTTCCTTCAGTGGACAATCTAGAAGCAACGGTCCCTCCGGAGCATGTGCTGTACTAAGTGTCAAAGGAGGAGAGTGGAATTTTGGGTCAAGGGTAAAAGAACAATTCTTAGGCAGGATCTTGACAGACCATTATTAAGGACCCGTTTGCAAAATGTGCCATGTGGAAGGGAAGGCTCTCGAAGCCTCCCCAGGAGTTACGAAGTGCTTTGTAATGCCCCAAACAAAAACCCGTATAATTGTGCACCAAAGCATACTGATAATGCAATGAAATGTTCCAAGGCAGTAATAATCACAACAGCTAGCGTATGTTAAACATCTTCTGTGTACCAGTAGTAACTAGAAGAGGCAGTGGTTTTAAATTTTTTTAAAATTTTTATTTATTTATTTTTGCTTACAGAGGGCAAAGGTCTCACATAGTTCAGGCTAATTTTGAATTTGCTTTGTAACTAAAGCTGTCCTTGAACTCCTGATCCTCCTGCCTTGGTGTAACGGTTACTCTTATTGCTGTGACAGAGCACCCAAAGTCAAACAACGTGAGGGAGAAAAGGAGATTTACTCAACTTACAATCCCAGAGGGGAAATAGATACAGCCTTTCATGGTGGCGTGACATGGCTGGTGGCTGAAGCTGTTGTCACAGCAGACCTCCACATGGCTGGAGTGTTCCTGAAGTCTCTCTTCTTCAGTCTTCTGTTCTGTGGCTCCTTTTATGTGGTCCACTACTGTTGCAGCTCGCCTGCACAACTGCTGATAATGACCATCAAACAGCTTAAGGGAACAAGGGGTTTATTTTCCTACCGATAGTCCAGTTACAGTCTGTCCAGCTTGACGGGAGAGCACGCACCAACACCAGGGCCAAGGGACTGGTCACACCACCTCTGCATAATGGTGGAGAGAGGGACGATCCTTACTTGCCAGACCAGCATGTCTGGCCAAGGGTACACAAGGAAGCCAACTCCCTCAACCAGCTCTCTGTATTGTATTCCAGGGCCTAGTCCCACCCACCATGGGCTGGGTCTTCCCCATCAGCTGGACAATCTCCTGCAGGTTTGCTCTGGGCTTAATCCAACCACTAATTCTCTACAAATGTGCCCAGAGCTCAAACCCTCAACAGTCAAGTTGACACTGGTGCTTAACTATGACAACTACTGAGAGGTTCCCATGGGATCCGTGGAGGTTCCAATGAGATCTAGACCTGATCTTTGCATTATCCAGATAATCTCTCCAGGTGGTCTCAGCTGATCCTAGTTAATGCCAGGTGTGTCAAGTTGACACCCAGGATTAGCTATCACACTCGGCCTTCCGAGTACTGGGATTACAGGTGTGTACTACCATGCCCAGCTGAGGTAGATCCTGTTATTGTCCACACCTCATGAATGAGATATCAAAGTCCAGAGAGATGAGACCATTTTCTCTGGACTGCCCCAGTAGTAAGCACTAGAGTAGAGCTGCAAACATAGGTCTGACCCTCTCTGAGCCTCTTCTTCTTCGGTCCCTCTCTCATCTGGTTGCACAGTATGACACATTCTCTCTTTGGTGGGAGTCACAGCGTAGTGTGTCCTTCCCTCTGCTTGGGTTGTGTCACCAAGATATGTGTCCATGTGACTTGGGTGGGATAGACCTTCCCATTTCCAATCCAGGGATTGTGACGGCAAGTTACACTAGCCTTTTCCGAGGTTTGACAACTCATCGTTCATCTACAGGCCAGAGAGATGTGGGTGGGGTCTCTTTGGAGAGGAAGAGTGGGAGATCAGAGTGTGTCTGGGGGTTCATGGAAAAGGAAGAAAAAAATTTGACATTCAAGGCTGGGTCTAAGGCCTCAGATGGTTGCAGAAGAATGGACAGGTGAGGTGCTGATGAGCCAGTTAGAGAGAAGCTGCAGGGGGAAGGAGAGGGGAAGGAAGATGACGATGTGTTGGCTGAGTTCATCTGGTCTCTGGGTCACCCGGCTCCCTGCCTGGTGGGCAGCTGCCTTCATTCTCTGTCTCCTTGTGTGGACTTGGTTCTAGTTTGCTTCTTTCTCTGTCCTTCTGGCCTAGGACTGGGAGCTGCATGTGAAAGGGAAGCTGCATGCTCAGAAGTGCCTGCTGTTCTCAGAGAGGTGAGCCTTCGCACGGCCCATGCACACGCTTGGCAAGTGTTCACTGAGCCCAGCAGAGACTTACACTCTGGGGAGGACAAACCAGGCTGAGTCCCTGTCCCCAAGGAGTTTGTGGCTAATGCAGGGCCATGACTCCCAAAGGCACAAACATGAACGTAAGTGCTAGGCAGGAGTCGGCCCTGGGACAGAGTGGTGGGAACACGCGGGGGCACCTATGGACTCCAGAGCTGTGTCGTCTTGCAAGCGGGGCTTAGTGAGACTTCCATGAGACCCCAGGGGATGAGCCCGTCGTCATCAGGGGGAAGCACATTCCTGGAAGAGAGATGGCACTTGAGTGTATGCCTGTGGAAGCCCAAGGGCAACTTGGGAAATCACCCTGGATTGTGCTATCTCCTCTTTGCTTTTGCTCTGGGGCCGCCCGGGCTCCGCCTTCCAGGGCTGAAAGTACAGGCCACTGCCATTTCCTGCCTGGCATATTTTGTTTGTTTTTTATGGGGATCTGGGATCTGAACTCAGGACCTTCTGCTTGTGAGTGACCCCTGAGCCCCCTCTCCAGCCCTCTCTGTTTTCTTTTTTGGGTAAAGTTCAAGCAAGACTTGCCATCTCAAGCATTTTAAAGTCTATATTTCAGCACATTGAGCACTCACGAGGCTGTGCATACGTTACCTCCTCCCTCAGCCCCTGGGAACAACTGACGTGCTTTTCCATGTATGTATTTGGCTGGCCAGGACATTTTGTATAAATGAGACTATATAATAAGTAACCTTTCGTGACTGGCTTTTTAAGCTTAAAATATATTTTGAATGTTTATCCACATCATAGCACATGTAACATTTTAGCCCTGTGGAGGACCAAGGGTGACTTCGGGAATCATCCTGGATTGTTTTTACCTCCTTTTTTTTGCTTTGTGCTGGGATTCCCCAGACTCCACCCACCAAAACTAGAAATGTAGGCTACCCACCACTGTTTCCGGCTGGTGTTTTTTTTTTTTTTTTTTTTTTTTTTTTTTTAACATGGCATATGGGATCCAAACTCCGGTCCTTCTGCTTTCAAGGGAGAGTCTTGACCCTGAGCCATCTCTCCAGCCCATGAGTTTGTTTTCTTTTTAAAGTTGACCTTTTTTATTTTTATTTTATTTAGTGTGTGTGTGTGTGTGCGTGTCCCAAAACATTGTGTGTGCCTATGAAGGCCCAAGGGTGACTTCAGGAATCACCCTGGAATGTTTCTATCTCTTCTTTGCTTTGTTCTGGAGTTCCCCAAGTCCACCTTCAAGACCAGAAGTGCAGGCCACTGCCATTTCTCCCTGCCATTCTTAGGATCTGGGATCTGAACTCAGGATCTTCTGTTTGCAAGACGGAGGCTTAACTCCTGAGCCATCTCTCTAGCCCTAGCCCATGAATTTTTATTTGAACCTATGTTTTCAACTTTTGGGGTCTATCTGTACCTGGGAGTGTTATTTTTTGTTGCACTTATTGATGAACTGATTTTCCTTCTCACTGTCTAGCGCGGGCCTCCGATGTATACTGGCTTCAGCGGAGGGGGCCCTGTGTGCCTCCCCCAGCAGCACAGCTGTTTATAACCCCACTGGGAACGAAGGTGAGTGGAAGGAGGCCTCGGCAGAAATCAGCTGTCCCCAGGTTCACGCTGCTTCCCTTGGAGGATCAGGACTTTCCGTACATGTATGAGAGGTCAGCAGATCCTAGGCACTAATGTGAGGCGACGCCTGCTGTCTGCGTCCATGTGTGTTCTCTGGAACATTTCAGACCTGGAGCCTCCCTGTTAGAATAAGGCCAGAAGTGTAAAAATGTCAAATGCTAATAAGTATGGTAAGAGGAACTGTCCAATCTCTTTCAATGCATGTCCTCATTTGTGACTATTTGCAGACGTATGTGCAAGCGTACATGCATCCGTGTGCATATGTGTGGAGGCCAAAGGTTAACCTTAGGGTTAATGACAACCTCACGAGCCATCCACCTTGCTTGCTTTTTTTTTTTTGAGACAGGGTCTCTCACTGGCCTGGAGGTCTCTGATTCAGCTAGGCTGACTGGCCAGTGTGCCCCAGGAATCCACCTGTTTCTCTACCAGCCTGTGCCAACACACCAGCCTTTTAATGTGGATTTTGGGGATCAAACTCGGGTCCTTGCGCCTTTAATGAGAAACTTAAAAGACAGGAAAAGAAAAATAAGCTGACTCTGAGAGCGTACTATCCCCGGAAAACCCACAGAAAGGCCCAACTAAGAGACAAAGGAGGGAGACTTGCACAAACAAAGCTGTTAAAAAAAAAAAAACAAACAGATGCCGGGGGCATCTTAGATAAGGGGCTGAGAAGGGCCCAGATGTCCAGGTGACTAGATAAGTAACTGAGTCAACGAGATTTATGGTTACTGTGTCGAGGGAGGCCGGTGGTGACTGATAAAATTCTTAAGGTTTCCAGTTTCCTGCTTAACAAAAATGTAACTTATGATCAATCCGCTTAAGCCCCAGATCCATTTCAAATTGTATACAAACCCCCCAAAAACTCAGGTTGGGGCTCCACTTTGCCTACTGCGTTGGGTACTGCGTGAGCCCTCGCTCGAGCTCATAATCAATAAAGGACTCTTACGTTATTGCATCGGTGGTCGACTTCAGTGGGTTTCTTTGGGATTTTTAACCTTCGGGCATAACAGTAAGGCAAGCACTTTACCAACTGAACCATCTCCTCAGCGGCTCAGTTGGTGACTGAGCTCTCTCACCTGGCTTTTGTCATTTGTCATTCAGATTATGCCTCCGGTCTTGCCACATCCTATGCGGCCATTCCAACAAGGTCCTTTGCCCAGTCGAATCCTACGTTTCCTTCCACTTCCTCGGGGACAAACGTGAGTATGAAAGCCTTGGCACTTGTACTAGCTGCCGTCTCTAAGTCCGAAGGCACAGGAGAGGTCAGAGAAAACCTTTGTGTGTCCTTCAGAAAAGCGTCCCTAGAGAGGCCAGGAGGCGCTCTGTTCCCTCCCACTAGTGTGGAAACACATGAAAGTGCGTGGCGAGCGCCTTCACTGCTGCTGTTCATTCGCTGCCGCCGTCTCCCTGTGCGGCCCTGGCTGGCTTGGTGCTCTCCGTGGAGTCCAGCTTGGCTTCGGACCTGCAGCAATCCTCCTGCCTGGACCTCCCAAGTGCCAGGGGTCACAGGCACGTGCCTCTGCCAGGCTGTGCGTCGTGCCCAGCTTGCGATCATGAATTCTTACTGACTCTCACGTTCGGTACTGTTGGGTGGGTAGGTGGAGCACGCCTTGTTCTATGCCTTGCTTTTGCATTTACTGCTCAGAGAATTTTTGAGGTTTTATCACTGCGATGAGAGGGTAATTCTGAAATGAGGTAGAAAGTGTGAAAGGGTTTTGGATAATAGGAATTAACCTGGTTGCTACCCCCATAGTGAGCTAGCTGACACTAATTTGGGGGTTTTGCTCTCTCTTTAAAGCATATACTTTAGTATTCCATGGCCCTAAAGAGTCATCCCGCCTTCTACAAGTTATGACACCTCCTTTCCTTGCTTTGATTTCTGAAGTTTTCGTGTGTGTGTGTGTGTGTGTGTGTGTGTGTGTGTGTGTGTGTGTGTGTTTTCCCCTCTGTATGCAGCCCAGAAACGTGGGTGGGAGATGAGATGAAACCAGCTGTAAACCAAAGCGCACGTGGCCGAGCCTGCTAGAGGGCGGCTGTTGTGCTCCTGGCTGCTTGTGTTTTTCCAGCCTGTGCTGAGGGCCCCGCAGCCTCCTCCTTTCACAAGGCGCTGGACAGGCCTCCACGTGCAGCCCCTCCTCCACGTGCAGCCCCCTCCACGTGTGTGGGGCATCTGCCCGGAGCACCAGCAAAGCAAGCTGTGTGGAGTGCAGCTTCTAGGCCCCAGGGAGTGTGCGAGATGCCTGCAGAGGAGGTTCGTGGCCAGACATGAGGCCCACCTGGCCCAGGTTTCTGTGGCCCCACGTCTGTTCGTGTGATGTGGAGTGGGAGAAGTAGGAAAGAGCACTGCCTGGGAGCCCCTGCTTTGGTCCAAGAGAATCTGTGGTCTTCTTGCTTATCCTTCAGAGTCATGCCAGGTCCGTGGAAGCCTTCCATCAGTCTCAGAGAGTAGGTGGCTGGTTTAAGTTACATCTATGCTTTGTCTTTAAGGTTAGGTCCTTGGTTATGGGACCTCGTGCCCTGCCCTCTTGCTCTTGCTGTCCCTAGGCATTGTGGGCATGGAGGATGGTTTTGTGTGGATGCTCTTAAGACTCCCACTGCAGACATTGAAGGGGAGGAGACTTGTTCGATTTGGAGGGGAGGTGGTCTCAGGCCAGAACTTACACACTGACTTCACCTTGAGGTTGAGGAACAAGATAGAGACTTGACATCAATACAGCCCCTTATGAGGAGCGGGTGAAGGGGAGACAGGGTAGGAGAGGCATGGGCAGGACAATTCTAGGGTTTGCTCTGTACCGCATCCCCAATCTCCAGTGCAGATTATTGAGTGTGAGACCCAAGTTCAAGTCCCAGTTCTGGAGCCTACGACTGTGTGGCTCAGGCAAACCACTCTGCTTTTCTGATGCCCCTGTTCCTTAAAAAGGGACAGTAACTCTCTCAAAAGATAACTTTGGAGGTAGAATAAATGGCTGAGTTTCCACCTAACTTGTGTAACTTATGCCTCACATCTCACAGTGTCACGTGACCTTCTAGAACCGTGCCAGAGGCAGACAGCCAGGCTCAGCAGGGACCACAGAGTGGACCTGTCCTTGCAAGGAAAGATGGACATTACACGTGACCATGACATTGTCTAGGGGCATGGTTTTGTTTACTCCGCAAAATAATGAATCGTTAAGTAAAAAAGAGTTGGGAATGTTTACATTTTTTTCCATTTCGATTTGTGTGTGTGTGTGTGTGCATGTGCACGCGTGTGAGAATCATCCTGGATTACTTCTACCTCCTTCTTATTTCACTCTGGCCAGACTAGCTCCCCTGGCATGTTCTGAGTTTAATTAGAGACCCAGACTCACAACAAGTTGGAAGAGAGATCGAGGATGGTTCCCGATATCACCGTTGGACCTCCACAAGCACATATATACACAAGTACCCTTGTGTCTGTGCACCCAGCCACATGCACACATACACACACAAGCATGCATGCACACACCTCACACATGCGTACATGAAAGATAAAAGAAAAACCTGAAATGCAGCAATACTGAGATCAGAAGACAAGTTATCTAGTGCTGTGGCGGCTCCGCAGGCTCCTGCAAGCCCCCCCACCCCCCCCCAGGCCTCAGGGCCCCCATTGCTTTCTCTGCACTGCTCACAGCCTCTGACCTCCAAAGATAAGAGACTCTCTCACCACAGCAAGCTAGGGCAGGCTCCAGCCCCCGCCCGGAGCAGCTCTGGCATAACATACATTTCTCTTGCCTTTTCTACTTCTACAACACTTCAGCATATAGAGAAAAGTCAAACGGAAAAGCAGTCGTCTGTGAGGACGGCAAAAGTCCTCTGAGATGCCCCCCCCGGGGGAGGGGAGAGGGGGGCTCCCAACCCCGCACTCACACCCACGCCAGGGCCTTTTCGTTATGATTCCATTTTGCACACATCTGTGAGCAAAGCCAGGCGAGGCAGAACCCCACCACTGGGAAGCCACTCTGTTTGTAGTGCCATGAACAGAACCCGGCTTCTAAAGCTCCCTGTTTTTGAGCAGGAGAACAAAGCCACACAGGGCTGGGGGACGGAGCCTACCCAACATGCCCCAACGGACACAAATTCTAAAACCACCACAGAAACCACGGGCCACCGCCCGCAAGTCCCTTTGTAAGCAGCTGGGCTGAATCTAAAGTCTCCTCCTGTGGATGGGAGCAGAAGCCTTTCCTCCACGTTTATTTTGATAGAGATGGGACGCTGGAGTGACAGCTGTATGCCGTGCTTGCTAGTGATCTGTGGGTGTCCCCAGTCCCTCCCTCCCCACCCAGGGTCCCCAAGATGGGTGTTGCCTTTCACTCAGAGCCCAGGCTGCTTCTCCCTGGCTGTCTCACGTCATAAACAGAGTCATCGGGTTTCTGGAAGGGACCATCCGAGCCTTCTTAGGCCACAAATAGTTTCTTTGCACCTGCTGAAGACATATTTCGTCTAGAATCGTCCCCGTAAAACTGTCTGGTAGTTTTCACAGCCACCATTGCACTTATTTAGTGCCGGTGCCAGAGATGGGCGGCTGACGCTTAGCTTTGGAAACTTCTGCTTTCTCACCCACACCCTGGCATCCTGGGGACTCGAGTAACCAAGGAAACTGAGGCCGAGGGGAACATAATTGTCTGTGGAAGGCCACAGCTTTCAGTCACAGCCTGTCTCATCAGGTTGCTGGCCGCCGTCTCTGGAACATCTGTCTGTCCTGCCAGGCCTTCAAATCCATGGCTCAGGGCATGGGGGAATCTCCCAGATTTTTTGACTTGAGGATGAGGAATCCATGAGGCCCAAGTCACCTGCCCCTTCCCAATGGCACCATTTCTGCTTTGACTTTGCCTCCGTCCCTGTAACTACCTTCTTGCCTTTCTAATATCTTATTTATTTGTGTGTGTGCATGTGTGTGTGTGTGTGTGTGTGTGTGTGTGTATGAGAGAGAAAGAGAGAGAGAAAGAGAGGAAGCAGGAAAGAGAAGAAGCATGGGTTAGAAGGTGTGTGTGTGTGTGTGTGTGTGTGTGTGTGTGTGTGTGAGGGGACAACCTTTGAAAGTCAGTTCTTTCCTTCCAGATTCCAGGTTTCAAACTCAGGTCACCAGGTTTAAGTGCAGCTGCCTTTCTTTACCCACTGAGTCGACTCACCAGCCCTACTTGAGCTTTCAAAGAGAGTGAAAAGGGGACAGGAGATCTAGATGGTTTTATTTTCTCTTTTTTAGAAATAACATTTCCTTGCATCATCATGTCAAAACAATTTTAATGCTAACAGAAATATAGACTAGAAACATCAGACTTTGTAGAGAACATGGAAGGTAAATTTCATTTGCTATAGTTGTAGTCTTTAGATAGTTTAATAAGCAAAAGTCCATGTTTTGGAAAAAAAGTTAGCTCTTACTATATAATCTTGTCATACTCTTTGATGTTGCTCACTTAACACAGCTCAGTAATACTTTCTTAATTTTAAAAAATTTTTTTTATTTATTCAATTGTGAGTGTGTGTGCGTGTGTGTGTATGTATGTATGTATGTGTGTGTGTGTCTCTGTGTGTGTAGAACCACGGGCGAATTCGGGAACCACCATGGACGCCTCCACCTCCTCCTTGTTACTCTGCCCCGGGATTCACAGGCTCCGCCCTACCAGGACCAGAAACGAAGGCTATCTCCGCTTCCACTCGGCATCTATACGTGGGGTCTAGGATCCGAACTCAGGACCTTCCACCTGCAAGGCAGAGGCTTAACCCCTGAGCCATCTCTCCAGCCCCTTAATTTATTTTTAAGGCAGGGTCTAATTATGCAATCCAGGCTGGTCTAGAACTTGTGATTCTTCTGCCTCAGTCTCCTGAGTGCTGGGATTACCAGTTATGCAGCTCAGTGTTTGAATTAATTTTTAGTTACCTCCCTACACCAGAACTTCAATTTTACAACATGATTTCTGATAATGCATTTATATTATATTAATTCATCAGTCTGTGGTTGATAGATTTTTCAGTAAGGCCTTTTTAATCACAAGTCTCCCATTACCTCATTGACTGTGAATTAAGTTCCTTGTCTTCTCCTGGAAGTCTTTGTATATAGTGTCTTTGTATTCAGCGGTGAAGAAAGACAATGGTCTCCATCTTTTAAAAAATATATATATTTATTTGTTCAGTGTGTGTGTGTGTGTGTGTGTGTGTGTGTGTGTATCACAGGGCACTGTGTGTCCCTGTGGAGGACCGAGGGTGACTCTGGGAATCATCCTGAATTGCTTCTGCCTCCCTCTTGTTTCTCCCTGGGATTTCCCAGGTTCTGCCCACCAGAGCTGAAAGTGCAGGCAGCCACCATTTCCATCGGGCTTTTTTTTTATGTGAGACCTGTGATCCGAACTCAGGACCTTCTGCTTGTGAGGCAGATTCTTAACCTCTGAGTCATCTCTCTAGCTCACAGATTCCACTTTTAACATTCCACACCTCTAAGTTTGCAGGGATAAAGTCACTCAGCGTGTGAACCATTCAAGATCGGACACAAGTCTGACACCAATCAAAGTAAATTAACTGACTGTAAGTTAATATGTTTGATTAAAATACTTGAGCACAGGCTGGGAGGCGACTCAGGGGCTGCAGAGCTTGCTGCACAAGCATGAGCCCTCAGTTTGAATCCCACAAGCCATATAAAAGCCAGACAAGGTAGTGCTTGCCTATAGTACTCACGTTTCTCCAGGAAGATGGAAGACTGAGACGGGAGAATCCCTGGAAGCTACCCTGGCGTGTCTGGCAGTCCCGGGAAGGGTGCAAAACCAAACAAAAACGAGAAAGTCTGTCTCGAAAGTGAGGAAGGGGCTGGAGAGATGGCTCTGGGTTAAGACTCTGCCTTACAAGCAGAAGGTCCTGAGTTCAGATCCCAGGTCCCACATAAAGAAAACGTCAGGTAGAAATGGTGGCAGCTTGTACTTCCGACCATAGTGAGCAGAGCCTGGGAAATCCCAGAGTGAAGCAAGAAGACAGAAGCAATCCAGGATAATTCCCGAAGTCACTCTAGGGACATATGTGCCCTCTAACAGATACATACACACACACACACACACACACACACACACACACACACACACACACACACACACACACACACGCATGCACACTAAATGTTTTTTAAAAAGTGAGGAAGGTAAAGATGGATACCTAAGATTGTCAGCTGACCTCCACTCGAGTAGCTTGGCACTCACATGCCTGCATTCACCCAGGTGAATGTGCACACACGCTCTACACACATGCACATGTGCACACACATGAATGAGCACACACATACACGTGAATGTGCACACACACAAATGTGCCACACGTGTGCACACACGTGCAATAATAAAATATTTGATCCTCCAGAGAAGCAGCACGTGTTTCATCCCAGGTGCATAGCGATGGTCCACACCCATTTGCTGCCTTTGCGCTTTGGTCACCGTCTGGGACATAAATAGTTACCCTGCATCTCTACTTGGGTGCATTTAACAGACAGGGCCCAGCCTTCTGCCCTGTGACAGGCCACCCAAAGACATCAGGTCGGAGCACTGAAATCATTTGCTGAAGAGCAAATCTACAATGTGCAGCTGCAGGAAGCGCTTCTAGATGGTTTTCTTTCTCCACGGGCCTGCTGCCCTGAGCCTCGTCCTTATTATAACTCTTGTGCTATTTGAACTGGGCCTCTTCTTTGAAATCATGAGCAAGTCTGTTTCTACCTGTGCCAGAGGGCACCTAAAGGTCTCAGAACCTTCCCAGACAAGTCTGTTTGCTGCCTTTGCATTTCTACCAGCTAGAAAAGACTTGTGAGTGAGGAGAGAATTCTGGGACCTGGGGAACATGAACCGCAGCAGGCGGGTCTCCGATCCTACCTGGGGGCATTTGAGGTTAGTACTGGGCTGTTGAGGCCTCGGCAGGCTGGGAGACGGTGATAGCCTGTGATTGTCCTTTCTGGTTGGTAATTAGGGCTTCGGTTACAATCCTGACACCTTAGCTCTTGTAGAGACTGACCTTGGGCTGGGAAGTTTCAAGTGCACCTGTCACGCTAGTGCCTCCCAGCCTCAGAGGGGGAGGGCGCGGGTGTGAACTGAGCCCATCAGCACCTCCAGGCACAAGTGCAGACTGTGCAGAGCCAGACCTGGCCTTTAGATGCATCCAACTTTCAGCCCCACAGCTTATCTTTCCAAAAAACCCTTATATTTCTATATATTGTATTTCTTTGACAATTGCATATATATGCATTGTATCAGGATCATATTCACCCTCCTCCTGGCCCCCATAACACCTCCCTTTCCCACATTCATGCCCCCCTCCGCCTTTTATGACTCACTGAATCCCATTAATGTCGCCCCCATGCACATGGGTGGGGACCAGCCACTGGAACTTGGGCAGCCTACCAGCAGCTGCGTCCTTTAAGAAAAATGGCTGACTACCCCTCCCTACAGCCAGCAGCCACCCACAGCCCCTCACAGAGGGAAGGGGCCTCATGAGCTCCTCCTCATCCATGCAGGAATGCCAGCTGGCTTCTGTGATACTTCTTAGCATATTCCAAAGCTGCAGAAAAAAGGTGTAAGGAAATCTAGAACCTTTGCCCATCTCTACTCTTTATATCTTACCCCATTTACTTCATCTTTTCTGTGTCTCATTTATCATTTGTCATCTATCTATCTATAACTATCATCTCTCCATCATCTGTGTATCTGTCTATCATCTATTATATTTCTATCATCTATCTGTGTCTATCACTTGTCTATCATCTATTCACTTATCTATCATTATCTTTTTATTATCTATCTCTGTATCACCCATCATCTGCCTTTCTATTATGTATCTGTCATATGCATCCATCTTATGTATCCATATCTATATGTATCCATCTTTTTACCATTTATCATCTATGTATATTTATATCACATATCTGTAATCCATCTATTATCTATCAATCATTTATCCTCTATAATCTATTCTCTATTATCTATTTATATATCACCTATCACCTATCCTATCATCTGTCATCTCTCTGTATAACTATTTGTCCATTCATTCATCCATCTTTCTAATATATCTATCTCTACCCATCCATCTCTTCTATCTATCTACCTATTTATCCATCCATACATCTATCTACCTATCCATCTATCCATCTCTCTTATCTGTCCCTTTGTCCCTCTATTCATCTGTCTGTCTGTCTGTCTGCCTGTCTATCTATCTATCATCTATCTATTTAATCTGTTATCTATTTCTCTATCTAGTATTTCTCTATCTATTTATCTATTATCTATCATCTATCTAGCCATCTATTTAAAATGTTATCTATTTATCTAGTATCTATCTATATGCCTATCTATCTATTATCTATCTCTCTATCTATCTATCCATCCATCTCTATCATCTGTTATCAATGTATCTATCTTTGTATCTGTCAACCTATCTATCATCTATCTATCTATCTATCTATCTATCTATCTATCCATCTATCTCTATCATCTGTTATCAATGTATCTATCTTTGTATCTGTCAACCTATCATCTATCTCTCTATCATCTATCTATCTATCATCTACCTATCTATCTACCTATCTATCCATCTAGCCGATCAGCTAGACTTTTCCCCAAGTTATCATTTTTCAGTAGCTCAAAGGCACCGCCCCTCTCCTCCTCCATGCCGGCATGCTTTATCAAAGCATGGGCTTTCTGCTACACACCTTCAGTAATATGTTTCCCAGTCAGGATCCTCATAGCATATCCCTTAATTATGAAGGAAAGAAGGAGATAATCGTTTCTTTCTAAGTGCCTGCTGGAGGCCAGCACTGAAGCAGAGCACTTAACGTACGACATGGCTTTTCATCTTCTCCACAAACCTGAGGAATCAGTTTTTATTCTCCTGGTTTTACAGACAGGCTCAGTCAGGCTTGGAGAGATTCCGTGTCTGTCCCTCACAGTGAGTTCTAGGGGAGCAGAGAAACAGGCAGGGGGTGTGTCTGTCTCCTACAACCCCACCCTGGTGCCTGGTGTCTGTAAAGCACACCGCCCATGAGGGAGGGTCCTCAGACAGAGCCTGAGTATCTGCAGTTCATCTTGGTGCATCCGTCATGGCAGCCCGTTCTGGTACCATGGCAACAGTTCCTCCCAGAGCATATTGTTCATAAACAAAGCTATCTGAAGCACCATACAGATGAAGTCACCAGCGATGCTCTGGAAGGTGATCAGGCTTGGGGCCAGGCACACGGAGTTGGAGGACACTTGGAGTTGGAGGACTCAATGGGATGGAGGGAGACAGGGGTTTCCCCTTTACACCAAGCTGCGTGCAGTTGGGGAAAGTTATCCTGCACTCTGGGGTTGTGCTTGGCAGGGATTCTGGGAGGACAGGACTTTAGAACTCTAAATATTTCATATCTGGAAAAGGTTTTGGATATATAGTCCCTGTCCTCCTTCCAGATGCTGGGAAAGTGGTGACCGGAAAGTTCATACACGTGCTCAGTGGCCGGGTTGTCCTGTGTGTCCCACAGTTGGGTTCCTACGTCAGGAAGCCCCAAGCGTTTTTAGGGTGAGTCCTCTTCCATTATTGACTCTTACCTCGATCATCCACTGCCTTCTATTCCCTGTTTGGAAATATTTTGTCTCATTATCAATGAGTAGTTATATAGTTACCCATTTTTTTAAACTAATCAAGACACTGAAGCAGAAAGAGCAATCTTTTTTTTTCATTCTAAAATTGAAGCAGTGCTAAAAGAAAAACTTCAGCTGAGTTAAGTTTGAGAGAGTTGCGTTGAACAAAGAATTTTCACACATTTCTTGACACTACAATGGACAGAAAAGCTGTGTTTTGCACAATGGTTAGACAACATTTAGGAAGGCAAGTGAGGCACAAAGAGTTTCCTTGTTAGTAGTTGCCTTACTCAAACTTGGGACCATCAGTTAGCTGCCTGTCATTGGCTTAAGATCAGTTTCTGTGGCTGATTTAGACCTACCTATTTGATATCAAAGTACATTCCTAAATTAGAGGTTCAAATAATTTACAGACTGAGATTATGGTATATTACCTATACTATAGGTACAGAAGCATCCTCATTGACACCATATCAGTCGAGTTGAAGTGTAATAGCTCAGTTTTTAGAACATCAAAAGAATCATTTAGGGTTGAGGAGACGACTCAGCTGGTAAGGTGCTTGCCACCAACCTTGATGGAACTATTTGATGTCCAGAATTCGCATGGATAGAAGAAGAGAATCAATTCATGGAAGTTGTCGTCTTGAGCTGGAGAGATGGCTCAGAGGTTAAGACTCTGCCTTTCAAGCAGGAGGTCCTGAGTTCGGATCCCAGGTATCATGTAAAAATGCCAGGTGGAACTGACGGTGGCCAATAATTCTGGCCCTGGTGGGTGGAGCCTGGGGTATTCCAGAGTGAATCAAAAAAGAGGTAGAAGTAATCCAAGATGATTCCCAAAGTCACCCTTGATCCTCCACAAAAGTTAAGAATTAAAAAAAAATCTGGGGGGAAAAAGTTGTCCTCTGACCCTCATATATATGTTATGGCACATGTGTGTGTACACACAAACTACACATACATGCACATAATAAATAAATATTGAGAGAATTTTTTAAAATTTATTTATTCAATCGTGTGTGTGTGTGTGTGTGTGTGTGTGTGTGTGTGTGTGTGTGTAGAACCATGGACGAATTGGGAACCACCATGGACGCCTCCACCTCCTCCTTGTTTACTCTGCCCCGGGATTCACAGGCTCCGCCCTACCAGGACCAGAAAGGCAGGCCGCCCCCGCTTCTGCCTGGTGTCTATATGTGGGATCTAGGATCCGAACTCAGGACTTTCTGCCTGCAAGGCAGAGGCTTAACCCCTGAGCAACCTCTCCAGCCCCAATAAATAAATAAATAGAAAATTAATAAATGTAAAAAATGTATTGTTTCATCTCTCCTGCCTCAAGCCCACGATGGATAATCCCCCTTGTTCTTGGTTTAGCTTTATCTGGTCTCAGCTGCCCAAGGTCAATTGAAATTTGAGAATATAAAATGGAAAATTCCTAAGAAACAATTCATATTTTAAAAAATTTTAACATATTTATTTTGCACATGTAATATAAATTTGCATATATATGTATATAAAGTTCAGTACTATCTGTAGTTTCAGACATCCACTGAGGGTCATAGAATATGTTTCCTGCACATAAGCAAAGGACTGCTGGATTATTAACTTCTGAGAGCTTTTAGGACTAATGGGCAAACCAAGCTGGGAATTGCTTATAGCATCATGCCAACTACTCAAAAGCACTGGCAAGTTAGCGTCTTCAGGGCACATACTTCACTCTAGATGTACCACCCCCTTTCCTTCCTCTTCCGCCCCCTTTCTCCCTCTCCCTCTCTTCCTCCCTCCATCTCTCCCTGCATCCTCTTCTCTCTCCTCATTTAGATCTCCCATAGGGCCAGAACAAGTAATAGTCACATTTATAGAAGTTATTTCAAGAATGGAGTGATCATGGCCACTATCCCATGTTTTCTATGAATCAAATACGATTTTGAACCTGCCTGGAATTCAACATCTTCAGGAGAGATGGAGGACAATGAACTTAGACTGAAACTTTCAAAATAAACTATTAGTAAAAGAATCCAGCATATTCAAAACAATTTATCTTTCTAACTGAATAATATTTGCCACATACCCTGAAGCCAGACAGCCCAAAGCAAACCATGAACGCAGTGATGCTCTGGATTTTTGGTTCATAGCTCACTTAGAAGATGAAGGATGTGGGGGTTTTGCTGGAGGTCTGTGACTTCCAGCTTGAGGGAACTGGCATCTTGCCGCATCTAAAACCTGTTTGTAGTTCTCCAGTTGGGAAGCTTCCACCCTCAAGGTTATCTTAATAAATGACCACAGAGGAATCAATGACATTCCATTCCATTTTCTCATTACAATCTGGAGAGCGATTCAGGAAATGTATTTTTATTTATTTTTTTAAAAATATTTTGCATACATAATATCAGAAAGATCTCAAGAAACTCCACACATCTCTGAGCAATCGATGAGGACTAATGCTGATAGGGAAGTAAAGGAGGATGCTTTCCTCAATGGTGTATCTACTGATCTAGGAGGCTTGCTGGAGCATGAGTCAGGGCAGGGATATGTCATCACAGACCAGATGAAACACAGTGGGCCGCACAAACGAAAACATTTGAAAATATGGAGTCAGGCAGGAGAGATGAAAGGGTTGTAAGGAAAAAAGAAGGGGGAGATAGGATTTGGGGTTAAGGGTTAAAATATTATAGAGTCACTATATTCTGTATAAACATTAAAAAATAAAGGTAGAAAAAGAAATTGAACAATAATGGCCCTGAAGCCCTTGCACTCCCTGATTCAAGAAGGAAAGGCAGAAATTACCTGAACCCCATGAAATTTAAGCAGTTCAGAAGTAGAGATTCTCAAAGCAGCATATCAATAAATGTTTCCAGAGCGAATGGATGTTCAACTCCAAAAATTTTTTTTGTATATTTATTAGTGAAAGAAAAAAACAGAGAGAGAGAGAGAGGAGAGGAGAGAGAGAAAGAGAAAAGGGGGGGGGGAACCACTCATGCATGCCATGGCACATAGGCAAAAATTAGAGGACAACTTTTGTTACCCTTTTTATTTATTTGTTTGCTTGCTTATTTGTGTAGTGTGTGTGTGTGTGTGTGTGTATCAGAGGGCACTGTGTGTCCCTGTGGAGAACCAAGGGGGACTTCGAGAATCATCCCGGATGGCTTCTACCTCCTTTTTACTTCCCTCTGGGATTTCCTAGAGCCAGAAGTGCAGGAATCCGAAGTTTCCGCCAGGTATTTTTACATGGGACCAGGGATCTGAACTCAGGACCTTCTGTTTATGAAGTAGAGTTTTAACCCCTGAGTCATTTCTCCAGCCCGAGGATAACTTTTGGAAGTCAGTTCTTTCCTTCCACATGGGCTTTCAGGATCCAGGATTGATCTCAGGTCTCCCAGTTGGTGAGCAGGCACCATACCCTCTCCCTGGCCCCCAGGGAATGTATTTTTAAAGCGGCACCTTACATTGTGACCATGCGTTTGGGTGCTGTCAGAACAGGGCTCTGGTGACTGAAGGCTGTGGGGGGTTGTTCTCTTAGTGGTCGCTCCTGTTTGTTCTGCTGGACTCAGGAAAAGACCTCTGGAGTTAGCCTTTTAAGAGGAGACCATGAGACGGTCCTTCGTGACCTGTCACTAGGCAACTGGACAGGCCAGGGGAGGGGTCTCTCAACCGCCCTGCATGTCTGTCTGCTCTGTTGTCCAAGTACACATTACCCACACCAACCAGAGCAAAATCACATGGAGCAGAAACGTGCAGTGCTAAGAGGAGACCAGGCAAAATGCCCAGGCTCAGGCCTCCTGGTGATAAACCCAGAGAACCAACCTCTCTCCCTGGCTTGAGAGCTCAGTGTGGTCATTTCAGATCATCCCAATGGGAAGCAAAGAATGGTCCGACTCTCTCCCCCCATTCTCCGCCCCGTCCCCACCCTTGCAGAAAGGCTCAGCCCTTGCTCCCCAGACTCAGCATCTTGCAAGTAAGGTGTGCAGCGTGCATTTGCACTTAAGGGGAGGGGCAACGCTGTGCCCAAGCTAATCAGTGTTCCCCTTGGGAAAGTGCTTAACCTCTGGATGCTGCCCAGGGTTGCATCTGAAAGGGGCCCTGGAGCATCTCCAGCTGAAGACCGAACCATGAAAAGAAATTCTTAGCAAGTCTGATTGTTCTCAGTCCGCATGAGACAAATGAGGGCTTTTCAAGGTAGAGTTACCTAGGTCCCAGCCCCTTGTTAGAGACGGAGAGCTCAGCGCAGGGGAATCTAAGGCCTTGTTCCTGACAGGCACAGTCAGAACCACATCAGGCATAATTTAGATGCTGAAGTTCACTGTGTGGGGGAAAATGGTAACTCTGCAAATGTAGCCCTGTGCTCTTAGAGCGTGTTTCAAGTTTGGAAAATTGTGTCCTTCTCTTTCACATTGAGTTACCATATCTGCTTGTTAATTTCTTGAACCTTTCGGAGATTAAGTTGATTAAGTTTTCTTTTCTGGGGGGGAATATGTGTGAGTGTGTGTACAAGAGTGTGTGCGGAGCCTACGGAAGCCCCCTTATTGCTTTGCTCTGTGGTTTCCCAGACCCCACCTTCCAGTGGCCGAATACAGGCCACCACCATATCCACTCAGCATTTTCACATGGGCCCTTGGAACCCAAACTCAGGTCCTTTTGCTTGAGAGGCAAATACTTTAACCCCTGAACCATCTCTTCAGCCCCTTGATAAAAGTTTGACCAAACCTAATGGCCACACTTCTTCCCTCCAATAGCTTAGATTAGTTTTGACTTACAAGCTGTGTTTTTGTACTGTCTGATGGGAAGGGAGGCAGGGTTCTGGACTCCAAAGTTTGACCAGAGCAATTCTTTTATTTGTCAAACATGCTTGACTGGTAAGCAGGTATTTATTTGCAAAGATCCCAAGCTAAAACATGTTTTGTAAATCACTACCCTAAACCGCAGGTTGTTTCTGTGCATACCTGTGCACATGTATTCAGTTTCTACAAACCTTTCTATGCTCGTTTTTCTTTATTGGATTTTTAAAATTGTGTGCCAAACGGTATGAGGTCCGCCAAGAACAGGTTTGACGTGACTCCTCTTGTTCCCCCTTCCTGTCTATTTCTCTGAGAAACAGATAAGTCGATAACTATGACCCACACCTTTCTCTGTCTGTGTTGATAGCCTTCATTTTTTTTTTTACTGCCAAAAAAAGTAAGAAAATTCAGACATACAAAACTGTAGAAGTTGGGGTGATTAGCCCTTTTACCCAACTCCAGGAGTTATAAAAAAAATTTACAGTACTGGTTTTATTCTCACTTTTATATTGTTTTGTCTTATAAAAATGACATGGTAGAATTTCCACTAAATGTAAATCTGTTTTTCACTTGATGATTCGTCTTTAAAATATTCCTTAGCAGCACACTGGACTCTTCTGTTTGATAGTTATATCAAATTTTCCATCGCTTACTCAGGTGCTCCCCAGTTGTTGAACCAAAACTGTAGGCTATACCATAAAGTACTCAGTGAACATGAACATCTTGGTACACAAATCTTTCTATATCAATATGCTTTTTTCTTTTCTTTTTGATTAAGATAGATTTCCAAAGTGGGATGTTGAGATTATGGGCTTTGTATGTTTTAAGTTTTAGTAATGAGGAAGTATCTTCTCAGAAGGGGGTTAAAAACACAATTCCTGCTTGGATATGTCTGTTTCCCTCAACATGCTCCAACCTTAGGTATTACTGCTCCTTGAAACCGTGAACCCTGTTTGTAAATAGGTGGCTTAAAATCAGTATTTCATGTGTATCTGTGAAAGGATTTCTTTCCTTTCTTGGTTTGTAAATGACCACTCTGCAGTCCTTACTCGGGGGAAGATGGCCATTGGGAGTATGTGCGGAATAGGTGGGGACAAGGAAGGTGTCTGGTAAAGGCTCACTGCAGCTCTCTCTTCCAGCAGTTTGCACAGCGGGCAGGCGCCGGGCGAGTGGTACACATCTGCAACCTTCCCGAGGGCAGCTGCACAGAGAATGACGTCATCAACCTGGGGCTGCCCTTTGGAAAGGTCACTAATTACATCCTCATGAAGTCCACCAACCAGGTAGGCCTGGGCACATTTGCCGTGTGGTGGGGGACAGGACGGACCGCGTGGTGGTGAAAGAAGGTTCTGTAGGCTTCTTGAAAAAGAGACTTTCCCTAACACACAGAAGCCAGCGAAGCACAGCTGACTTGGGTCGGAACAGCACAGAGGTTTGCGTTGGGACTGTTCTCTTCTGGTTCTCCAGTAGCCTCCTAGTGTTGATTCTGGCCTTTGTCAATTACCTAGAAGGGAGGGAAGTCACTTTGGCTCCGGGTGCTCATTAACACAGAAAAACGAATTGGTTCCCTAATAGAAATTACTGCCATGCCCGCGCAGCATTTTTACATAGGATCTAGGACCCAAACGCAGGGTCCTTTCGCTTGCAAGGCAAAGGTTTGAACCCCTTCAAGTCTGTAGTGCCAGTTTCTGAAGCTGATAATGTCTTATGGCCCGAATACGTACCCAGTCCAGAAAGACCCAGGAACTGATATTTGAAGTAATAGCGTGAGTGAGACCTTCAGTCTCCTAGCAGAGAACTGATGGCCTATTGAGCCCCGAGCCTTCCGGGGCTGCAGGAGTCTGTCGTCATTTCTGACATCAGATGCCATTAATGTCAGAGGTCGGTATGTTCCATCTTTATTTTTAAAAGCTGCTTTTGCTCAGTGGATCCGAGGGACAAACAGAGAAAGCCTTCGTTCAAGAAAGGGGTAAACTTTGGAAACCGAGGCTCCAGCTGCCATCAGTGGTCTCCCTCCCTCACTCTGGACATAGACTACTTACTGGCTTGTGTTTTCTCAGGAGTTCTGTTCTCTTGCTGCCTTAAAGCAGAAAGGTTGCTTAGATTAGTACTATCTCCATTTGAGAAGAGACAGCTAGAGAGTGATAAAGATTCAGATAAATCCAGAGCTGCTGAAAGCCCAGTGGCACCATTTGAAGTAAAACTGGAGAATTTTGACTTCTCAGTCACACACGCTTTACAGGACGGCGACAACACGCTGCGTCTGAAATTAACCAATAAATGGGAGGGAGAAGAAAGGGGAGAATGGTGGGTTCACTAGAGAACTCCCCGGCCACAGGTGAATTGCCTAGGAGAGAAGGAAAGTCCCTTTGGCTGCTCATTGATATAGAAAAACTATCTGTCCCCCAAAGAGCATTGCCAGACCAGAGTGGCCTCGCTGCGTTGTAATCCTCGTCATAGAGGGGTAAGCATCAGCACACGTCAATCAGTACAGTATAAGCCAAACTAAGAAACCGTAACAGCCATGGATTGGCCGCAGAACCCACCGGGTGAACAGGCACGTCCATCGAAGCAGTGTGTTTAGAATCGATGCAGACAAGGGAGGGAAAAGCCCCCTTTTTTGTAAGTCTTCACCAGAGCAGTAAGGGAAAATGGCATGTCCACGGTGCCAGGGGAGGAAGCCCTGGTCATAACAGCCCGACCTTTTTTCCCAGCCAAATGGCTTATGAGCCCGAGTTTGTTGTTGTTTTTTTTAATTGTGCATGCATGCGTGTGTGTGTGTGTGTGTGTGTGTATGTGTATCAGAGGCCCAAGGATAACTTTGGGAATCATCCTGGATTGCTTCTACCTCCTTTTTGCTTGCCTTTTGGGATTTCCCAGGCACCACCACCAGGGCCAGAAGTGCAGACCCCTGCAGTTTCCACCTGGTGTTTTTATGTGGGACCTGGGATCTGAACTCAGGACCTTCTGCTTGTGAGGCAGAACCTTAACCCCTGAGCCATCTTTCCAGCCATGTGCCCCTCAGTTTTTAAATAATTTCTTTTTCCGATAAGGTGGATGAGAGCTTAAGTCACTCCAGCTCTGGCTTCTGTCTGCTGCTCTTCACACCACCACATGGTAGTGCAGGGCCAGGCACGGGTGCACCAGCCCTGCCCGGGAATTGTGTTGAAGGACCCGCCCACTGCGGGCAAGGGCAGGGCTTCCATGGCATGAGGTAACTTAACCCGGGATGTTTGGTAACTATGGAAACCGGGAGAGGGGCCATTCTGTAATGAGCTCTTTCGGTGAAGTTAATAAAAAGTTCCCTTTGAGCAGGTGGCATCAAAGAGAACTCTCGGTGGTACTGAGGCTTTTCTTTTAACGGGGTTGTGAAGCAGATATTCTCAAGTACAGAAAGTACACAAGTGTTTGGTACAGGCCCCAATAATTTTTTTAACCTATGTACACCTATATAATTAATACCCAGGTCAAGATATGGGATATTTCCAGAATATCAGGTTTCCCATGTCACCCCCTCCCCTGCCAGCTCCAGCCAATTGCCCCCACCCCCACCCCAGACGGACGCTCAACTCTAAGGTTTCCCCATGCTTGAGCTTTATCCACGTGGACTCATCCCTCCTGCCGATTTTGTTTAAGATCCTCAAAGTCCAGGCCAATTGGTGTGTCCCTCCCGCTTTCCCTAGGCCTTTCTAGAGATGGCTTACACAGAGGCGGCCCAGGCCATGGTCCAGTATTACCAAGAAAAAGCTGCCGTGATCCATGGTGAGAAGCTGCTCATTCGGATGTCCAAGCGGTACAAGGAGCTGCAGCTGAAGGTAAGGCAGACTCTCGTTCCTTTGCTCGTTCAGCCAGCACCAGCCACATTGACCCAAGTGCTGCTGGGGAAGGAGGGCTGTAGGACATGATTGAAAGGCGACTCACTCCCCTTGAGGATCACCCCTCGGACAGGCAAGTCACAACATGGCAAGGAGACTGTGGATGAAGGTAAGTACAAGATGCAGAGGGATGCTTGGAAGGAGTTCTCTCCTTTCTCTTTGGGTGATATCTTAAGCCACATAGAAGTCTTTCTAAGCGGCTCTTGATTGACTAACTCAAAACTTAGATGCATTCAGTTACTTCCGGGGCGAGGTTGGGGGAGTGGAAGAGGGCTTTTTTTTTTTAATTAGCATTCGGCATTTTTCCTTTTCCTAGTGAGAAGTATAATGTGCATATAGAATTAGTTGATGATACATAAAATACAAATATAAATATACAAATATTGAGTGACTTTCCATACATCTTATAAAATAACCACCAAAGCTGGAGAGATGGCTCAGGGGTTAAGACTCTGCCTCACAAGCAGAAGATCCTGAGTCCAGCTTTCAAGTCCCATGTAAAAAACACCAGGCAGAAATGGCAATGGCCTACACTTCCGGTCCTGATGGATGGAGCCTGAGAAATCCCAGAACAAAACAAAAAGGAGGTAGAAGCAATCTAGGATGATTCCTGAAGTCACCCTTGGACCTCCACAGACACATGCAGTGCCCTCTGATACACACACACACACACACACACACACACACACACACACATACACACATACACACACACATACACACACACAAATTAATTTAAAAAAACTTTAAAAAATAAAATAACCACCAAGGTCAAGTTCTTCTGTTTCCTGATGTCGAGTCTATTTCTGTGTTTTTTCCCTATTCTGTTACCTGCTCATGCCACCCTAAACAGTTTTGCTTAACTTTGAACATGATACGAACTGAACCACACTGTACTCTTTCAGATCTTGCCCCTTTGCTGAACATTCTATCTTCCTTCCCTTTGCCATTGGGTTAGCCATGCTAGAGGAGATGGACGTCCAGGTTGTGCCCAGTTTTCAGATACTGGGATCACTGCTCGTGTCTCTGTCAGACATGTTATCTTGGTACAAATGTACACCTTGGTACAAATGTACACATAACGTATGTATATCTGGGCAGCACATGAATCTTTAGGGCTGGAATTGCTGAGTGATAAGGCTTCTTCCCTTCAACTACACTAGTTGATAAGGAGCTCTTTCTAAAATTCCTTGTCCAATTTCACATTCTTCTGGGTAGCATGTGAGACCTTGCAATAGTCCGCATTCTTGCTAACTTTATCTTGTCTTTTTTCATTGCGATGGGGGATAGGTGTGAGAGTTTAGGATGGTTTCTTTTTTTCTTTATTTTCCTGATGTCTTATTAAGCCAGAGTACTTTTCCATTTGTTTCTGGCTCTTGTTGGATCTGGCTCTTATTGTGGGCTGTTTCTTTTCATCTGCCCATGATTTTCTCTTGCACTGTGTCTTCTTGTTAATATGCGGACATCCCTCTAAGTGGAACACTTAGTCCATTTGGATTCGTTATAATTAGTGCCATATATGTGTTGAAATCTACCCTCTTATTTTATGCTTTCTACTGTTCCACCAGACTGCACTTTGAGTTAATGGGAATTTTTCCGGTTCATTTCCATGTTTATTCAGGGTCCAATTTGTTCGTAACTCACAGCCCTTAATCTGCTCTTCATCTTCAAGGTTGACGTCAGAAGATGAAGTCTCGGTGGTTGCTTCTAGCAAAACTAGCATTCTGACAAGTTGACATATGCAGATGATAATGCGTCAACCGGTTGCTCAGGCCCGCATTCTGCTTGACTTGCATCATTGCGTCTGAGCTACCTTTGCAACAAGTTCTGCTTCAGGCATAACTTGGGCTTTTTTTTTCCTTTTTTTTTTTAACCCCCTAATGAAAGCATCAGATAAGTAAAAGGTCCCGCCCTGTTCTGTACCCAGTTGGTTCCTGTTCTCTGGGATTCTCCCCTGGGGGCTGGAATTGAATTTCTGGGCCAAGTTCCCAGTAGAGCTTGAGTCTGCAAATGAGATGTCGTCATTAGAGTCTAATTAGATGGAAAAACAGTAATCAGTTTCTTTAGGTACCAAGGCATAGTAAGACCTTACTAAGGGAGATACTTTGAGGTGCTCCGAAGTTGCGGGATAAAGAGGTCAAATGGTGAAGGACCACAGTCAGAAGTCAGAAGTCGCTTACTGAGTGCCCAGTGTGGACAGAATAAGGGAGGTTGCCACAGACATAAAAGGGACCAAGCTTGGGAGGAGCTCAGTCTAATGGAAGGAGAGACTAGGAAACAAGGAACCATCAACAGCCATGTGACCTATGCCAGACTGGATACCATCCTCGGCTCCTTGCTTAACCTCTGTGAACCTCAGTACTCAGATCAGTTAAGGACTACACTTGAATTCTTTGAAACAATTTTTTTTCCCAATCATTTTCTTTTGCATCTCACAATCACCCTGTCCTGTGAGGTGTGTAGGGTGGATAATGATAGTAATTATAAGAGCACAATGTGATATATACCTTTAATTGAATCCTGGCACTCTGGGGCAAGTAATGCATTAAGTACTTTACATAATTATCTGCTTTAATCCTGACGTCACTCTTGCCGGACAGGTATAATCATTTAATTTTATAGATGAAGATACCGAAGTTAATAGAAGTAGTCCAGCGACTTGCCCTTGATCATAGTTCCTGGAAGATCTGGGATTAAACCATGAGACAGTTTTGGTTTTGCACCAAATATGGTGCTTTGTGATGATGTTGGGATTTCTGCCATCCACATGGAAAAGCAGGGAAAGGTCAGCTAACACAGTCACTCACCCAGGAAGTTGCAGAGTCTTCTGACAGAATTCCTCATGCAGTCACATGGGACTCCTGTCCAAATGCATTTCCCCATTCAGCAGGCCTGGGGCAGGGCAAGGATGCTGCATGACTAACTGAATTCCCAGCAGATGTTAATGTTCCTGGCTCTCGGAGCACACGTTAAGTAGCAAAGGTCTAGAACACATTGTTTTGCAAGCTTTAGGATGGGCTTTCTGCTCTGTAAGCTGTCCTCTCAGGGTCATTGCGACCTTCAGTGTAGTTCAGTTGTGTCCTAATGCATGCTTCATGTTTACATGAATTAGTCTGAACTCTATTTTTTTGTACATAAAAGAACCTTATCTCAAGCCTACCGCTTAAGTAAAAGAAGGAATTTTTTTAGCTCATGCAAATGAAAGGGTCAGGAGTAACTTTGACTATAGATATGGCTAGGTTCAGGGCTCAAGTCTACTTTCTGCTGTCCTGGCTTGGTTTTTCTGGGTGCTTCTTAGGATGGCCCTCAGGAGCCTCAAGTTTTCTCCTCTAGATGGCATGGTAGCCCTCCGCTGCTCCGGCTTCTCATACCATGCCCCATCTTCTTCAGGAAAACAGACACAGGCTTTTCATTAACAGCTCCCACAAAACCACTTACGGTCATTCTCCTTGCACCACTTAGCACATGTGCCCACCCCGAACTGTCTGTGTGGCCAAGGGAAGCTGTGTTGTGATTGGCTGAGCCTGAATCATCGGCTGCATCCTCAGGGCCAAGGGTGGAGATCCACCCAGGCCTCTGGAGTGGGAAGGAGGAAGAAAGAAGTTATTATCAGGTGGAGAGAGAATACTACTCAGCAAGTCATCTACTCAGGTGGCAGATGGCAAAACACTGTATACTTACATCTCTAGACCACGGAGGGTCACCGTATCATTCCCACCAGGCTAGGCAGTGGTGGAACAACACCGATTTGTCTTTCTTCTTTGACTTTACTTTCTGCTCACCACACAGAGTACAGGGAGGCAGGGAAGCATAGATTTTAAAGTATTTTTTTTCATCTATCTATTTACTGCCATCTCTTCATTGTCCTATCTTACCTTTCCATACATTCTTAGTAGCAGGGGTTCTATTCCTTAAGGCACTGAGGAAAGACTCTTTCGTGTGATAAGTATATAGGAAATATACAGAAAGAGGAGGAGAATCTGTGAATGTTTTCTGGACAGAAAAATTGGGGTGTTGGTTGAATTGTTGTAGAGAGATTTCTCTAATAAGTATAGATTCATTCCATTATTTCAGTAAGTATAGAATTTATTCCGTTAATTCGCTAGCTAGAGAATCATGTATCTGTTAATACAGCTTGTTGCTCTTGCAACAGGGTGAGATTCTAAGCCCTAGTATGGTCCCAAGAAAGAGCTACTTTATTGGCAGGTAGATACCACAAATTAGAAACTCAGCCCTGGCTTGTCCACTGGATGGAATTTAAACCATTGTCTCCTAGTTACTACTTTAGAGAATTATCATGGACATGGGCTCACATGCCCAGAGATTTTCTTTCAATAGAGCAAGGATTGAGTCTTCCAAAGAATATGTGAGCAGAGGGCTTGGTTGTAAAGCTCTGGCCATCCTCCAAGCCACAAAGGGCATCTTTGGCCCTGGGAGGTCATCTTGTGAGGGGTCCATGATGCTCTCATTTGGAAAGATTAAGGAAGAGGTTTGTTAATTAAGGATCTTCTCTATCTGTCATGACATGGTGTTAGTAGCCACAATGAGCACTAATAACATGGTTCTCACTTGGTGAGAGTTCACTACCTAACTGGGAGACAAGCTCTCCATGAGCAGAATTCTACGGTGCATAAAAATGTGAGCTTCTGAAAGTTCAGTATGATTTAGGCGTGTAAAGAAGGGAGTGGAACTTAGTGGAATATATAAGGGTTCCCAGGAAGGAGGTGGATGAGAAGTTGTTGTAGAGGTTTGGAAGCTCAGTAATGTCAGAAACTGTTGGGGGGCTGCCTTGATAGAGTCTGTGCTCATTTGGAAAGTTTTAGCATCTTTAGACTCTAGAGTTGGCTGCAGAGCTGTTAGAGGACACAGAATTGTCTAGCAATCCATTTATGTTGACCACACATTCTACAGCTTGCATGGATGCAGCCTGCCAGTTCCTAAGACTTTGGTCTATGCCAGATGAGCCTCGTTATTCTACCTATCTAGGTAGAGAAAGTCAGTCTGCCATAAACAAAGTAACCTTCCAGTTATAGGAGAGATCTAGGGCTGCTCTTAATAGGTTTGAGATTCCAATTTTTTTTTAGCAAGTTAGCGTTTTCCTAGGACCATACTGGGTTTAGAGTCTTACCCTGTCTCAGGAACTGCAAGGATATATTGACAGGGAGTATTAGGGGACAGCTGATTCCCCCCATGTGGCTGTTGATTTGTAGCAAAGTCATCTCAGAATTGGAAGAAAAAGTGTGACATTGAGGTTTGCTTCAAAGTAATCTCCAGAGTGGGGATACATGTGCCACATGATCAGGGAGAATTGTTGAAGGTGGAATTCCGCATACTATTCATTCTACTTTTGTGGGTTCAAATTTTTCTGTAATAGCAAGGTATCCCAAATATCATCATTGTCGCAGTTTGCCTGCATTGTTGCTGATAAATTCATGACCAATAGGCTTAAGGGAACAAGGGGTTTAGTTTTGGCTTACAATAGTCTGGTTACACTTTATTGTCTAACTTGGCAGGAGAGACCACAGCAACACCAGGGACGGAGGAAACTGGCCACCATATCTATATATCCTCAGGACTTCTGACAAAGCGACAAATCCCTACTTGCCAGATCAACATGTCTGGTCAAGAATATCAAAGAATGCCAAATTTCTTAACCAGTTCCCTTCATCTTTTCCACTTGCCCTGGACTGGCCCCACATCATGGGCTGGGCCCGCGTATCAATCAGACAATCTCCTGCAGGCTTGCTGCGGGGAGAGGGGGAAATAAGAGGGAACTGTTAACTCAAATACTAGTTTCTCACAACCGTGCCCAGAACTCAGGGCCCTCAGTTGCCATGTTAATGCCAGTTTTCAACCATGGCAGTCATAGACCTGCTCTGTCCTCTTCCATTTCCACTTATCTGCTATGGGGACAGTGAGGTGACACATGCCTTTTTTCCATAGCCCCAGGCTGCACAGGGCAGCCTGAGAGAAGGATGAAAGGATTTGCATGGACAGAAAGAGAACTAATTGAGGAGTCATGTGTGCTACTTGAAAATCTTTGGCCACTTCTGTTCTCCTCCTTGGATGACAGCTAGAAGGGCTTGTTTGGTCCAGAGAGTGCCAAACAATTTTTAATTATCACTTAAAATAGTGACAGAAGTCAGAGGGGACGCATGGTGTCTAGCCCCAGCATGTGGTATTTGCAGACTGTCTCTGAGATCACAGCTGCCTCCACCCGTTTCTCCGGCCAGCCTTTGTGGAATAGGTATACGGGTGCCTGTTCCACTTGAGTTTTTGCACAGTTGCTGTGTATGGGGAGACAAACAGCCCTAGGCCACTTCTGTTGAAATGCGTAACCAGAGCAGAAGTAGCTCTGTGCAATACTGGGCTAAAAGTGGTCCCCGAAAGAGGTCCTGGTTGGAGAATAAGACACATGGGCTGTTTAAGCCAAGAAGTGACTCTTCCATCCCCCTTCCCCCCAAAAATTCATAAATTTATCGGTGTGACTCCTGGGGCCATGCGTGAGTCACTAAGGGTGTTTCCCCTGGAGCACCTACTGGCCTTCTCTGCCCTCATCAAGGGCACCTCAGAGGAGAAGAGCCTGGGATTCTGTCGTGATGACCACATATTCCTAAACGCCTCTGGCCCTGACATTGGCCGCACTGAGGATTTTATAAAATGTCGTGTGCTCCATCTGCTAACTCATAAGGCTACCCTCCTCCTCTGCCAGGCCTCTCTGGGTCTGGAAGGAGCAATCAGGAGGCTACGAGATTCCAAAAGAGCAGAAAACTTAACTCTCCTATTGCAGCAGACACATCTCCCACCCCCCCCCAATGCCAAAAAATAAAAATAAAAATAAACTGAGGTCTGGGGAATTTTTATTATGTTCCCAAAGGCAGCCGTGTACATTTAACCCAGTTTGGGGGCATAGTCTTCAGCTTTTGCCTGTTCCAGCTCATCCACCTCGTCAGTGCGAGCCATGGATTTCAAACCTGGACTTGGCCTCCTGAGTGATGCGTGTCTGGCCATGCAGACTTGATCCCGAAGGCTTCTGTCGACTTTGCCAGACTTCACTGCTCATCTCATGGTGGCTACCGAAGGCAGCCACCAAGGCAGGCAGGCAGATAACTGACTCAGTAGGATCCTTGTTGAACTCATTTACTTCCAAATGAGTCTCCTTCTTCTACCACAAGGGAGTACCAACGACTCTGGCTGGAGGATAGTCGATAGGGCGTGGGGCGGAAGGAGTCAGGCTGAACAGCAGCTTCTTTTCCTTGCTTAGCTTTGGGCTCTGCAAGATTTTGATCCTCTTCGAGCAGATATAGTACAGTGACAGTGTATATTCTTGGTGTTCTGGTTACGTGTAAATGGCAACATCATATACTTCTAAAAAGAGTCGGGCTGGAGAGATGGCTCAGAGGTTAAGACTCTGCCTCGCAAGCAGAGGGTTCTGAGTTTGGATTCCAGGTTCCATCTAAAAATGCTAGGAAGAAATGGCAGGGGCCTATACTTCTGGCCCTTGGTGGGTAGAGTCTGGGAAATCCCACAGCAAAGTAAAAAAGAGGTAAGATGATTCCAGGATGATTCCAAAATCACCCTTGGTTCTCCATAGTGTCCATAGTGTCACACAGTGCCCTCAGACACACACACACATACATACACACACACACACACACACACACACACACACACACAATAAATAAAGTAAAAATAAAAAAGGTCAACTTTAACAGTTACCATTGGATGTATGTACCATTGGCCGAAGTTGGGGGATACCTTTATGGGGGGCTATTCCAGCCAGAGCTGAGTCCCTGGACTTTTTCTCAACCCAAGAATGAACTGGCTGCTGTGCACCTGCCCCTTGGCTTGGGGTCAGGGTCACTTTCTTCCTTTTGACTCCTTCCTTTGGCATCCTGAGCCAGCAGAAGATCCCGCCATGATTTGAACGTTTCGTATCTCTTCTCTATGGCCCTAGAACGGCAGGTGGACCTTCACATTTACTAGGCGTTCCTCCCAGGCCCCCCGTGACTTCAGCCATAACAGATGGGAGTTACGCCTCTCCAAGAACTCAGAACTCTAGGCCCAGTTACTATGCATCTATGGACTTGGATTTCCCAGAATGAGCTATATGATGGTCACTAACATTTGAAAGGCTCCGAAGGTCTCATACTTGTTCGCAAATTACATGGAGAAAAAAATCAAAGATAAAAAAGCAGGTCATTACATTTCTTAATTAAATTGTTTATCAAAATTTGACCTTGTAAATGACAGGTTTTATCCTGTTTTTTTTTTTAGATATCTGCCTTATTAAAATATAATTCGCTTTAAAATTCGTCCTGCTTGATGTATTCTATTGAATAGATCGGTTCTGCTACCTTCTGGAAGATGCTCTGACCTTTTTGTGCTTATGAATTCTTTTTTAAACATTTTTTGGTTGTCGTTTTCTTGTCATCATTCACGCAGGGCTTGGGAGGAGGCTTTGGTTGGGATGTGAGGGCTGTATTGGTCCAGTTTGGCACAGTCTCCACGCAGGGACCTCTGAACAGGGCTGAGCCTTCGGGTGCCTGGCATTCTGGGCCATGACATATGCCACAACTCGAAATCCCCACCTCTCCAATTTACCTTGAGCATCTACGGACCCTTGTGTAGGGGGGCACATGGGAGTAAAGTGTGAGAAAAGATGCAATAATCTTATCTCAGATAAACCTCCTGGTTACAATGCTGTCACTGTTGCATGCTAGGGAGCAAGGTTTTGAAGAGACATGGAGCACAGAGAAAAACTTAGAAGTCACCATTTGCTTAGAAAACAATGTGGCTGGTGATCCGGAGTTATGCCCAGCAAAGACTGTATCTCAGTGTCTTTGAGTCTGTTTATACACACATGGAAGGTAGAGACTGCATTCTGTAACGTTCAAGTCCTTTCAGGTTTATAAGCCATTGTTCTCTGGCCCTACCTTTTTGCAAGCACATATATCCACGTATGTGTATAAATTAATTTTGGAGGGCAGGGACTGGCAATTACTGCTTGCCCCAAGCATGCATGGAGGCCACGTCTCTGGACCCTCATCTCCACCCTGCTCCATTATGCTTACACACCTCGTGTCTTGGATCAGACCTTTGTTTTCTTGCCTGCAAAGCAATAGTTCTCCCCTTTGGTGAATTGCATAACGAAGACCCTAGTCCTGGCTGCCTCCCTCTGCTTCCACAAGGCTGTCTCTGATCTGATGGTGTTCTCTCTGACTTTGCCTAGAAACCTGGGAAAGCCGTGGCTGCTATCATCCAGGACATCCATTCCCAGAGGGAGAGGGACATGTTTCGGGAAGCAGACAGGTGAGGCGTGGGTCTCAGGACAGACCCTGGTAGTTACTCGTTCTTACGGGGGGATCTGAGTCATGCCATTCCCTATTCTTGCCTCTGCCCATTCCTGCGTCCATCTGGTTTCTACCCATCCCTTTCCAATAGAAAAAAAAAATAAAACCCTGAAGTCCAGAAGTGCCATTCAGTTAACCCAAGGGAAATGCAAAATGGTAGTTTCCTCTCAGCTGTTCTCTTGTATCGGACTCTAGCTGAGGGACCGCAGTTAGTATTTATTCCTTCGGGGCAAGTCTACACAGTGGGTAGGTTTCAGAACACAGGTGCAGCGGAGAGTCTGTTTAGAGCCAGTCAGCTCTTGTTTTTTCACAAGCTGAAACGTAGAGATGTAGGAGGGAGAAAGCACATGATCAAGAAATAACCATCTACTTGAACCTCCACTCTGAGCATTGAACCCCTGTCATTTTCTAGCTCATTTCTTCCAAAACTTCACAAAGTTTGTGACCCTGACAACCCAGGGCTAGCTACAAGTTGGCCATGGGTGCTCTCCGGCAAAGACACTCAGTCCTCTGCAGAACCGAGGTGGAAAACAACAGCAGGATCTGGCGTCCGCCCAGCAGTCTCTGGCTCTTTCCCAGGGTGGCCACAGAGGGCGCTCTGGCCTTGCAACAGAGAGCAGGAGCCCAAGCTGTTTCCCTGGCCAAAGCACGGGAGACGCAGCTCTGGTCTCCTGGCGCTAAGAGCTGCATGGTTGTCCTATTTTTGAGAACCCATTCTTGTAAGATACTGGGTACTTGATTCAGTTGAACTGCTTCATAATGATCCTTCAGAGAGTATGTGTATGCATGTGCATGTGAGTATTTGGGATTTTTGTTTGTCCGTTTTTGGTTTATTTAAATTTGTGGTTATTTGGGGTCTTAAATGGCATGAATAAGAACACTCCATGCCACCTGCAGTTTTGTGGCATTGTGCGCTACAGCATATTAGGAGGTCTTGCTTTGAACCTCGGGCAATCCAGTGCCTTTTTCCATTTCTTTATCTCGAATATGAGCAGGTGTGAGCTCTGAGATTTCTCCCCAATCCTTAAAGTATCTTCCTAAATGTTTGTTTTGGGAGATTTAGAAAGGAGTCTTCCTTCCTTCCCCTGCAGCTCCCCCACCACAGATCAGCCCTCTTTGTACCCAGCATCCTAACAACATGAAATGAGAAAACAAAGGAAAAGAGGTCACCTCTGTCCTGATGGGGACTGATGGCAGGTGTTATAAGCAAGGGTCCAGCTAATGGATCCAGGCTAGGCAGCTTTCCCAGGCTAGACCAGGGCAACCTCACCCCTAAGCCTTCAGTCCCAAATCCCTGTCTTACCCATGGGAATAAAGTCTCCTGGGGTCTCTTCTGAGCATAGCTCACTTCCAAGAAGCAGAAAGGTAAAGCTGAGACAAACCAATGCAATCATTCTTCCCAGCTCCCAGGAGCAGATTGAGAGAGAGAGAGAGAGAGAGAGAGTATGAGGCAGGAGTGACTTAGGAAAATCTCTCCTCCACAGAAGCCAGTGGGGAAGGACAGACTTTCTTGTAGACCGCTCTGTGCCATGCAGGGTTGTGGCTGAGGAGTCTGCGGCTGGGTATAGTATTATTATTGTTATTATTATTTATTTTGTGTGTCCGTCTGCCTCTCTTTCTCTCTCCCTCCCTCTCTTTCTCTCTCCCTCATTATTATTGTTATTATTATTTATTTTGTGTGTCCGTCTGCCTCTCCCTCCCTCCTCTCTTTCTCTCTCCCTCTCTCTCTCTCCCTTCCTCCCTCTCTCTCTGTTTCTGTGTGTGTATCAGAGGGCACTCTGTATGCCTGTGGAGGCCCAAGGGTGACTTTGGGAATCACCCTGGGTTGCTCCACCTCCTCTTCGTGTAGCAGGGTACGTTGTATTCATGCATGTCTGCATGTGGAGGGGTGGAATAGGGTCCGTGCAGGTTCTGAACTCTGTTCCTTTCTCCTGGGCAGGTATGGCCCAGAGCGTCCGCGTTCTCGCAGTCCAGTGAGCCGCTCGCTGTCCCCAAGATCTCACACTCCGAGTTTCACCTCCTGCAGCTCTTCCCACAGTCCTCCAGGCCCCTCTCGGGCTGACTGGGGCAATGGCCGGGACTCATGGGAACACTCTCCTTACACCAGGAGGGAGGACGATCGAGACCCCATCCCCTGGAGGGAGAATGGGGAGGACAAGAGGGACAGGATGGATGCGTGGACACACGATCGCAAGCACTACCCCAGGCAGTTGGAAAAAGCCGAATTGGATGAGCGACTTGAAGGAGGGAGAAGCCATCGAGAAAAGTACCCAAGGTCTGGGTCCCCCAGCCTGCTCCACGCTGTACCCAGTTACAAAGGCCGCGAGGATGGCTACTATAGGAAAGAGCCCAAAGCCAAGTTGGACAAATACCCAAAGCAACAGCAGGATGCGCCGGGGAGGTCCAGGCGGAAAGAAGAGGCTAGACCACGCGAGAGCAGACACCCTTACCCGGAGGACTTGGGCAAGGAAGATGGACCGGAGCCCAAGGTTACTTGGGCCCCTGAGGGCTCCAAGTCCAAGCAAAGTGAGAAAAACAAAACCAAGAGACCTGACAGAGACCAAGAAGGAGCTGAAGCTAGAAGAGAAAGCAAGATGGCAGAGAACGAGGTAATGATGCAATTGCTTCCCAGGTACCGGGAGGCAGGGGCCAGAGGACACCCGTGAGCATAATGTACTGATGAAGAGTATTCATGAGTGAATGAGCATTTCTCGACTGTTTTCTATGTGCCAGGCCCTGTGCTAAGCACTTTATATTTGTTAAACCCCCACCATGTGGGGAGGATTATTACTGGAGAGGAGAAAACCAGGCACAGAGAACTGTACTGGTTGCTCGAGGAGACTGGTTCAGGAAATGGACAACCATTACGCCTAGTGTTTTGGCTCCAAATCCCACGGCACCTTGTTGCCTTTATTGTAAAGTTAGGGAAAAAACATGATGGAAAGGATCTCTAGGGGCCTATGTGCCCAGAGTGAAGTGGGCACCCTCAGAGTCACCCAGGGGAGATTAAATCTTTGGTCCACTCTGACCTCCTGTCCAAAAAACATCTGCTAATCCCAGACTACAATGAGAGGCGGTAAAAGAGAAGCAGCCACTACCCTCTAAATTCTACTGGATGATCAGTGTGGTGTGTCCTTTAGTTTAATTTTAGTAAAGGTACATTGCAAACAGCTGACACACTCATCCAAGTATCTGCTGTGTAACTTTGGTTCACAGCGGGTGGGATTGCAAGGGAACTCTGGGTACTAGGTTTGAATTCTAGCCTGGCTTCTAGTTCCTTTTTGCCAAGGCTTCCTATACTTAAGTAGGGGTGTTATCATTGAGATTTAGCAGATTTGCATTAGAAACCCAATTTTTTTTTAAATTTATTTATTCAATTGTGCGTGTGTGCGTATGTATGTGTGTGCGTATGTATGTGTGTGCGCGTGCGTCTGTGTGTGTGTAGAACCACGGACGAATTCCGGCATGGACGCCTCCACCTCCTCCGCCCCGGGATTCACAGGCTCCGCCCTACCAGCACCAGAAGCGCAGGCCGCCCCCGCTTCCGCCTGGCGTCTATACGTGGGGCCTAGGATCCGAACTCAGGACCTTCTACCTGCAAGGCAGAGGCTTAACCCCTGAGCCACCTCTCCAGCCCCTAGAAACCCAATTTTAAAATCGTCTGTATATGTCTTTCAGTTTCCTTGCACTAGGAGTTGTTGACAATAAGTCCAAATTAAGATTCCAATTCTCAACTCCATGAGCTCTGAAGAGTCACACCTTTAGCTAATGCTCAGCCTCCTCCCCACAGGCATGGATGGAAAGATACTTTGCCAGGTGGCATGCTAGGCATGGGCAATCTCAAGATGAACAGGAGATGCCCATATCTGATGGTGGAAACAGACCCATAAAATAATCTTTATCCAATGGAGCCAAAGTGCTCCTTTACAGTAGATAACTGCTCTGTAGGCAGTTAACTTTGACAAGGAGGCACGGACATGGCACAGACATGACACGGAGAAAAACTGCACATGGGATATCTGAATTGGGTATTGAAAGTGGACAAAAGCCAGTTTGGTGTTCAGGTGGAAAATAAATATAAAAACTTTTCAAGATCCTGAAATGTTCTTGAATATGATTGCATCTGTAGTATATATTAAAACATTGTTTTTTTTAAAGTAAAATTGTACTCTGCATAAACATGTAGTAAACACATATCAAAGATTTGATTCAATATGTTCATGTCTTGTTGGCATAAGATGTAAAAATCAGTTCAAAGGAGAATCCAAAGGCAGGCTAACTTACATAATGAATGGGGGGCTAGTGAGGTGGCTCGGTAGTTAAAGTGCTTGCTATGAAAGCAAACGGACTAGAGCGCAAATCCCAAGATCCCGTTAAGATGCTAGATGACTGCTGGAAAGATGGCTTAGGGCTTAAGACTCTTCCTTGAAAGCAGAAGGTCCTAAGTTCGGATCCCAGGTCCCACATGTAAAAAAAAAAACAAAAAAAAAAAAAACGCCAGGTGGAAATGGTAGCAGCCTGTACTTCTGGCCCTGGTATGTGGAACCTGGGAAATCTCAGAGCCAAGCAAAAAGGATGTAGAAGTAATCCAGGTGCCTCCACAGGCACCCACATTGCCCTCTTCTACACACACACACACACACACACACACACACATACACACACACAAAGTTTTTATTAAAAAATAAAATAGAATGCTAAATGAACATATACCTGCTTGTTATTCCAGCCTCAGAAGGCAGAGACTGGGAATCTCCAGAGCAAGCTAGCTGACCAGAATGGCCTTATGGGTTTGATTAGAGGCTCTGTCTCAAAAGAATAAGGTGGAGAAGTGATCAAGGATGACTCCTTCCCCCCATACACACACGTTCCTATATGCTCCCACATAAATGTGAATACACACACACGCACATACGCACACACGTACCCCTTACACACATACACATGAAAAAGAGAATGAAAGAAAGAAAGAAAAGAAAACTTGCTAGTGGTGTGAAAGTGGAGCCTTCCACAGAGGATGGTGAATCAGCCACATCTTCACTGGGTGAAGTTCACTTGAACTCTGTGAGTTTGAGTCGTTTGCATTACATTCAGTGATTCATTTGCAGCGACTTTCAGTGTTGTGAAATCATGAATGATACCAACTCCTAAAGAATCAGATACCTTCAAAGGATGTGATAGACAAATGCCTAGCATTCTGCTAAAAGGACTCCCAAGGCACAGGACTTTAATCCCAGCTACGTATTAGGCTGAGAAAAGGAGAGGGAGGGGTCACCAGTTCAATATCAACCTGGGCAACTTTGTGAGATCCTGCCTCAATGCTAGTAAATGGTCGAGCATTGAAGCTAATTAGTGGAATGCTTGCCTAGAAGGTGAGAGTCCTGGACTTTAATCACTCACCAAAAACAAGAAGGAAAAAATAGACACTTGAGCATCTTTCTGCTTGTCTGTTTTGCTTGTCTGTTTCAAAGTCTTTTTCCAACTGGCAGAGCAAGGAAGGCACAGGACATGGTTTGGGAGCAACAAGTAGGGTGGGCTCACCTTGTGCACCTCGTGAAAGACTTAAATTGGATCCTGAAACGTGGTGAACCAGCGATGTTTTTAAGAAGAGAGACAGTTAGCTCTCTGTATCCAGAGTTTCATGTTTATAGATTCAACCAACCACAAGTTGAAAATATTTGGGGGAAAAATTAAGTCTGTAATAAATATCTACAGGCCCTTTTCCTTGTTCATATTCCCTAAAGAAGACAACAAAACAAGTATTATGCTACTACATGGTATTTAGGCATTGCAAGGAAACTAGAGATTTAAGGCATGTGTAAAGATGAATAAGGCTATAGGTAAATACTGGGCCACATTCCATAAGGGCCTCAGGTATCTGCAGATTTTGGCATCTGGAAGAGTCCTGTAACCAGTCCCCACGGTATGGTGGTAGCTCAATGCTTCAAATAAAGGCTTAGAGGGGCCAAAAGCATATCAGGGGCTCAAGTCCAGATTCCCTGCTGACCACTGGTTTGCAGACCCTCTGCTCCCAAGGCAAAAGGGCAGTGCTGTCCACACTTCTGGTGTTCTTTCTGGGGACTCTATTAGCCCTCCTCTTTCCCACCCTGACTTCATGACTTTGCCCAACATTGCCCATTTAAGGGTTCATGTGCTAAAAGTCTTCCCAGGAGCACCTAATGCAGAAACATCCCAGAAAGCCCCTCATGGTTTCCCGTAACTCTGATCTGTGAGTTTCACTTTTTTTTTTTTTTAATTTTTTTTATTTATTCAATTGTGCGTGTGTGCGTATGTATGTGTGCGCGTGTGTGTGTGTCTGTGTGTGTAGAACCACGGACGAATTCGCGAACCACCATGGACGCCTCCCACTTCCTCCGCCCCGGGATTCACAGGCTCCGCCCTACCAGGACCGGAAACACAGGCTACCCCTGCTTCCGCCCGGCGTCTATACGTGGGATCTGGGATCCGAACTCAGGACCTTCTGCCTGCAAGGCAGAGGCTTAACCCCTGAGCCACCTCTCCAGCCCGAGTTTCACTTTTTAATGTCTAGTGTAGTGTCAATTGATCTCTGTTTGGATCCCCCCCCCCCAATAAAATGTTCCTGTGGATTTGGAGCCAGGCAGTCCGGCCCATGTGTTAGAATGACTGTGCTGCTCTCAAACTCTAAATTAAGAACTCGAGGAAAGCTCAGGCCTACACAGGCAGTCCCAGAAGTCAAATAAATAACAGGAGTGAACTCAGGAACGAAAACAGCAGGAGATTGGGAGCTCTCTCCTACTAGCTTTTGTATACAATGTCCATGCCAAAGAGTCCTGCCTTCCCGAAAGTCCACCTCACCACCTTTGTCTTTCCTTGTGGTGTCTGCCCGAACTGAGCCGCCTCCCAGCTTTCAGTAGCACTAATCACCCAGTGTCCCAATCTTCTCAAAGAAGGAATTTTCATGTTTTGTGTCCATGGTCTTGTCTTGGTCCCTGGAGTAGAGCTTGGTACAGGGTGGACGTTTGATAAGCGTCTGTTGGAGGAGGGACTGCCGGATTCTAGATTCTGAAGGTAAAGGCCTGACTTCTGAGAACCCAGTCACACCCTGTTCTCTGCCTCTAGTTTTTTGTTAAATGGGTGTGAGCAGGAGGCTGTCCTTGAGACCTAAGGAGCTTGTGCGCATGACTGAAGACTCTGGACACCGTGCACAGGTGGAGAAGCCCATGTTCATGCTGCCTAGTGTTTGTGGGTGTCCAAGTCCAGTCTTGACCTCTGCACTGGTGGAAGAAGAGAAATCAAGTCACTGAGAAAGGCAAACAGACGTAACTTTCCATCCTTCTAGAAGGGAGGGACTGAGGGTTTTCAGGCCTTCCTAGGAGGGGTTTGCAGAGCTAGGCAGGTGATGGGATGAGTGGAAGCAAACAGGATTCGTAGACCCTCAGAGCCAGGAGGTGATGGCTGCCTGTTTGGAGTGGAGAGTGGGGGCTACAAGCTGTGCAACGCCACGTGCGGCCCCCATGCAGGAACTTACCTTCCACTCTCTACTGTCGGAGCTCCCTTTCCTTGGAGCAAGAATCAAGTCCGCACAAAATATGGGATCTCTGTGCTTTAGACTGCAGAATGTAACTCCAGAGTATAAATATTCCATAAGAGGAATAAATTAATAATAATAATAATAATTTGTGCTCAGTTCTGAGCCCAGACAGGGACTCCAGCATGCCAAGAGACAGGGGTAAGTAAGCTTGTTATTTAGCCATCCTATCCATCCATTTTTATCAATTCCATTCTCTTTTGACTAATGTTCATGGAGCCTACACCAGCCACTAATCTCACGGATCTCGGTCTAGTGGAAAAATGTGCTAATCAAGCTAATCTGTGGCACAAGGGCATCTGAGGTGCTCAGGGAGAGGTGTCAGGTGCTGTCTGTGCCTGTTACGAACCAAGGCTTCCTTGATGAGGTTGGGCGGAAACTGAAGTGTTTGGGGTGTGAAAAGGAAGGAAACCAGACAGAGAGCAGTGTGTGTGTAAAGACCCTAGACTTGGCTAGAGGCCAGGGGTGCAGGAGCGGAGAGCCAGAGAACATGTTGGGAGGTGAGACCGATTTGCCCATTGGCGCCACGTCATGCAGCACCTTGCGGGCAGGTTCAAGATGTTTATCTGTATCTTTAGTGCAAGCCGAAGCAAACAAAACAGTAAAGTGAGGATGTGATTGTTTACCCATCTGGGGAAGATCCTTTTTCAGCTGCCTTTGGAAGAGTAGATTTGGGGGAAGGGTAGAGAGCCGAAAGCGTGGGTGGGAGGTGGTGCAGGGGTAGCTCGGGCTTTGTGGGTGACGTGCCTACTGGCAGCAGTTGGGACCTGCCGTCTTGATCCTCAGACTGGAGTGGACAGCTGCGAAGTGGCTGTTCTCACCTGGGGTGACCCTGGGACAAAGGGAAGCCCTGGAGGGTGCTGCCTTGCTCCTTGGCAGAGGTCTGTCTGGTGAAGAAGAGCGTTGGGGTGGTCTCCAATGCTGTCCCTGCTTCTCTCAGCTTGAACTTGGAAGGGTGCATTGAACCCGAGTCTCCAGGAGTATAATAAGACTTGTTTTGTTAAGGAAGGGCCAAGGGGATAAAAGCAAAGGCAAGCCCTCACCATTCACTAGAAGCCAGGGCTTCTGACAGCCCGAAAGGCATCTCTTGCTGCTTTACCTGTAGGTTTGCACCCAGAAACTTGAGTAACACTTTCAGTGGGTTCTGTATCTCCAAACACTGCAAAAAGCAAAGGACTTGAAGATTTCAACTGTCCGCGTCCAGTCATAACAAGTTCAACCAGTCAGCCCTGGGTTCCTGCCCCAGCTGCCTCCTTGTTAACTCAAGGAGGTGTGTCTGGCTGCAAGTAATTATCATTAGAGCCTTTACTTTGAACCACCCTCAGCCAAAAATGTGAGGAAAATGCCACTTTCCCACCCAAGGAAACCCAGGAGTTGGCTGAAAAACCTTTTCCACAAAGGATCAAATAGGAAAGATTTTGTCAAGAAGCCGAACTGAGGATTTTAAGTGGGTTTGTATGATCATTCAAAAGGAAGCTACTCAAAACCATGAGATGCGTTCTCAGGTTCACAAACTACACAAACAGGCCATAGGTCAGGATTGACCTGTGGATCATAGATCCCTAACTAGCTGTAAAGGCTGGTTAATGGCGCTAATTCTCAAAACAAACGCTTTCAGATGCTCAGTTTTCCAAATGTGTCTTCTTGGATGACTTTAAGTGGGACAAAGGGAGGGAAAAGAAGCACAAGAAGAGGAAGGCAAGGGAGTGAGTATTCCCTTGAGTCTTAGCTCTAGATTAAAGATCAAGCAAAAGGCCAGAGGGCAAATCCCTTCCTACCTATTATGAACTACAATGTGATTTTTTTTTTTTATGGTAAAGGTAGGTCTTTGGAGGAGATGTGTTACCACAGTGACCAATTTTGCTGGGTCTCATTTACCCGAGTCAGGTCTCCCTTGGCTTCTGGTTCCTCTTTCTGTTTGCCAAAGTACCCAGTTTTGCCAGCGATCTCTGTCTCCTAAAGCGCATTGTCTGTGTGACTGTCAGCTCATGGTCTTGTCTGTTCTGTTTTTCCTTTGGTAAGGCTGGAAAAGAGGAACAGGAAGGCATGGAAGAAAGCCCCCAGACAGTGGGCAGACAGGAGAAAGGGACCGAGTCCTCTGACCCAGAAGACACAAAGACGAAGGAGGTAATTTTGTCTCAGATCTCAGCCGTGTTGTCACAATCAGCCAGCAGGGACTCAGCCACAGGAATCTTCGTCCTGCCTGGCAACAGCTGTGTGGAATGTGTGCAAGTCTTGACCAGTAGTTCCATGAATGGCCTGGGCCCCCAGCGCTTCCTGGAGGGGTGGCTTTGCCAAGATCTTTGGCCGTCTGACTTACTGGGGAGGTCTTCAGCCTCATGCCTGGACTCCACCTCTCCTTCTCCAGCAACTTGGCTGCACCGCTAAGAGAAAACATGTGCCCAAAAAAAGATTCACGCTTCAGAGCCAGGCTCCCAAAATAGGCAGATCCCTTAGGGGGTCGGGGATACGGATTGTAATACTCAAGTCGTGGCCAGGACCTCTGCGAACCCAGACCTGAGATCAACAAGACCCATTCTGTGCTTTGTAAAGATTGTTTCACTTTGTTGAAAAGAAAAACTCAGTTATAGTCCTTCTGGGTTGGGCGTCCATAACCAAGAGAATTGTCTTTGGATGATGGCCAGCTTCCTGCCTTTCCGGCCACTGAAAGCTGATCCCCTTAACTCTGTCTGTGGGGCCTGTGGGCTGCTGGGAACACCAAGGGAGGAAGTATAGGCGGGGTCCAGTGTGAAGATGAAAGTTGGTATGGCTAAAGGTTGCACTTTGGTGAAAGAGGGAATTTGAAGGGATTTTGTGAATGATGTCTCCATAGTTACCCTGCATGATTGCCCACATATATGAAGAAACAGCTTCAGTATGTATTTTGCATGTATAACTCATTTAAACACTATTTATTGAACACCTATTATGTAGGGGGGTAAGAGTCTCTGTGTTGTATGTGTGTGTGTGTGTGTGTGGATTGCTCTATCACCTTATTGCTTTGCTCTGGGATTTCCCGCCTCCATCTTCCAGGTCTGGAAGTTCAGGCCACTACCATTTCTGTCCAGCATTTTTACATGGGATCTGGGGATCCAAAGTCATGTCTTTTTGCTTGTGAGGCAAAGGATTTAACCCTGGAGCCATCTCCCAAGCTCATTTCTGTGTCCTATTAACATGGTGGATTAGGCATTAAGGGTCTATTCCAAAGCCTGAGCCATTTGGAGTATCATCTGAAGGCTGAGTCAGGGACATGGGACAGCTCCCAGTTAGTAAATGTTTCCCAGCTACTGGGAATCTATCAGAACCTTTCTGACTTGAGAGGCCTATGACTCACGTTTACACCTTCTGGTTGGAACTCTGGACCACCTTCTAACCTCCAGTCTGTTCTTATTACAGGAGCAAGATTGGGAAAGCGGAAGTGAGGCTGAGGGGGAGAGTTGGTACCCCACAAACTTGGAGGAGCTGGTCACAGTGGATGAAGTGGGGGAAGAGGAAGATTTTATCATGGAACCAGATATTCCAGAGCTGGAGGAGATAATGCCCATTGCCCAGAGAGACAAAATCTGTCCTGAAATATGTCCCTGTATGCCAGTCACTTTAGACCTGGACCTGGAGAAGGATCTCAGCAAAGACAGAGAGACCGTAGGGAACGGGGCTGCAGAACTCAAGCTGCCCGGACTCCTGCCGTCTGCTTCCACAAGCTGCCCCAGTGACACGGACGTGGAGATGCCCAGCCTAAATCTGGACGCTGAGCAGAAGCCAGCTGAATACGACACGGGCCTCTCGCCGGAGGACTCGGATGACTACCAGAAGGAGGCGAAGGGAACAGAGAACTCGGATGTGCGTCTGGCCCCTGCAGCTCAGCTCATGTCTTCCCCTCAGCCAGCAGAAGAGAAGGCCCAGCAGCCTAGCCCTTTTCTTGATGATATCAAGGCCAGGGAGACCCCCGAAGATGGGGCTCATGAAGTCAGCCCCCTGGAAGAGAAAGCCAGTGCCCCCACCGAAAGCGAACTCCAAGGCCAGGCTTGCCAAGGCGTGTCAACAGAGGGTAACTACCTCCCCTGTCCTCATAGGGGCGGGGGTGGGAGGGTGGGATGGACCACTGCTGCCCTCTTCCCCACACACACACACATAGGTGAATGTGGTGTGGAATAGATGGACATGAGCTTTCAACTCACCTTAACGCTGAGGCAGAAAGTCATGTACTACTAGAAGCAGGCCTCGGGAGGCCTGATAGGCAGGTAGGTTCAAAGAAATCAGGGGGGCCATCTGTGTTCTGAGATGCAAATGTAAGAGAGGTTAGACTTCTTCGTAGGTATGTGAGCCCATGCAGGCGTGACCGGCTGAGCTCAGGGTAAACTTTCAGCAAAACAAGTTTGGGTTCTTTGCAATCAGCCAGCTGTCCCTACCTGCACAGCGGTGATGGAAACACCCTCCCCTAAACCCAACTATTCCAAATTGAAGGGACTGTGGTGGGTGAGAGAGGAGCCCTTGTTCTCTTTCTTAATTATCTCAGACTCATTTTTTTCTCCAGGGTTTGATAGTAACACACAGCTTTGTCCCAGGAACAACTCCACCTCCACCGGAGGTGATGTGTCTGTGCTCGGCACTGTGACATCATGGGCCAGGGAGTCTAAAATAGGCTAAGCCCAGACTTCTCTGCCAAGTGGAAGCTGAGATCCATCCAGGGCTCCGAGGCAGGGGTGGGGGTTACCCTCAAGATTCTCACAGTGAAAACAACTGGAGATTCAGTTGATAGAAAGCTTTCCCCTGATTGAAATAAGAATTACCATGCAGAAAATAGACAGGAAAGGCTGAAGAAGAGACATTTCAGCCCAAAGCCTTATGGGTGGCATGAACTGGTGGGTGACCCAGAGGCCTGGGCTTTTGTCCATGTCAGGCTGACCCAAGCTGTTTTTCACCTGCCAGGATCCGAGTCCCCATGGTAACTCTGCTTGTTGCCAGAGGAACTAAGTAAGAGATCTGCCCATCTGGAGCAGGCAGGAGTAAAGGAGCTCTAATGTTGCCACCCTAACACATACACTCCCCCGCTCTGATGGCACCCCTTTTATTTTGTGGTACAGGTCTTAACATGTACCGGTCTTAGAGGTTTATTAGCTTACCCAGCGTTTGGAGTTCATATTTAATAGCGCTGCTTCACACGTCTGGAGTGAGATTGGTATATTGCCTTTTTGGCCAGTCTTGGTAGATGTCAGCAAAATTTCTGCCCTTCAATCATTCCTCTGCCTGCAGAGATGGAGCCCTACGAATTGGAGGATAACGGAGGATAGATCATCCCAACCGAAGGCATTAACCCCCTCCTCCTAACTCATCCCCAAGCACAGAGATATGCCAAGTTCTATTACATGTGGCATTTTTTTTGGCAACGGAAAAATGCTCTTAATTATAACCCTGTGGTTCTTATTAGCAGTCCTAGCCTCTGTCTGATGTGATTAAGCAGAGAAAGGGATAATTCCCAATCGCACAATGCAGAGAGTAGAATTTCAGGGACCCCTGGACGCATGCTGTGTTTCATTAGCTTTTATGTGTATGTGTGTGTTTCGTGTTTTGGTCTGGGCTCATGTTTTGCAGACAACTCCAGGTACGTGGAAATGAAATCTCTGGATGTGAGATCACCAGAATTCACCGAAGCGGAGCTGAAAGAGCCTCTTTCTTTGCCTTCCTGGGAACCAGAGGATGTGTTCAGTGAACTTAGCATTCCTCTAGGTAGGCGAAATTCACCATTCTTCTTCAGCTCCCGCTCCAGGAAATGACAGTTCTGTGACAATTCTGAGGCGTCTGAGAGCGCTCTTTTTGTTATTGGGCTGGCATTTTGTCTTAAGTGCATGATGCAGTGACCGAACTTTGCAAAATGCTGAAGGTCTTTTGCAATTGCAGGCTCCCGTGGAAGATCTTTTGCAATTGCAGGCTCCCGTGGAAGATCTTTTGCAATTGCAGGCTCCCGTGGAAGATCTTTTGCAATTGTAGGCTCCCCGGGTAGACCTGATACCCACGGGACCAAGCCTGGAACAGCACAGCACAGCAGAGCACTGAGACCCAGGGCTGTGAGAGGCCTGCTTTCCCCATCAGGGATGTTTTATTCTTGGCTGCAAGAGACTTTAAGTCCAGTTTCTTGTTCAGGCAGGGAAGCCAGGCCTGGGGTCCTCCACACAGTGAACTGAAATGGACCTCTTATCCTTATTCCAGAACAATGTTGCATGTATTTTTTTTTCTCCTTGAAAGACCTGCTTCTTTGAGGCACTGTCTGACACTGAATAAACTGCAGCTGACCAGAGAGTCGATAAAGGGAGCATGGAAGACAGACTCAGGTCCTTGTCCTTCCTGTTCCGTTCCTAGATGTCCTCAGACAAGTCTTGTTCTCTTGAGCCACAGTCCTCTATGTTATAGGGATTTGGATTGCCCAGTGGGTTTTCAATGACGGAAATGTCTGGGATGGAGTGGGGGTGCACTGTGAGACCACCAGGTCATGCCTTCAAAGAAGAGAGTTAAGCAGTCTTGGAGTAGGGAGGGAAGAAACTTCAAGAAAGTTTCCTGGGAAATTCTGAGACCCCTCACTAAACCATCAGTTGCCACTTCGGTTGGCATCATCTTTGATCTTTACATTGACTCGGAAAGGTTGGAAAGTCAGGAAATATGGGAGTGGCAGCTGTTCAGCAGGAAAACATCACAAGAAAGTATGGTCACGTGGTCACCAAGGGAGCGTTCTTCGGTGTGTTCATCCTCTGCAGCTGAGTTCCTTTTTATCGTTCTTTTTTTTTTTTTAATTGGAAACTTTTAGTGTTTGTTTACTCAGAGTTTACCATTTTTTGTAGAGTCATTTTGTGTGTGTGTGTGTGTGTGTGTGTGTGTGTGTGTGTGTATGAGAGGACACCGTGTGTTCCTGTGGAGGACTAAGGGTGATTTTGGGAATCATCTGATTGTTTCTACTTCCTTTTTGCTTGGCTCTGGGATTTCCCAGGCTCTTTCCACTAGGGCTGGAAGTGCAGGCTACCACTGCTGGTTCTGTCTGGTATTTTTTACATGGGACCTGGGATTCGAAATTAGGATCTTCTATTTTTGAGGCAGAGGCTTAACTCCTGAACAATCTCTCCACCCCAGCCCTAACTTTTTTAAAAGTGATAGGTCTGCAGCATAGCATCTCCCAATATAAAATAAATAATACAATTCTTTTTAAGTGAAAGACAAAACTTAGGATGAACCACGATGCCCACAGGTGTGTTTTACCCCTGGGCATCAATACTGCAAATACTGCCTCTCAGAAGCCACACATGGATCATGCATTTAGTCAGTCAGTAAGCACTGGATCACGTGGTACACCCTTCCTGTTGCACCCTGGGGGAACTGAGAGCATAACACAAGTCTCGAGCCAGCCAGGAACCTGGAGTATAATCTGAGCAAGCAAAAATGAAAAGTGAATCCCGCTTCCTTATAAAGTTGCTTTTTTAAATTATCATTTAACTTTATAGGAAATGCAAAGGATTATTATACCATATTCCGGAAGTATGGAGTCCCTTCCAACCCCAGAGGTGGCTATTGTCATATCCATTGATGGTTTTTCCCACAGAATAGGACTGTAGCCAACACATTGTGCTCTGTAATTTTTCTCTTTTCTCATGGCAGCAGGTTTTAGAGATCTCTTCACGTGAGTAAGGGAGAACTGTCTAACCTCTGCAAACGTCCACCGTAACGTCTGCACTCCTCCTGCTGATTCCTTTCTTCACTGGTCAGCCCATAGGTTTGCTGCGCTTGTTTGCATTATGAAAAAATGCTAAGCGCTAATTTACCCCACGCCGTATTCTTACTATTTTGTATCCATTATTTCATCTAACCGTCTTGAGACACGGATGAGACAGTGATTTTTTTAAATCCCTATTTTACAGATAAGAAATCTGAGCTGCAGGGGCTGGAGAGGTGGCTCAGGGGTTAAGCCTCTGCCTTGCAGGCGGAAGGTCCTGAGTTCGGATCCTAGACCCCACGTATAGACGCCAGGCGGAAGCGGGGGCGGCCTGCGTTTCTGGTCCTGGTAGGGCGGAGCCTGTGAATCCCGGGGCAGAGTAAACAAGGAGGATGTGGAGGCGTCCATGATGGCTCCCAAATTCGCACACACACACACACACACACACACACACACACACACACACACGCACAATTGAATAAATAAAAAAAAAAATTAAAAAAAAAAAAGAAATCTGAGCTGCAGAGTTTCCGAGCTCATGACCGGGAAAGGCTGGAGTCAGGATTCAGTTTCAGTAGGGTGTTCTCACCCTTGGTGAGATGTACTTGTTCTGTTTCCCCATGAGTAGTCCAGTGTTTCTGTCAGGCAGGATGCAAGCCAGGTGAAAAGGCATTGTGGGGCTGTGTATATTTGCATTTAAAATGTTTATAATTATGACTAAATTGCACTCCAAAAAGATGATAACAGCTTTCACTGCCACCTTGAGAGAGCGCTCCCGTTCCCCACCTCCCTGCCAAGTTTGGATAGCAGCTCTTCGGCCTTTGCCAACCCAAAGCATCTCATTTTGCTTTTCTTAAACAGCTATATGGAAGTGTAATTGGCATACAATGAAGCACATGTGTCACGTGTTTGATCAGTGTTGACATTTGTGTGATTAGGCACCGGTGCTGTAGAGACATAACATGTTCTACATATTCCCTTACCTGGTGAGGGACATCCGGGTTGTTTCCCACCTGGGGTGTTACAGACCATCTTTAGTTAGCTTGGCAGCCAGTCATTAGCTGGTTAGTCTGCTCCACACACTCAGAAAGGGCACGCCCTATTTTCTGTGATTGGCAGATGAGCAGGCTGAAGTCCACAGACTTTCTCAGGATCACGGGTCAAGTTCGGGAACCCGGATGGATGTCTGCTTGCTTATTGCTCGCCCTGCCGCTCTCCCCTCCAGTTGACACATAGGATAGGAAAAGCCAGAAGTTAAGAGCACCATCTACATTCTCTTATTTCCTGGGTTCAAATCCCATTTCTGCTGTGGGATGGGATGGGACAAGCAGCAAATCAGTTATTTAACTTCTCTGCTCAGAGTTCTTCGTCTATGAATCTTGGGGAGTAACAGAAGCCCAGTAGGCATATAGTTATTTTGAGGACAGAATGAAACGAATGAATGAAAGCATGTGAGGGGTTCCTGCCTTGTAGGAGGAACTTACGAAGGATGGAAGGATTGTTGTGTATTCGTCCCTGAGATGTTCGTTGAGACCAACTATGCTCACTAGAGCTGGAAACCCTTTGCTCTCTAGGGTTGGTCACTGCTACTGAGAGATATCCACAAATATAGCGACATTTAGATTCCTACAAAAGAGCACAGAGGTGAGAGATGTGAGGTGGTGAGGACTGAGAGCTCTGCTGGGAGAAAGGGGAGGCCAGGCCTGTTGTCAGAGTCTGGGGGTGGAGGGGAGTGTGCGTGACTGGAGAAGGGCATTGCCCTTGTGGTTCGGGCCAGCTGCGCCTGACCCCAGCCAGTGTGAGCTTGCCAAGGCCTGCTCTTATAGCATCGCTGGCAAAAAGTGAGCTTCCCCCTCTCTCTAACTAGGCTTTACTAGGATGACGGAGTCCTAATTACGCATGCCAGCAGCTATTATTAGGAGGCAAATGCAGCTTTAATGATAGTACTTAATAGAAGCTGAAGAAATGGAGGATAAGGTTCCCCATCTCACTGGGGATGCGGCAGTGTTTCTCCATGCGGCCACTTTAGGTCCCCACTTTTAAGATTCCCAAGGCAATAGCTGCTATCTGTGCCCACACAACTCTCTCTCTGGTTGTCGTATGGTGGGTTGGGGGGGGGTCCTCAAGCCCTCCTTTCTCTTTCCCCAGTGCTGTCTTTTGATTTCTCCTATTGACCCAACCCACTGGGTAGGGCCTGGGAAGAAAGTTACTGCCAAACTGTGGAGATGATTCTCTGGGCAGCTTCGGGACTGGCCGGAGGGCAGATGGGAAGGCCGGCATTTGGACGTTTGGTTTCTGTGAAGACATATTAAGAAGTGTTCCCAAACTAATTTTGACACGGCGGTCTGCTTTCTTGTTTTGTTTTGAGCACCAGGCAAAATGACAGGTGTTTTCTCATAACACCAAGTGGGACATTGCTATTCCCATTTTACCAATAAGAAACTAATACCAAAGAGGTTAGATAATAAGTCTGAGATCACACAGCTTAAGTGTCATGAAAGAGCTAGTAGCGTTGTCTAACCCTAAATGCCATTTTCTGTCCACCCTTCCAGTATCTTTCAAGCTCCTTTGTTTCATCGGTTATGTTTCGGGTGGCAGAGGTCGTTGCTCAAGTGAAATCCCACCTAGAACCCATAGGTGGTAGAGGTACCACTTTGGTCGGAAGAGGGTGTGGCTGCTTGATTTGACTTGCATTGGGCTCTGTGGACATCCTGAGACAGCAATACCCCCTCCCAGGACTCTACTCAATCTGCAGTAGAATCCCTTGGACTCTGTCCCTAAGGACCACCCAGTCGGCGTACCCTACAGGATCTGGAGCAGGACTGAGGACCGACGCTCTCAGAGACTTTCCCTGTGGCTTTCCTCTTGGGTTGTGCGGTTCCCTGTGGAGCAGCGCCTGCACCAAGCAGATCTTACAGTGATGGACAACCAAGGTGGCAGGCTTTGCTTAACAGTTCTTTCCCAGAAACTGCCTGGAGCCCATTTGTGAGGTTGGGGGGAGGAGACTGGATCCCCCCCACACACACACACACATACACTCCACTCCAAGCTGGGCCTCTTGTCCATCCTCAGCCCTGGGAGGTGGAGGAGGAGGAAGAGGACAAGAGGAAGGTCATTCAACCTCTTGCCTCTGGGGACTAAGCCTCCCACAGCTAAAGGCGCCACAGGCAGGCTACGTGGCAGTTAGGGAAAACCCAGGCCCCAAACCACAGTGTGGCACTCTGGCCTGGCAGGCTCCAGGCGGGCAGGCAGGCCTGCTGGGCTCCACCTTCTCCTGTCCTCTCTCAAAGCTGCCCCTTGACACTAAGCGGCTTTTTTTTTAGATTGGAAAAAAGTTGTAAGGACAAGTCTAGGTAGTATCTCTTGTGTACTGAGCAAACAGAGGAGGGGAGGAGCCAGGCCGTGGTCAGAAGCTGGCTCAGAATTCTCAGGAATATCATCCCTTTCCCAGCAAGACGTCCTCCCTCCACCCGGGGAGAAGTCCTCCCTCCACCCAGTGTGGCCAGATAGCCTACCAGTGCCCACTTCAGCAGAGGAGAGGGGAGTAGCTCCTCTAGCTGTTGTCCTGCTCACACCCCAACCTTAGCCCTCGGGCGCGTTCCACAGGAGCCCTACTTGCTTTTCGCACCCTTGACCCCCCTGCTCTCTCTGGGGTTTCTCTGGCATATGCCCTGTGTGCAGGGCTTGGATTCACCTGACCCCCTTTTTCCAGTGAGGAAACTAAGCTCCCTTATTCTGGGACTTTAATGATTCACAAGGGACGTGCTATTAACTGACTGTAAAGGAAGATGGGGGAGTGCATGTGATACATGATTATGTGGAAAAGATAGCTGGACATTTATAGGACTTTAACTGCTCAGAACAAGGACCATATATCAATAAATCACACTGTGGAAATGTTGCTTAGTATTGGAGTGATTGGGATTTTTTTTACTCTGTTAATATTGTCATATTATTCTTTAATAATAATGATTCTAAAAAAATACAATGAATTCTACCAGAGCTTCGCTCACAACTGTAGAAAGGGGTACAGTGTAGACATGAAGCTCATAGACAAGCCACCTTCCCCCTCCTGCCTCCAGAAGCAGAGTAGATAGAGGCGGCTGCTGGAGAGTCCCCAAAGCCAGACACAGGGCATGCAGTCGCTTAGCGCTGGGAGCATATGTCCGACATTCTCCACCGCCGGAGAATGCAGTAAAGCCTCTGCTTTAGCACCTGTGGTGAGGAGACTGAGGGAGGCTTCGAGGAGCTCGGTTAACCATCAGAGCGACGCAAGCGAGGGGCGGAGCTTCTGGTTCTTCTGTAGCTGGCAGGACCAAAGAAACCCCCCACCCCCACCTTCCTAACACCGCCTGTCCATTTCCCACCCTCCTCCAGGAGTGGAGTTCGTGGTTCCCAGAACTGGCTTCTACTGCAAGCTCTGTGGCCTGTTCTACACGAGTGAGGAGGCGGCGAAAGTGAGCCACTGTCGCAGTGCCGTCCACTACAGGAACTTACAGGTAACTGTCGGCCTTGCTCTGCGTCTTGGGGAGCTCTCCAGTCTCCACGCTCAGGCCAGGCATCCAGAACTGTAGACCTCACTTGCTTCTAACTCCAGCTTCCATCCTCAAAGTCAGGTCTCGATGACTTGCCGTTCCTCAAGCAAACCCTTCGGACCTGCTTCTCTAAGTCGTATCTCCTTCCGCCATGCGGAGAGCACCTGACCCTTCCAGGCTCCATCCTGTGGTTACCAGAGCGTCATCTCCAGATTAATACTTAAGACACGGGTGGCTTTTTAAATATCTGACTTTCCTGCTAGTTTGAGTATAAACTGAGTCACCTGGTAGTTCTCCTGACACATGGTGCGGCTGAGTCCTTCCCGCCAGGCCTGGACACTCCAGCTGTAGATATGCACCCTCCTCCTTGCGGGTAGCCCCGCCTACGGGAAGGAAAACTATGACGACTGTTCCATTTAACAGAGCACTGTTCTAGGCACTGAGTCTACAGAAGCAGCAAAAACAGGCAAAAAAGACCTCTGTAGTCACAAAGAAGACCAACAATAGATAGTAAAATAACTACTAGGTGTACTCATTAACCATCATGCATATGTGCCTTATTTCATCCAATCTGAGATGTCATTGCTCATAAAACACCAGTTTTCTTTTGTTTGTTCTTTATCATTCTGGGAATTGAACCCAAGACCATATTTTTTTTTAAAGGGAGAAAGGGAGATTTATTCAGCTTATGGTTCCAGAGGGAAGATACAGATTTTCATAGCAGAAACAGCATGGCTAGCAGCAGAGGTTGGAAGAGGCCTAGGTCACATCCATCCAGGAGGCTGAGAACTGTAAGACTGCCAGCTCTAAGAGCAGAAGTAGGATAGAACTAATCCATGACAACTCCCCCCAACCCCCATGACTGACTTCCTCCAGCAAGGTTCCAACTCCTAAAGGTGCCATGACCTTCCCAAGCACATGAGTCTGTGGGGAATACATTTCAAACCATGACACTCCACCCTGACCCCTACAGGCTCACTGTCATCTCATTTATGGAAACCATATTCAGTCCAACTTTAAAAGTTCCCATAGACTACATCAGTAGTCCCAACACAGTCCAAAAATCCAAAATCCAAAGCCAACTGTAAAGTCAAATGACAAGTTACATACTTTCTTTTTTTTTTTTTTAAGTTACATACTTTCAACATACAATGGCTAAGAATAAATATTCCCATTCCAAAAGGGAGGAATTTGGGCATATCCAGGAAAAACTGATCCATAACAAGATCAAAAACCACAGGACAAACTTCAAATCTTGCAATACCATGTCCAACAGGTGAGCCTCTTTGAAATCATCTCAATTTCAAAGGGCCTCAGTTCTACTATTCCAAGTTGAACACATAATCCTCTTGGATGTGTAGCTTTTCTTGGAAGATGTACCACATTGGTTCTGGCATCTCTAACATTTCCACTTCTCAATAATAAACCAAGCTTTAATTCCCAACACAAACTGCCCTTCTTGGACTTCTAAACTGTAGGCTTTCAGCCATATGCTACCTGGCTTCTGTCAATCTCTGAAACCTTGGAGGAGAGTTTTGTGACCTCCTTTATCTTGTATCTTTGATGTCTCTGAATCTAGCACTACATGGACATTACCAAATTCTGCTATAACCTTGAGTTTGAGATTCACAACTGGTTCAGCTCCTCTGTGATGATTATAGGCAAAATTTCTCTTGGGCCTTTACTTTGGCCCCCAAGACCGTATATTGCATACATTCTGTGCCTCACATTTCCAGCACAATACATTATTTGTTTCCTGACATTATTATTATTTCCGGACACAAGCTAGTAAAAACAGTACTGCAAATAAGTAGACTCTTTCAACTGTAAAAAGCATTTTAATTTCTGGGATGTTAATGTAACTGAAAATCAACAAACAACGCTAATGTGTTCTACATTGTGTCATCTACCAGATATTGGCTTATTGAACCGTAAGTGTGGTTTTCATGCCGAATTTATGATACAGGCTGGGTTTTACCAGGCACTTCAGATGCTCAGGCATTTCTGGGCACCATGGTTTCAGTGTGAGAACCAGAGTTTCAGGATAAGATGTGGTTCAGTCGGTCTAGTGCTTGCCACGTGCACATGAGGACCTTGGTTTGGGTCTCTGAGCACTCACAGGGTTGCTGGTTCGTGCATATCAACCTGCTGATGTGGAGGCCGGGTCAGGAGGATCCCTGGAATTTGGTGAATTGCTGAGTTCCAGGCTCACTTAACACTAAGATAAAGAGGATTAAGAGAGGAGAGCATCAGATGTTGACTTCTGGGCTCCACGCATAGGTATGTACAAGAAAGCATATACTTATGTACATGCATGCATAAACACACACACACACACACACACACACACACACACCTCAAAGCATGTTTTTATAAGAACCAGGGTTTGATTCACAAGACTCAATCTGAAAAGTTCCCATAGTGTCTTTGCCTTGTTTCTGGCACCACTAACGAACTAATGGTTCGTAATGAAGAACGTAAGTCAAGTCACAGGGATAGAGTTTTGGGATACGTGCATTGGGTTAGATGCTTAGTAATGTGGGGAAAGGGATCGGGAAGATGTAATCTCAGCAAGTTGTTTAGATGATTGCAAGGCGCACGTCTAGTTAAGAGCTCGGGAGGGGACTGAGGCTCAAAGAACATGCTCTATGGTTTATTCAGGGCAGGCAGATAGTAAGTTCCTGGGCTGAAGACCCAGTCACCTGATTTTTAATCACTTGCCTCTCGTTACTCTGCTAAACAAGCTTTGGAACCTGACACCTGCAAGGTCCTGGCCTTGGTCACCATTTGTAAGACACAGTCACTGGCTGCACCTATACACAGATCGCTTAAGACTCTTGATTTCCCGCCAGAGAGCAGCTGCTCTGCGGACCCGGGCAGTCACACGTCCTGTTTCTCTTACCCAGAGAAGGAGAATGACAGCCTGGCTTGGCCAGAGATGAGGGTTCAGACTGGGCCCCACAAGGCCAACTGAGGACAGTCATCCTGTCGGAAGACGCTGTCGCTGCCCCCAGCTCTGGACACAGTAGAAGCTGGAAGCGTCGTGGACATGGCCTGGCACTGAGTTTTCTGAACTTGTTCTTTGTCTCAGTAGGCATCTTTTTAAAGTGCCACTTCCTCTATCCTGCCCTCCACCTGTTTGTTTTTTCTTTATAGACTTGGCTCAGACATCTACATTTAAGAAAATTGCATTTCTAGGGGGATCGTAGCAGGCAATCTACACCTCTGCACCACACCCCAGCCCATGGATCTGCATTTATTTAGTGATCTCTGTGGCAGCCTCTGATGCCTCAATGTGAGAATCTTTTACCTTAGCTGGGACTGTACCACCCTCAAGGGACGCTCAAGATGACTGCCACTCAGGGAGTTCAGGAAGGGTCCAGTACCTGTCTTTTTTTCCAGGACACCGGTCTGCACTGTCTTCAAAGGTCTCTGAGGCAGATCCCCGCAGCAGGCCTGCACCACTCCTGTGGTCCCCAGACACATCAGGTGTAGACGTTGCGTCAGCCCCTGGCACTGGCCAACGTCAGGTCAGGTTTCCCTGATGCACCTGTCAGGGAGCAGGGAGCCACCAGCCTCGGCCATGGCCTCCCCAGATAGTGTTTCTGTCGGTGGCCTTGACAGAATGCTTCTGCCCCCCACAGCCTCATCCACGCCACTCCAAACTGCACGTGTGAAACGTAAAGAATTCAGAGCCACACAGCGGGTGCGGCTGACTCCTAAGCCAGGCAACTTGTAAAGTTTGCACCCACCAGGAGATCTTGAGTGGGGCTTGGGAATACCCTGGGAGTCAGAAGCAGGTGGAAGAGGCGTCTATCTGCTTCCAGGACCTCTGTTGTGCCCACTGATGGTCGAGAACCTGCCTGGAGAGATCCGAAGCAGCAGACACAGGCCACATTGGATATGAACATAGATTGTTGGGTGCAGACCCTGGGTAAGAATGCCCATCACAAGGGCACTTATCTGGCTACCACGTACCATCCTCCCTAACCTAGGCAGAGGAGAAACGGGATTTCCAGCACAGCCTCGCCTACAGGCATCTCAGGGTACCCGTCAGGGTGTGCCCACTTCAGAGAGCTAGAGTCTCCTTCCAGGAAGAGGATAAGAAAGACACCATTGCTCCCACTTACCAGATTAGAAGTTCTAGGGCTGGGAGAGATGAGACCCTTCCCCAGTTTCTGCAGCTGACTTAGCTTGTGAGAAACCTGTCATTCATCTTCACCCGGCACTGTGCTAAGAGCCTTGGGCGACCTCGTCAGTCTGGTTACCAGGTTACCAGTCACAGTTACTCTTCCTTTCATAGAGGCCAAGCAGAGTCAGTCACTTGCCTGCAGAGAATAAGGATTTGAACCCAGGTCACTTGATAGCCAAGTCTGTTTGTAGTGTCTGTGCTGCTCTGACAGAACCACATGACCCCCAATGGGACCCTCGGCTGGTCTCCCCTCACTGATCCTAGACATCCAAGAATCTCAAAGGAAGCCCCAGCCGGAACACTGGTCACAGCTAGCCACGTCCTTGAGGGCTTCTGGGGTTGTGGATGCAGCCCCCCGCAACTGGGAAACAGACGTGCCAATCTTAGTCCACGGAGGAGCCTATAGTCCTCGCCCCCACAGTTTGCCTGTACAGCTCTGACGTCACCACAAGCCAGTCCTGGGCTTCTGCCACCCTCCAGCTTCCTTCCTTCTGCCTTTTACACGTGGACAAGCTGCTCTTGCTGGAAAACAGATAGAGCTGTCACGGGGATTGAGTTTACGTAAGCCAGGCAGTTAGTAAGTGCTGGTTGTCAAAGGAGGGCTGGGGAGTGGCTGCTATTGTTAGCATCTGCAATCCATTTTTCCTACAAGAGATTTAACATAATGGAGTCCTTTTGAGAGACGCTGATGACAGGAGAGGTGGCCCCATTGGGCACAGGTGTTAGAAGCAGAACACACACACACACACACACACACACACACACACATACACACTTACTCCCTCCAAGGCACATAGCCACACCTGACATCTTTTGTCTCCTTTGTATGTCTTTGCCACAGAAGTACCTGTCTCAGCTGGCAGAGGAGGGCCTCAAGGAGACAGAGGGGGCAGGGAGCCCCAACCCCGAGAACAGTGGAATCGTGCCACACTTTGAAAGGAAAAAGCTCTGATGCCGCCGCCGCCATTTCTAGAAGGTGGATGGGAAGTTCGGCTGGGGTGGAGCCCGGCCTTCGGGACAGGCCTGCACTGAAACCAGAGGGGAGGAGAGTGGACAGGACATGGCTATGGGACTTGTCCCACAGACTTGTTGCAACACCCCTGATACGTCTGGGAGCCGAGTCACCCTGCTGTGTCCAGCTGGCCGAGGGCCACCAGCTCCCCGCGGACTCCTGTTTCTCTCTCACCGTCCTGCAGTCTGATCATCTCTCTTCCTCTCGTCTGCCTCTTCTGTGCCAAGATTTATTTCCCCTTCATAAAATCCAACTTCTCAGGGATTGTGGCTGTGTTTGAACTTTCGATGGATGGTAGTAGGTCAGGCAAGACAAAGGTTCACCTGAGGCCCCTGGTGCAGGGAGCCCTGGCGGTAAACCCACAGCAGTCTCACAGCTTGACTTCCACATGCCAAACATGTTAGGGATGCGGAGCTGGGGAGGGGAGCTGAGTTGGGTCCTGGCGTCCTGAGAGGGGCCATCAAAGAAAATCAGGCAGGAGCAAGCGATTCATTAAGTCTTTTTCCATCCGGACCCCATCATTTTGAAAAGCCCCTGTTTTTCTTTTAATTGGGGGTTGGGGATGGAACCTAGGTCTTTGCTCTCCACTGACCTACATCTTCAGCCAAAAGCCTGATTTTTAAAGAATGTTTTCATCTTTTCAATTATCCCAGAAACCCGCTGGTTGATGCCTTAAAGTAAAATCAAGTTAATTTTATGGAGAGAAGAACCCTTCATCCAAACCTCCTTCCTCACTCCTGACTGAGGGAGATCGAGGGTTTGCTACGGTCAGTACAATGACTTCAGGTTAGATAACCTTTAGCTGAAATCAAGTCTAGCCGTGTCTTCTTCTAGTTAAAGGAGCCGCTGGTGTGGGCCTGGGTATATATTAGTCACTCATGCACTGGGCTGACTCAGAACTAAGGAGCTGGATTCTGATCTTGACACACCCTTGGTTGCCTCTATTCTGAGGTTCAACCGACCTCTCGTGGGGGATGGAGTCAAAATGATCTCTCAGTGAGGGAGAAGCTAAGAGAGGACCAAAGAAGAGAATTCAGTCTGCTGGGTGTTTGTAGGTAAGTGGGCCCTTTCCAACCCCCCCCCACTCCGTGAATGTTGGGGCTTTAGGGTCAACAACATGCGCAGGCTTTGGTGATGTGAAAATGTGAGGAGAGTCGATGTCATCAGAACTGCAGGGGCTTCAGTGCTAAGTGGAAGGCAAAGATGCTGGAAGAAAGGAGGCTCTTCCAGAGCCATCGAGTGAACCCCAGGAAGGTCAGAGGGAGCCTGGTGCCGTTCTCATGAGTGGGATGCTCGAATGAAGGCGCCCTCCGTGGTGAAAGGGAAAGGAAGATTGAAGACTCTTCCTTTTGTTCCTGAGCGCAGACGGGTTGACAGGGCAGGGGTCGTGTGGGTGTTTCTGTTTTTCTCATACGGCAATTCTGTATTCTGCGTGGGCAGAAGAAGGGTAAAGAAATGATCAGTTCAACACTAACACTTTATCAGTGAAGAAAACGGAGGCATCAGAAAGGAAGCAAACATAGTATGTAAAGAGACTGCATGTAAGTCCTCGGGCACATAGACCCTGGCAGGAAAGAACTGAGAGTTGGTGAGGGAAAAAGGTCAAGGCAAAGAGGAGGAAGAAGAGAAGGGGAGGCAGAGGGAGGAGGAGAAGGAGAAGGAAGAGGAGGAGAAGCCAGCTTGGAAAGAGTTGGTGAGCAGAAGCCAGAAGAAGCAAGAAATCTAGTTCAACCATCATGAGCTCATGCAGGGGAATTCAGGATGCCATGTTTACAAACAAACAAACAAAAAACAAACAATATCGAGGCTCAGCCCTTTCTGTTCCCCTGCTGATCCCACAGGTTTTAACCCAGCATCCTGGTCAGCTGAGCCTCTCCGTTTCTTAACAAACCTTTAAGTACTCCTGGGAGCAGCTGTTTGGCTGCCTCTCTGCCCCCTCCCCCCAAAGCCTCCTTTGAAGGCTGGAACTGTATAATGTCAGAGGCCAGATTTTTTTTTATCGTCACCCCACCACCACCACCACAACAGAGTGGGGACAGACCTCACCGGTTCCTTTGACCCCCAACCCAATAGTGTGTCTATGTAAATCCAAATGGCTCAGTACTCCACCAATGGAATGATTACCTTGACTGGTAGATTAGCCTTCTTACCTTCAATAAGCTGCAGAAGGGGGAGAGAGAAGAAGAGACAGTCTCTGCCTTCAATCAGAACCTTCTGTTTAAAAGTCATGAGAGTCTCTACTTGTGTGCTATATGTATTTATTTTTTATTTATTTTTCTATAATTCCATCAGCACGACCCTTCACTGACCCCATAATATGCATTTTTTTTAAAATTCCAATGCGTGTCACACATGATGCAGAATTAAAGGCAATGAGAAAAATATTGATTTTTTTTTAAAGTTTTTCTTCAGTATTTCTGTCAATCATTTTAAAGTGTCTCCCACTAAAGGTTACCAACAGATGCTATTTTGTTCAACAGATTCATTTTGTTCCCTGGCCTAATATGACAGAAGGCCCATGTAATTTCATCCTCCTTGTTAACACTTGGAAAAAAGAATAGCCAGGCAGTATTCTCAAGGAATTTGTGAAGTTACTGTTGATATGAACAGCAGTTACTAACTAATATGAGGGTTTCCTGTGCTTGGACAGTCTGAAGCCGTGATCTGTAAGATTATACTTGAACTGGACCAGAGTTTGTTTTCTGAATTTTTTTTTTGAGAAAAACACTAGTTAATTTAAGTTTGAACTTGTAAAGTATTAGAATTTCTTGAGTGTCTTCTATCAATCGTCATCACTTTTCCTGACCTGTGTAACTTATCACAAAGTGTTTGTTTTTACAAAAGGAAAAAAAAAAGATTTTTAATAAAGAGAATTTGAAAGCTTGTGAGCGAGTGGCCAGTGTGGCATAGGGAATCCTTTGATGTCTGATTGGGGGGGGGTAGGTCTCAGAGCTTCTCGGTTAGGATTTGGTTCCTTTCTGGCTCTTAAAAAAGAAAATCATGAAGTCCTGTGTGTGTGTGTGTGTGTGTGTGTGTGTGCGCGCGCGTGCGTGTGCACATACCTGTGGAGTCCTTAGGTTTCCAGCATCTTCTACCATTGAACCTGGAGCGCATTCATCCAGCTAGGCCTACTGGTCAGTGAGCTTTAAGGATGTGCCTCACCTGTGCCCCGCCCCGTCTCCCAGCACTGGAGTCTACAACTGTATACGGCTGTATCTGCCTTTTGTGGGTGCAGGGGTCTGCTAGGGATCCAGACTCAGACCCTTGGGTTTGCACGGCAGGCACTTTACTGATTGACTCAACCATCTCCCCAGACTTCAAATGTTTTGAAGGATGGAGAGATGAAGACAAAACAGTTTCTGCGGGGCTGATTTTCCCATGCACACACTGTGATGACTCCAGGCCATCGGGGTGGAGAAAGGCGAACGTGCTACAGGTCCTTCACCCCCTCACCCAAATCCAGGGGACTCCAGACACAGCAGGGAGTTTGTCAAGGCGAGACTCACTCACTCACTCATTCACTCTCTCAATTACACAGCTGCTGGCTGCGATGACGAGGATAAGTAAAGCCTGACCGCCTGCACCTCCGCCTCAGCCCTTCAGAGACTCGGCCATGGATGGAGAGTTTGTCAGAGCAAAATCTCGGTTTATTGGGGGTAACAAATCAACTTATGTAGACAAAGAACCAGAGAGTGCGAAACAGGCAGCCAATTACCTTAATGGTCAGCACAGCACACAGGCTGCATAGGTCAAACTAAACATATATCTATGTTGGCTCCTATGAGCCAATTAGGGCTCTCTGTAATGTGATCAGGGTTACGCCTAGGACACTAGCTCCCAGCGCCATCTTTGGTCCCATGTGCTAAGCCATGCCCTGCTCACTCCGTCCCAGACAGTTATTCCTGGGCAGGCCCAACAAGCTTCCACTCAGGACTCTGGTCAGGAAAGCAGAGACAAGCAGGTTCTCAGGGGTGAGGTTCTGGGTTGGGACTGAACACGTGAGGGCTTCGGTCCTTTTGGAAATCCTTCCACACCCCAGTGTGGTCACTCAGTACTCCTTGGTCTTCTAGTGCTTGTATCCAGTTGTCCTGAACATGGGTCAGACCATAAAGATTTGGTGGTGAATGGCAGAGGACTCAGCTGTCCCAAGCAGATACTACTAGCCCCCTATTGTCTTTAAGCCTGTTTTGTTGGGCATTAAAAGTGGTAATGTTACTCACCTCGGGCTGGCCAGACCCTTAGGGATGTGTTGAGGCACCAAATCTTGTCTGTTTTTGCAATCCGTGCTCTGTGCCATGACCCTCCAGATTTTAGGAGTCTCTCATGATTGCATGCCAGTCTCCTTGGTCTGACTGGCAAGCATTTCCAATGGCCTGAAACCTTCTCTAGGCCCTTCCCCCTTGTTGGCAGGGCACCCGAGTCAACCGGGCTGGGCTGGGGAGCCTGGACCCAGAGGGCAGAGCGAGGGGACACCTGTAATTATGGGGAGCAGATGGTAGATCTAAAGAAAGTTCTTGTTGAGCCTGTTGCTGCCCCACCCCCACTCCATCCCATGGTAGCTAACCTGGGGCTGAACGCGAGAGGGGGGGTTCCGATCCCCAAGAGGGCTCAGAAACATCCTTCACTGTGTCCTGACTGGCCAAAGCTGGGAACAGGCTAGAGCCATCTGATGCCTGGAGTTCAGGGTCCAGAATGCCAGCCCCCCCCCCCCGCAAAGCCAGGTCCTAGCGGGCAGCTGGCTGAGTGCCACACTGGAGGGCACTCCTCTCTGCGCGATGGCAGTCTAGGCCTGGGGTTTGGGCGTAGAGGCCTGCCTGAGACTCCTCCCTGCTCAGCCGGAGTTGCTCCCCTATGCCTGGGTGCTCCTGTCTGCGTTCTCACTTTCCACAACCTGCCTCAGAGCTGATCCCCGAGCCAGAGCCCTGACGTCAAGATCCCCCTCTGTCTGTGTCCACGCCTGTCCTCAGACACCAGGGCCTGTCTGACTGTGGTGGGCGTCATTAGCCTTGCTCCTTCAAGTACCTCTCTCGGCTGGGCCTCTTGGCCCCTGTCTGGCCTGAGACCTCTGCACCCTTTGAACATCCATAGTAAATGCTGATTGTCTATCTAGGCAATGGAGGATGTGTAGGTTCACCTCTGACTGCTCCCTGTTCTCTTTTCTCACCATGATGTCCTTACAAAGGCACTTATTCCAAATGGAACCCCGAGCATGTTCAAGCTAGATGGCTTGAGACCCCAAAGTCTTGATCCTTTCTTGTTCATTTAATTTTTTCTTTTTTTCCTGAAACATGTTCTTGCCATGTGGTCTAGGCTGGCTTTGAACCACTGAGCACAGTTAAGCACAGGTGTCAACTTGACCGTTGAGGGTTTGAGCTCTGGGCACATCTGTAGAGAATTAGTGGTTGAGTTGGGCCCAGAGCAAACCTGCAGGAGATTGTCTAGTTGATGGGGAAGGCCCAGCCCAAGGTGAGTGGGATTAGGCCCTGGAATAAAATACAGAGAGCCGGTTGAGAAAGTCGGCATCTTTCTGTTCACTTGGACAGACATGCTGGTCTGGCAAGTAAGGATCGTCCATCTCTCAGCCATTATGTGGTGATGGTGTGGCCAGTTCCCTCGGCCCTGGTGTTGGTGCGTGCTCTCCCATCAAGCTGGACTGAGAACTGTAACCAGGCATCATAAGAGAATAAACTCCTTGTTCTTTTAAGCTGTTTGATGGCCGTTTATCAGCAATGTTGCAGACGAACTGCAACAGCTTCTCAACTCTGTCTCCCAAGCACTAGGGCTCTAGGCACACACTCCTGCGTCAAATTTGCCCCTTTTCTTCTATAAAAGAAAAAAAAAGGGGAAGTGACTCGCACAAAGCAACCAGCTGAGCAGCATTACTGAGGTTAGGTCTTGACGTCCGCTGGACATTGGCAGTCAGCAAAGGTCCAAAGACAGATCTTCATCTACATCACCCGGAGCACTGGCCAGACCGGCGGATTCCCACCCCTCCCTTGGAAAAGGCGGTCCATATCAAGCCCGGGTATTTGCATTTGAACAAGCCTCTGGGAAATGCAGTGCCGGCCAGGCTGAGCACACATTCCTTGACACCCAGGGATTTCCCCACGGGTTCCTAGAATAGACGGGGAATTTATTTTACTGAGTATCTGCGCCCAAGAGAGCTAAATGGACACTCTTCAAGGGAGCAGGGACTGGCACGTAGAGAGTGCGATGGCGGAGTTCAGAGGAAGGGAGACCAGCTTGACCACGGTGGGAGCTGGTGCAGGGGGAGGGGTCAGGAGACAGGGGCATGTGACAGGACTGGGATCCAGTTACTGGGCAAGGCGGTCAGTGTGTGGGAGCAGCTGGTCCTTAGCCAGGCCTCTGGAGTTCTGGTAAGGTCCTGTCCTTGAGCACAGGCAGCAGTCTTCTGTGAGAGGCCGCCGTAGCCGGGAGTGCAGGCCTTGTCAGGGACTTGTTAGCAGGGACCCTGGAGTTGACAGAGACTTCTCCTGATGTCCACAAGCCTCTACTAGGACAGCATTGATTTCTGATTGCTGATTGCTGATTTCTGAGCCCCTCTGAGGTCCACCCCAGTGGACCTGCAGGAACATTGTCCCTTGGCTTCTTCACACTGTGGACACATGGGAAGCTGATGTTGTCCCCATCCATAGCAAGGGAAAAGCCAGGCTCCAAGGCACAACAGACTACACAGGCTGAGAGCAGGACAGTTGGACTCAAAGGACAGTTTTGGTTTTTTTTTTTTTTTTTTTTTTTTTGAGACAGGAATGTGCTCCACAGGCCATACTGGCCTTGAACTTGTGACCCACTCCCGCACCCTACCCCCCACATCTTCTTGCCCTCTGAAGTGCTGGGATAACAGATATGTATTACCACCTTGGGTTTCAAACCACGGGTGTAGCCACTGTCCTTTCTGCCTGTCTTGAACCTGGCTGAATTTTGCTGCTACAGACAGTGGGCTTTGGGCACGGCTAACTCAGCGGTAACCCGGGTACTTCTGACTGGGTGTCCCCGTCATTAGACAGCTGTGGCCCAAAATACCTCTCCTCTCTAAGTAGCTCAAGAAAGAACCTCAGCTACAGGAGAAACGGGAAGGACAGCCAAGGGATGGGAGGATAAAAGACAACTTTTTTTCCTGCTTCCCAACTCTGGAGTCTTGTCTGGGGATTTGGATCTCATGGGGACAAGAGAGGAAAGAAAACCCCCAAGACTGTCCAACTTCCTCCTGCCTCAGGGGGGCAGAGGAGGCAAGACCCCTCGCCTCCCACCGCCGCCCCTGTTCTCAGGGGCCTTGTAAGGCACACAGTGTGGTCCAAAGGGTATTTCCCATGACCCTACAATGCCAGCCGATGATTTGCATTTTTGTTCTTTCCCTTCATCGATGAAATTTGGTTGTTTCACCTGCCACCTTTTTCCAGCAAGAAGTCAGGTTGATGTGCAACCGCAGGTCAGGTGTAACCCGATGGAGCCAACAGAAACCATTGCCCTGAGAACTGAAGACCATAGGCAGCAAGTATGTGATTCGTGAGAGCCGACGGGACATGGGACTGTGGCTGGGAGCTTCCTGGAGCCAGGGCAAAGATTGGCAACGTGAATATAGTGCAGGCTCCTGTGTCAGAACAGAGACAGGATCCCAGTGTATCTAGGAGAGATTGTTCTGCCTGGTTGTATTCTAGAAGTGTTTGTGTATATGGTGTAGGCAGAGCGTGAGGCATCGAAATAAAAATCCTTTTACCTGCCTGTCCTGCCAGCTGCGCCAGAGACAAGAGAGCTGCCCATCTGAGAGAGAATCTCTAACAACGATGCCTTTCAGCCTGCTGGACAGTGTGGACTCCCAAGGGCAAGCTGGGAACTGCCCCTGTGATAAGCCAAGCTTTCTGGCTTGGGGACAGGCCGAGGATGGTTAACTTCCTGGGAACGAATCCACCCTAAGGCTGGGTGATGTCACCTGACATCGTCTATCTCTCCGGGAGTCTATCAGACCTATGCTTTGTGCTTATCCAAGGTGTTAGAGTGAAAGGGAAACCAGGTGGAGATGCATAGGATAAGGTGGCCGCTTTTCTTTCCTCTCTCTTAACCCCAGTATTGCTGACCATGGGCCTGAGGGGACCCGGTCCTGTTCCCCACTCCAGTGCAAGGAATCTGCTAACAGCTGCATCGGAAGTGCCTCTGTGAGACAGGATTCCTCTGAGCCTGTGTTTCTAATATGCTTCTGCTTGGCGTTCAGCACACTCTACCTACTTAGCTTCACTTCACCTTCATCCCTCCACAGCCCACTCCCAGCAGCACCCTTTGTGGCTCAGCCATGGTCACGTCACTGATCTCCACACTAGGCCCTTTGCAACTGCTTGGTTTCTTCCGGGCCTTTCCCACTGCCTGGAATCTCCTCCTTTCTGTCATACGTGGTAGCTGTGACTCTCTTTCATGTTCCACTCATGTTACCTTCTTTTACTTTATCTATCTATCTATCTATCTATCTATCTATCTATCTATCTATCTATCTATCTATCTATCTATCTATTCAACCTATGTATCTCATGTAGCCCAGGTTAGCCTCTCCAACTTCTGATCCTTCTACCTCCTCCCCAGAAACAGGATTATAGGCATTTGCCACCATGCTGTTTCATGTAGTGCTGGGGCCAGAATCCAGAGCATGCTGGGAAAGCACTGTCTCAACTGAGCTACATCCTCACCCTCTTGTTTACTTTCTTCATAAAGTCTTCTTGACTCTCTGGCTCTGTCCACCAAGTCCCATGATTCTCTACCCTAGAGCTCACCCACAGGCTCCTCCTCCATGTCCCATGATCCTCTACCCTAGAGCTCACCCACAGGCTCCTCCTCCATGTCCCATGATCCTCTACCCTAGAGCTCACCCACAGGCCTCTCCTCTATACCCCTTATCACTTTCTTTGTGGTCAGTTTTTATGAGAGATTCATCTCCCTTGTTTGCCCACAAGCCCAGGAGGCTACAGGGGCAGAGAACTCACCCTGCTGCTTTGTGCCCAACACAGAGCCAGAATCAGCAACTGCTGGTTGTAGCTGAGCTTAAAGGTCCTCGTCACTCATCCTTGTGACCAGCTGGAGCAACAAGGCCTTAAGGTTCAGGTCTCTGCCCCATCATCACATTAGCATTGGTTGGCTGTGGCAATAAAGGGGGTCCTGGAAGCACCCTACCTACCCCCTGCCTTGCCTTGCCCTTCTCCCCCCACCCACGTTTCTTATGACCCAGAGTTGGAAGTTAGTTTTGCCCATGTTCATGGCCCTGCTTAAACGACCAAAAGCTCAGCCTTTTAACATGAGCCAGATTCTTCCATAGTCAGAGTTGGGCCTCCTCTTCCTCCTCCTCAGACCTCATCTCTCTGTGCCTGCAGGGGCATCCCCTCCCCAAACCTGTCTGTCCTCGCTCTTTGTCCCCACCTAGCCAGGCCCACCCAGTTCCCCAGGACCTTCCCAGGCGGAGCTGGGAACAAAGCAGTGTTTATGACAGTTGTGTCAACACAGGGTGAATGGCCTTGCTTCACCCCGCACCTTGGAAACCGCACCCGCCTGCTTGATGCCCACACCTCATCATGCCTCCTGCAACTCCGGGGACTGTGGGGCGCTCCTGGCACCCTCCTCTCCAACTGTGTAGGTGGCAAGAGAAGATGACAGAATGGAAAAGCAGAGAGAGAGAGAGAGAGAGACCTTGTTGAGGTTGATTGGATTGGCCAAGCGATTAATAATTAAACCTGGCCAGTTCCAGCAAGACTCACAGCAACAACTGGGGATCCCCAGAACCTTGCTAAGAAAAGGCTTCTGAAGCGGATCAGGGGTCCGTCCATCTCTGGAAGCTTCTGGGAAATCAAGCTGCAGAGGTTGAGGGTCTCCTGCTTACCTACTTAAGGCCTTACATGTTCCCCCAGAAAGCCGTCCTTTCATCTTTCTAAAGATCCTCATCTCTGAGCAGCTTTGGGCCTTTGCCCAGCTAGTCTTGGCTCAGATCTGCTGTAGGATTTGAAGATCAGATGGGACTTCAGCTGCACCTGCGTTGATTTCCCTCGGAGCTCCTCCTAAGTCCAACCCTCCCTTTCTTGCCTGCGCTCCCCCTGCAGCGGAAAAGGCCCTGGGCTTGACTTGGGCTGGGTTCTTGCCTGACCCTAGGTGGGGAGGAAGAGCACTCAGCTCAGAAAGGTGGGAACTGCCCACCCCTATCCTCAGGAACCTTCTAGACTCTCCCACAGGTCCTTTCCCAGCCCTGAGACCCCTTGAAACTCTTGCTGCTCCCTGGACCAGAGAGACTGAGGATCCGAACTCCAGAGTGCATCTAGGTGGTCAGACTGGATTTCTCTGGGACACCCGACCTCCCCGAAGCTACCTTCCTGCTTCCCTTCCATATCCACATCTCCCCAGAGTTCTGAGGCCTTCTGCAGCCACGGAAGACCACTCTTTCCCGTGTCGTCTAGGCTTTGATGTTGAGTTTTAATTGAAGGGAATAGGGGGTGGGAATGGGGCTCCATCTCCAGGATGTCCTTGGCTTTGAACCAGCCCGATTAACATTGCTATCTGCTCTGGGACAAGATCAATTTCCCCCACTCTCCTCCGCAGCCAGCACGTGGGAGTCATATTCCTGTCCTGCCTCTCCTACCAACTGGCTGAATCTCACGCCAGGGCCACTTCCTTCTCTGTTCCTTGCTTTCATCCCTGGAAAAGAGGTAGTCACCTGACCTTGCCCGCCATTTGCATTTGTGCTCTCTTCCGCTCTCCCTCCCTCTTTCTGTGTGATGCAAAGTAGCAGAGAGGCTGCAGCCTCGTATCAGGCACATGTACAAGCATGCGGGTGTGTGTTCGTCCTCGTGGTTAGATGGGCGAATTTTCACCTGTGCGTGTGAAGCTCATGGAAAGCAGCCATCACAGTTGGAGGTTTTACCTGCTGAGCCTTCTTGGGTGCCTGACCTTGGTATCCCCTTTCATCCACCCACGCTCGCTGTAGTTTAATTCAAGGGCCTCCATCTGCCCTTTACTTTTGCTCCCAGTCCAACAGCTATGGGACTATTCTAAGACCCTTCCCCTTCCCCTTTCTCCCCACAAATATAAAATTCTATCTTGAAAGTTTTTTTTCTTCTTTCTTTCTTTCCTATTAAGGCCAAAGAAGAGTTGAAGAAGAACGAAGAGGAGTGAGACTGGGAAATTCAGCAAACATGGCTGAGATTGGCAGAGAGAGAGAGAGAGAGAGAGAGAGAGAGAGAGAGAGAGAGAGTTTCCCTCTTGGGAAGGTCACAAGGCAGATTCGTTCCTTGTGCAGAGTTAGGGATGTAAGGAGACTTGCGGTTGGTGATTCTGTACCAGAGACTCGGAGATCTAAAGAAGCAAAAGCAGGGGCTTTAGAACACACAAAACTTATCTCGCCTGTGTTCTTTGGAGGGTTCATGTGATACATTGGCTCTACTTCAAGAAAGCTTTGATTTATCTATTATAAATTTCATTTTCTTTGTTTGGGCTCATTAAGGAAAAATGACATTGTCAGGCACAAAAATCATTTTGTTGACACATCCTGTTTTCGGAAATAAAGTGTGAAAAAAAATGTGTGTGGTAAATCATATAAATGCAGCATTTTTGGTTTAAATTCTTTAAAGTGTACCAATGTGCTGGGACTAGACTGCATGGGGCTCTTAAACAGTCAGACTATGGATGTGTCTTGAGTCTCTTTCCCCCTGTGCCCTTGTGACACCCACCCACTGTGCTGTGCCTGGTACCTAGGAGAGACTCATTCACTCAATTACTCTAGAAGGAGGAATAACCAAGTCTTCTATGAAGTCTTCAGAGATTTCTTTTCTTCATTTGAATAGCAATTTAAGTATGGATGGAAAGGCAAGCCTGCAGACTAGACATCTGGGTGGTCACCGCCACTTGGCTTTAGCTCTCCTGCTGTATGCTTGGACTGTGACAGACTTAGTGCCAATAATGTCCCGATTGTTCTGATTATCTCAGACTCTCCAGGGAAGTCCAGAGGGAAATTAGCACACAAGGGATGTGTTTGTGCATGCACAAGTCACAAGTGGGGTGGTCTGCAGAGGTTTTAAGAAAGGAATGTGGTAGAAACTGTGAGCACCACAGGAGTCTGACCAGATTATCCTAGAGGGGGGAAAGGAGGGTTGGTGGCAGAGCCCCCCACCAATCTACCATCAGTTAAAGGATGCACAAAGGAATCTAAAGAGAAGAAGCCAAAGGAGGAGACCTGGAAAAGTATGACCTGGAGGAAACCCAAGGGGACAGTTGAAGAAGGAGGCATTTCAGTCACTGGAGTAGAACATCCCTAATATGTCTGCGTAGCTGAGAACATTGACTGAGAAGTGGAAGGTGGTGGAAAGCAGCAAGCTTTTTTTTGGCAGGAACTGCACGTGAGCAAATGCCACGTTAACACTGTGACTGACTAAACAGGACATACAACCCACTCCCTACCCCAAAAGTTCGGGGAGCATCACAGAATAGGGGGCTGTAAGAATGTTAGAGCCAGAAGGTGGGAGGGGGGCTGTCAACCAGTGTCTTTTGAACAGGGCCCTGCAGCCATGAGCTCCATGCCGCTGTGCTTGCGTCCATGAGACCTGCGGGCACTTGGCCTAGCAACGTTTCACAGCGGAGGAGGAGGAGACGATCCCGTGAGGCACCACTGGGAGACCACTGAGGGTGAATGCTGGCTGTGGGAAGGGGAGATACTGCCCTCAGAGTTTACTCACTGACACATCCTCTATGCGCCCACACATGCCCAGGCGCATGCCAATGCAGCCCATCCAGATGCAACTCCATGGGGCCACACACATAAAATGACATGAAGGTGGGAGGACGGTTTGGGAAGATCTTCAATGGAAGCAGGGGGTGGGATCTGGAAATACAGGGTGAAAATGACAGAAGTTCATTTCATTCATTTATAAAACTGCCAAAGATGTAAAAATATAATCTATTAATAATAATAATAATGATAATAACCACCATGCCTGGGGCAGCACAGCTAATTTTCATCATCCTGTGTTTGCAGGATATGCAACCTGCAGCCTTTGGGGTGCATATACCCACAGCTAATGATAACTCTGACCACAGTCCAACACAAAACTGTAAGCTTACTTAAAATAGTATGGATTTTTTTTTTAAATTGTGCAATTCTCAGGGTGAACTTTATGGATGATGACATTTAGACAGTTTTAGAGTAGCCATGCTGGGACAGTCTCTGAAGGTTTTGGAGAGCCATTCCCCACTGCTGGGATTACCCTGAAGGAACACGCCCTACTCACCCTTCGCTAATTTCCCTCAACCCTATGCTTGTGAAAGGATATAGAGATTAGTTCTCTATTACAGATAAGCCCTGCCTCTGGTCTGCACAAGATCCACTGGGTTGGGCCTCCATAGAAGCTAACCAATGAGGGAAAGCCATTCTCTCCCCCTCTCCTTAATGTATAAATATACCTGACCTTGGCGGCCATCTTTGGCACCTGTCCCTCTGGCCCTCCACATTTGGAGTGCATGAGTTTTTTTTCTAGCTCTGCAATGCCCCTCATGGTATTTCATGTCTGGAGTCTGTGAGCTCTGTTCTTTCTCTCCTCTAATAAACTCTACCTTAATCCTCTACTTGTGTTGTGGTTTCAATCTTCAACTCCAAACACAAGAGAGAGTGACCCCAACACAACATCATGTTGTGTTGCAATGTCAAAAATTTGGACACACCTGATTCAACTCCAGCATCAAATCCCCTCTGCCTTACTCTAGTTAACCATCCCTGAGTGCCACTGGCTTCTGATTCTCAAGCCAGACCAGAACAGGAAGCAAACACTCTCACGCAGCCACTGCTCAGAGTTGCCTTAGAAAAAATACCAATCTCTGGGGACACACACCATTGGAACAGCCTGGTCGTTTTCCTGGGCTGCAGCCGATGGTGTCTTTTGGGTGGGCTCCTATTTGGAAACCTTCCTCTCTGCTTTCGTCCCCTCCTGTCTGGCGTCTGCCTCGGGCTCCCTCCAGAAAGGGGCAAGTCCTCAGTCCAACACTTCCCTTTCTGAGTCTCCCTGAGCTGGCTTTTGCCTGTAAGTGTCCTTTCCCTCTTCCTCCTGTGGAGAGATTACTGCTCCACTACTTCCTGAATCCCATTTCCTGTGTTGATTTGAGGAGTACGGTCTGTCCCATTCTTCTCAGACAGATGTTCACGAGATCCAGACCTGAGCAATCAGAGAGACCTTCGTCCTTAGTCACTGCGATTGATATATGGAAAGGAGCTCAACCAAATGGGCCCATTAACCCCTTTCCCTGTGTCAAAAGACACCCCATCTGACGTCTCTAGCTGTGTTGTGTGCCCATAGCTCTTCGAGTACAGGCTGCAGATTGTAGCATAAGGCTAATAGTATTTTTGCAATCATGTTGAGATTTTTGTCTTTCTCACTCATTGATGTTCGCACTAATGGTGTAAAAGCAAGGGGAGGGGGGTAAAATCGCCTGCCCTCCCGCTGCTCTGTGAGAACACACAGGCAAGTAGGGGGCCGCCTTTATGGTTTCATTTCCTTCAGGCTCGATGCAGAGATTAGCAACCCAGGAGGTCTTGAGCCGTAGGAACACTGTGCTGACCGTACTTTGCCCTAGAGTTACACAGTTGACATCCACTGATCATACGACCCAGGGTAACACGTATGTATGTAAGTGATCAATGCACAGCCTGCAGGGTAGTACTCAGTAGTCCTGAGAGCTGTGCTTTCCAAACTAGCTTTTGTGTGTCTTAGTGCTGCAGGATACAATTCATGGAAGGACACCAGAGTTGGATAAGCCCGGGGTTGCATCCTTACATATTCTCAATCTATACACGACAAGTTCTAAGAGCACAAGTGATGTAACCTTTTTTTTTTTAACCCTTTCTGTCTTTAGCTGTTTCATCTGGTGATTATTTAAATGCCAAGAACCTTATGCCATGGAATACTGGGCTTTTGTAAATGCTCTTGAATAATTGGGGGACTAGGGAAGCAGCTCAGTTAAGGACTTACCTAGCTCCAATGGAGCCGCACATTTGGTACACAGCGCCATATAAACCAGACATGGTGATGCATGCCTGTGATTACAACTTTTGGGAGGAAGAGACAGTATCATTATCATCTATATTTTGAATTTGAGGCCAGCCTAAGATACATGAAAATGTATTTCAAAAACAAAATAGAAAATAGAAAATCAGCACCCCATGTCTATGATTTCTACTTATATCCCTACATCCCTAGGGTTAAATAATCGCTGATCGGTGTTGCATATGTATAACAATCTTTCTCATCATTAGCTCCTGAACAATATAACAATCTATAGGATAGTCTCCCTGTATTAGTTACTGTATGTAATCTAGGTGATTTGAAGTATGCAGGAGAAATGTATACCTTATATGCAAACTCTTTGCCACTTCACAGAGGGGGTGGAGCACAAGTGGGGCTGGTTGAGATCTATCTGCACACTACAAGTTCTGAGAGTGTACAACGCCATAGGCCACAGATGTGTCTGTCTTGTTTTCTACAGTATGTTCAGGACCTGACTTGTGACCAACCCATCCCTGATCCTCCAAAGGTGTTGAAGGAGTTACTGGTGCTTTCACAAGTCCCAGACCCCCTTAATGAGGCCCCTGCCATGCATTATTTAATGTGGTTTTGCCCGCATTGAACTCTGTGCTGTGGCCAGTGTCTTCCCGCAAAGCTACGTTTTCCAGGATGCAAGGAACATTTAGACATTTAAATTTGTTCCCTTGGTGGGCAGGGCGCGGCAAGCACAACTGTTTTCCATTAGCCCAGCTTCTTGGAGGCCTCCCCCATCCTGTGGTTTGGGCTGGAGAAGAACCAGTGGTTTTCCGTTTTCATGTCATTTACAAAGAGCTAACGCCAGCTTTGAAAAGGGAGGAGCCAACGGAGCTTTAACTCAGTCCTGCCTTGCTGGGGCCCTTGTGCAATAGTGAGCCCCTTGTTCCTTCCCCACAGGCCTCTGTGTGTGTGTGTGTGTGTGTGTACGATTATCTGTATTTTTTCGAATCTCCCAGACTGGGCTTTACTTTCTTCTTGGAGCTTTTTAAAAAGTGGAAGATCTTAGGGAGAGAGTCAGCAGGGAAAAAAAAGGAGAAGAAAACATCCTAGTTAAAAGGATTGATAACTGCAGCTCACTGCCTGCAGGCTAAAAGCTATTTTTTTAGAAAAGTAATATTTTATGATGTGTAAATGATGTGAAATTCAATTGCCACTTCCAAATATGCAATGCATAAAATCTTGTTACAGCACACACAGATGAACGTTTGCAATAGATCTGAATACTAGAAGACACTGTCCTAGTTGAGAATCATTGCCCACTTCACCAGAGCAGCTGTGACTACGTGCAGTAGACTCAAGATCAGGCCTGTTGGGCTGGAGAGACGCCCAGGGGTTAAAGTCTTTGCCTCAGAAACAAAAGAACCTGAATTAGCATTCCAGACCCCACTAAAAATACACTTCGGCAAGGTCTGTAATTCTGACCCTGCAGGGAGGAACCTGGGAACCCTAGAGAAAGCAAAAGATGGAGGAACAATCCGGGATGATTCCCGATGTCATCTTCAGGCATCCACGGGCATCCACTCTCAAGCGTACACACACACACACACACACACACACACACACACACACACACACCCTACAAAAAAAGGCGGGGTGTCGACATTTGTGTCTACGCAGGAAAAGTTCATGTTAATGAACACTCTGAACCCCAACTAAGAAGCACGTTACTCCTCAAAAAGCAAGTTAGTTTTTATCTCATTGGGAGACCGGTATTGCCAAATTGTGTACCATTATATATAAAGGTAGTATTTCAATTAGTTTCATATTTGCATAAAAAGCTGGTTTTGGAGCTGGTAGAATGTGTAACTAACATTCACAAAGCCCTGGATTCAATCCTTACTACCTCACAAAGTAGGTAGTATGCTGACACATATCTACAATCCCAGCATCCAGGAGTTAGAAACTAGAGGATCGGAAGCCCGAGGTCATTTTTAGTTACATGTCAAGTTCAAGGCTGGCTTGAGTTACGAGAGACCTTGTATTAACCAAAAACTAAACAAGTGAGCAAGCAAACAAACCCAAAATCTACGTTCAGAGAATTCTGTTTTCTCTTTTGTTTTGTAAATGGCTATATAAGGACATTGATTTTTGCTTCTTTAGGCCTGGAAATCCTAAAGTATTTACTAGCTACTTATTTTCAGAGAAACTCTGCCAATCCCTGCCCAATGGGTTGTTTGAAATGTCCCAAGGGGTCATATATGGTGGTGGGAGAGAGACTGTGGATTCTCCCGTGGTCTTCAGGTTCTTGTGGGAGTTCTTGTGGGCTCTATGTATGAAGCCCTTGACACAGAGCAGAAATGCAAACATGCCCACTCCCCTCAGGGAGCTTAGCGTTCAAAGCGTGTCAGTTTGTCAGTGGGTCACCTTGGCCAGGGCATGTCTGCCCAGGAAGGCTCTGTTGGAACAGTGCTAGAAGGGCGTATGAGGAAGGCAGGATCAAGTGAATATCATAAGACCAGCTCAGGAGAAGCCAAGTGGGAATGTCAAGCAGGATAGGGTGGTGCTGGCATATTGGTTCAGGCAGGAGGCCAACGTCACCCTAAAGCAGCAACCATGCAAGAAAACAAGACATTGGACACGGAACAGAGCTGTCTGGTCAAAGGCTCCTTTCCCCCTGTGCTCTAGAAAGGATAACAAGGGAGACACCTCAGCTTTTCTGGATTCCAGGATATGACAGTGCAGCACGCAAAGGGACCCCCAGCAGTGCGCAGGCTTCTTTCCTGTAGGTGGGGAGCCTGCTGTCATGTGGCTGTGGCCTTCAGAAGTGTCTTTGGTCTTCCAGAAAAGACTTGGATAAGGTCACAGGCTTGTCATCTTTGCCAGCCCCCACTCTTGCCATCCCCACACGGGGAAACAAGTGTCGGAGCCCCCAGAAGCCAAGACATCCTTTGCCAAGGCAGCTGGGTTGATGTCTGGTTCCCTTGAGGGAACAAACTTTGCCTGGCCCAGGTAACCTTTTCTCCAGGGAAAACCAGCCCAGAGGGACTCTCTGGGCATCTTGGTGACATTCCTGCCCCCACGACCCAGACATCCTTCAAGGAATCCTAGATTCCTAGGATAGAAACAAGGGTTAGAAGAAGCACTGGGTGTGTGTGTGTGGGAGATATCTCATGATCCCCCCTCCCCCGCAGCTAGAAGTCACCCAAGAAATGACTCTAGGGCTGATTGTAGATTGACTTTTGCCCGACTAGGAATTTAAGAGCCTAACTGTAATAGGCTTCAGAGACCATTGTAAACTGTTTTTGTCAACCCCACCCTGGGAGTAGCCTGCCAATGGCGTGAACGTGGCTTGGAGGCTAGGAGAACCTCACCTCATGCAAGTGACAACTTTGTGTGTGTTTGGGGGGGAGGTACGTGGTGTGTGGTGTGTGATATGCGCATGTTTGCCCCTGCAGTGCACTGAGAGGCCGGGTCCACCTGTCAGTGTCTTCCTTATGGTTCCTCCCTCCCCCTCTTTTTTTTTTTGAGACAGGGTCGGTCTCTCACTGACCCCAAAGCTCACTGTTTCAGTTCCACTGGCTGACCAGTTGGCTCCTGAGACCCCCCCCCCCTTGTCCTTGCTGCTGTCACTCATGCGCACTGCCACACCGGCTCTCAGCTGGACTCTGGGGAGCTAAACCCAGGGCCTCCTACGTGCGCAGCTAGCACCTCACCCACTGGCCCCATGAGTGACACCTTGTGTATTCACGAGTAAGGTCAAAAAATGACTGACCCTATTAAGACGGGGAAGGAGAGAAAAGTCTTTCTCTTCAATAACTAAATATCCTTTCCCAGTCACATTTTTAAAAAATTGTGTGTGTGTGTGTGTGTGTGTGTGTATCAGAGGGTACTGTGTCCCTGTGGAGGACCAAGGGTGACTTCAGAAATCATCACGGATTGCTTCTACCTCCTTCTTGCTTTGCTCTGGGATTTACCAGGCTCTGCCCACCAGGCTCAGGCCTCCACCATTTCCACCTGGTGTTTTTTACACGGGACCTGGAATCCGAACTCAGGACTTTCTGCTTGCAAGACAGAGTCTTAACCTTGAGCCATCTCTCCAACCCCCCAGTCACATTTATTGAAACTTTGATTTAAATACTTCCAGACTTTTTTTCCCCCAAGGCTTCCATTTCCATGTGGATGCATGGTAACTAATACAACTTACTAATCGATATTTGTCTTAATTCAAATGCTTTTCTATTACAAATCTTGCTGCAGTGGACATGAAATTATCATTTCAATCCTTTAACCGTGATTAATGGGTCAAAAAATACACATTTAAAGTTCTAGAATATTCTGCCAAATTGCCTTCCTTTCAAAGTATGCCATCTATACTTGTACTCACCCACATATGAATGTTCATGTATCCTTGCGAGTACTAGATTTCTCTCCATTTTTAAATGTTTGCATTTATTTGACAAGAGTGAACTTGAGCATATTTTGTTTACTGACCATCTGCCTTTCTTCTCTGATTTCTTTGTTTATATTCCTTGCCTATTTTTGTGTTTGTGTGTTAGAGTTGATCTCACACATAGACACTCTTAGTGTATTAAGCATGGGCATTTGTTGGCAGAGAGAGAGAAAAAGAGAGAGAAACAAACCTCTGTGTTTGGGAGCACCTAGGGGTGGGAGTTGGAGTGTATAGCAAGTAGTGGGTGCCAGAGGTCTTGTTTGATGAGGGATAGTAATCCTCTGTCTGCTAAAAGCAGCAAATATTTCACCCAAGGGTGCTATTTATTTAACGTTATCTGTGCTGTCTTTTGTCACATAGGAGTTCAGAATGTTCCAGTATTAGATCTGCTCATGGGTTTCCTGTCATGCTTAAGCAATCCCCTTGTCCTCATGTTACATAATCAGTCGCCTGTGTTTTCTTTTGACACGTTTATGGCTTCACTTACTCAGATGTGAATCTTTAAGTGACGTTGATATTTCAGGATAGTTGAAGTTCTGATGAATTTTTCTTCTCTCATCCGTCCAAGGACATTGGGAAGATGGCTTCGTTTTTTGAGTTAAAAAAAGGCACCAATGTGAGCTCATCAATCTGAATAATTTGACAACTTGTTAATTCTGGTTATTAATATAAATGCTAAGACTGGTTATATATGATAGGATTGCAGATGTTTCTAAAATGTTCTCTTTGCATTTTTCATATTGTTCTCCATAAATTACTTTTATCTGCACACTGACCTGTATCAGGAAGGGTGGATTTTTCACCAGGACCTTATATCGTCCTGAACCGCCCTTTGCATTTCCCTCCACACTCACAGGATCCATACGGATGCAGAAATGACAGTACCTCGTTGAATTTGAATGTTTACTCTGGCCACAAATCTTATTTCCTGATCCTCTTCTTTCTCCTCCCATAGTAGGTAAGACCACATATACTAAGGAAAATTCATACTCTTAAAAACATAAGTATAAGCCAAAAGAGTTTATATTTTAGGCCAATTCATCAATAGTATGTCTATTGGGATTGTTCCTGAGAGTTTCAAAAACAGTTTGACAGGAAAGTTGATTCCTCATCAACGCCCCAGTGGTTAACTTATGTCTCATTTACAGTAGCTCTGGATCTTCATTGTTTGACTCGATCCGTTGACTAAACTCCAAGAAGCAGGGACTGGTACCACCATGAATTTTTCCACAGGCCTTTTCCCGTATTAGAGTTTAACATTTCGAATCATTTCCCCCTTAAATATCTACACTTTTAAAATTTGAAACATTTTGTCTGGGGAGTCGGGTGGGTATCTCAGGGGGTCAAGGTGCTTGCTGTCAAACTTGAGGTCCTGAGTTTGATCCTCTGAACCATAGTGGGAGGGGAGAACCAACTTCCACAAATTGACCCCTTTACATATGCATTGTGGTAGGTGTGTGCTTTCACACACACATAGAAGATTTTTTTAAAAAATGAAACATTTGTAAAGTTTATTTTCTAAAACAATCTGTAAATCCCTATATTGATAAACTAGACCTACAGAGTGTCACCATTTGAAATTTCCCGAGAAACCCTCGCATTGATCTTCATCTCCTAGGCAGGATGGCCTCAGAGTTACTGACGTGGGCCAACTCTTCGCCCTAGGCCTAAACTGCCTTTCTTGCTTGTAAAGATCTTCCTTCTGCTCTGCAGATTTTCTTTTCCTTTTCCTGTGCCGTTTGCTGTTTCTATCTGTAATCAGCGTGTTTATCTCTGACAGCGGAACTCTTTGTAAATAATCGTATGTCATCTACGAAAGAAAACCAGAAAACCAGCTTGTTCTTAATACATAAATGGAGAAATCCAGAAGACCCAAGGGACTCTTCTCTGAGTAAAGACAGAGATGGTGGGGTTGCCTCTTGGCTCATTTCCAAGTCCTTTGGGATTTTCTTCCAGTTTCCACATGAACGAGGTCTTGCTACATTCATGCCACTTCACAAAGGAAAGAGTGGATGTGAATGAGACGTAAGGACTTGGTCAAGGGCATTGAGCACTAAAACATGTCTTCCTCCACAACACTGTCCTGTGAGGTGGGCTCCTGAGGTCATGGGTGGGGGACACTTGACTGGGACAGACCTCCCTAACTCTCCTCCTGGATTTGTTCCAAGAAACCTCTTGCTTTTCTGGAAGGCTTAACCAACTCTACGGTATTCCTGGATTCCATCTGCTGATAAAGTAGAGCCCTGTACCACCAGGAGGGAGAGTCTGCCAAATAACTGTGTTTACAAGCAGAGAGTTGGTTTATCACTGCTAGGACCTGCAGAGCGTTGGTCAAGCTTATCTTCTCTAGATAGAGGAGTTGCTGAGGACTGCACAATTCAGACCCAAATGGAAAACAGCTACAAAACACCTAGTCACACACACACACACACACACACACACACACACACACACACACACACCAGGTGACCTCAGTCAGCTGCTACTTCCTGGTATATACTGTCCCCAACAGATTGGCTGCACATTGCAGAATGCAGAAGTTTGGCCTAGGAATTGTCTTCTATGGTAGATAGGATGATTCCCCGAATGATCGCCTGCCTCCTGTTCCACGTCTCATTCGCATGTCTTTCATGCCAGGAGATGGCTGGGGAACAGGGCAGAGAACAGAATGGGTATCAGCCTGCAGAACTTGGGGGAGGGGGACGGAACAGCATTGGGACCCTTGACATGTCATGTAAACCCTGAACAATTTCATTGGAGAAACAAAATTCTCAGGAAAATGGGACAAAATGTTCTTTTTCTTTAGGAAATTCTACATAAGGCTAACAGATGTCCCATCTTGCCTCTGAGTTTCTGTTGGTCTTGTGTCCAAACCATCATTCAGGACATTGAGGGATCCCAGCTAGGAGTCACCCGCTTTCTCTCTACCCTTTCTGGTCTTTGTACCCCTGCCAATACATTTATCACTTTCCTCCTGCATATAATTCTTATTTCCAAGGGTCCTATCATTCCTACTGGCCTAATCTTTATGTTCCTTAAGGGCAGGGCCTTTACTTATCTTTGTTCCTTGAAGCCTTGATATAGTTGTATTGTGGAGTGCTCAATAAAAACCAGGAAGACACACACAAGATTGAGTGGACCTGAGACACTGTAGCAAAAGGCACCCAAACTTCCAACTGCACCCGTGAGCAGGAAGAACACCTCCACTTTAGTCTGCTCAGAGATAGTGCAGATAGCAACCTCAAGGTTATGTGCTCCAACTCCTCCAAAAGGCAAGGTGACAGAAACCCAGCACTAGGCCATGGACATGTATGTGGTTATCCTTGCTTAAAGCAGGAAGAACCGAGATTCTAACAGAGAAGCCACTTTACTACAGCCAGACAGGGTTTTAAGCTAGAGTCTGGCACACAAGCTCATTTTCTCCCGTGAAAGCATCCGTGACCCCAACCCCCCAAAGATCCGGATGCCCTGCTGATTTTTCAGAAAGGGGCTTGTGCTGACCAGGCCTGGGAGGGTCTAGGCACCAAGACAGCTACATCTGGATGCAACCTATTCGCCGCTCTGTGACTGAAGAAGCTGTGTCTGAGGCCCTGCAGCCTCAGTTGGGCCTTTTCACAGGAAATCCATCGGACAGGTGCCTGGATGTCACATAGAGCCTTTGTCCACAAGGCAAGGTGTTTTCCAGAGAGGAGTTTGTGTTGGCCGTGCTGGTAGGGGCAAGGGAAATGGAGGCCTCTAGCCTGCTCTGCCAGCGGGATTCTGCTCTAAAAGGGTAAAGGGGAGGAGCAGGTGCTTGGGCCAAGCAGAACCCAAGTGGACACCTGGGGTGTTTTCAGGACAGTGGATGAGGAACTCCTCGAGGGCTTAGTTGGATTTCAGGTCACGAGGCCGCAGAATGCAGAGGCCAATGGATGGCTTAGATTCCAGCCTGCTGTTACTGTTTGGGAGGCCCTGGGCAGTCTTTTGACATTTCTTAGCTTCAATTCATTTGTTGCATGAGAAGGATTACAGCAGTATCTCGCTAGGTATAATGAAGCCATGTAACATGGAGTTGCTGCGCGTATCTTACTTGGTCCATAATTGGCAAAGTCCATGTGAATTTTAGTAAGCATGACTTCAGTTCCCAATTTATGGATCAATGAAGACCAGAGCTGCACAGGGCACACAAGCAATAGTGTTGTATGACGATGGGCTATAAAAGAAAACAACTGGGGCTGGAGAGGTGGCTCAGGGGTTAAGCCTCTGCCTTGCAGGCGGAAGGTCCTGAGTTCGGATCCTAGACCCCACGTATAGACGCCGGGCAGAAGCGGGGGTGGCCTGCGTTTCTGGTCCTGGTAGGGCGGAGTCTGTGAATTGGGGCAGAGTAAACAAGGAGGAGGTGGAGGCGGTCCTTGGTGGTTCCGGAATTCGCCCGTGGTTCTGCATATACACACGTACACACACACGCACGCACACACACAATTGAATAAATAATAATAAAAAAAAACTTAAAAAAAATAAAAAAAGAAAACTTCATGAACAGGTCCACATTTGAAGGAACGCTGGCCCAAAAACAGTTGGATGGAAGACAGTCTGCCTCTAGAAAGAGAACAGCCAATGTATACAGAACTATATAGAGTTGTTTTTTCATAAATGTTCTGAACTTAGAGCATGTGTATGTATGTGAGGCGTATGATATATGCACGTGGGGTATGCATGTGGCACATATGTGTGTGTGTGTGTGTGTGTGTGTAGTGTAGGCGTGTCTCTTCCTGTGGTAAGGGCGTGGTATATGGGGTATGTTATGTCTATAGTAAAATTGTAGCAGCCTTGTTATTCTTGCCTTCGATAGTATTCAGTAGAGATTGAAGAGATAGCTCGGGTTAAAGCCTTTGCCTCACGAGGAAAAGGACCTGAGTTCAGATCCCAAATCCCATGTAAAATGTCATGTAAATCCCAGGTAAAAGGCAGAAATGGAAGAGGTCTGCACTTCCAGCCCTGGAAGGTGGAGCCTGGGAATCCCAGAGGAAAACAATAAAGAGATAGAGCAATCCAGGATGATTCCCGAAGTCACCTTTGGGCCTTCATAGGCACACACAGTGCTCTCTTCTACGCCCACATACATCCATGCACTTAACATCAGCACCTATACATGCAAAAAACAGTGTTGAGTAGTGAAGGAAGAGAGCAGGTTAGTAATTGATTCTTTAGTAAATATATTTGTTCTTGTTCATCTTGCCCCCTAATTCTTCCAGCAGCTCCCAAACAAGGAAAGTGAGCCTTAAGAGAAGTTCTTGTTTGCAATCAAACCCTGCTTTCCGGTACAGGTGACCCTGGGGCTAGATCTGTCGACAACATTAGGCACCGTGGGCTTGACCCCTCAATGAAGAAACCCCTGTATGCAAATAGACTTAGACTTGTTCCACAGCTGATCTTCCGGCAGCTTTTCTTGTGGTATGTCACCCAGGGAGCTGCGCTCTGCTCTGGCTCCCTGATCTGTAACTTCCTGTGCAGCTCCTTACCACCCTAGTTTTATTTTGGTCGGCTCTTTCCCCTGAACCAGGCCTCACCCCAGCGAAGCAGGCTTGCTGGGGGAAGCAGGCTGCACAACATTCAAATCTGCCTCAGCCCAGGCCAGCTGGCTGTATCAACCTGATCATTTTCTCTGGGACCAGGCACGGCTGGGGCCCTAGAGAACGCCAGTGGCCTGCCCTTCCTGGGGTATGCATGGTGGCCAGGGGAAATTGGGGGCACTTCCACAGCTCCCCTCCTGTTTCCTTCGAAACAAAGAGAGGATGCAGCTGAACACCTTTAAGGCTGTGATGGACTCTCCTGAAAGGCTCCTTATAGGCCCAGCATCTGCTAGACCAAACCAGGAAGTGAAAGTCCTAGACCGACCCCCCCCAGACTCTCCTGCAGAAAAAAAGAAATTTTGTTAGTAGCTTTGTTCTTTCATCAAACATTTACTGACAGACTTAATATTATGCCTGTTGCAGAGATAAGGTTTGATCCTCCCTGTTTAGTGAAGAATCAAAGATAGGCAGGCAAATAATGGAGTGATAGCAGAAGAAACACTTTGGCCTGGCCTGGAGAAAGCTCACGGTAGGAACTATTTTATCCAAGTGAGAAGGAGCAATCAGGATTCAAAAAGTTAAAGTAATATTAACAGCAGACAAGTATTATTTCTACCAGGTGGTTATAATATATCAGGCATTCCACCAAGAACTTTACAAATATTATTAAGTTGAACAACAGCCCTAGTGCGACAGAGATGGTAACTACCCCTGCTTACAGGAGAGGAAACGGAAGGTCAGAGAATGTCAAGTAACTTGCTCAAAACTCTTGTACTTTAGGGCTGGAGAGATGGCTCAGGGGTTAAGACGCCTCAAAAGCAGAAGGATCTGAGTTCAGCTCCTGGATCCTATGTTTTGTTTTTTTAAATACTAGAGGTGGAAATGGTGGCACCCTACATTCTGGCTCTGGAAGACAGAGCCTGGGAAATCCCAGAGCAAATCAAAAAGGAATTAGAAGCAATCCTGAAGTCACCTTTGGGCCTGCCACGGGCACACATGTAGTACCTTGTGATATACACAGGACATGCACAGAAGAAAAGCAACACAAAACAAATTTGTACTTTGCTGAGCAAAGTTCATCTGGGAAGTAAATAACTTCATGAGGCACCACGGAGCAAAGGGCCCATCAAGTGGATTTGGTTTTTTTTCTTTTTGAAAGATTTGTGGGGAAGGGAGCTGCACGCAGCAGGACCTGTTTAAGCATGTGGTGCCCCCCTGGATGGAAGGTCACATCAACTGGCACAGCGGTGGCTGGGCAGAAGCAGCTCTTCCAGAGAACAAGTTCCAACTTACTTCTGGCCCTGTTCCCGGTAACCCTGGGGCCTCTACTTTTTAAGAGGTCTTCCCCATGCTCTGCCTGCAGAAATATTATGGAGCTCAGAATACAGAAAGCATACCCGGTCTTGAAGCATCACCCGGGGCTATTTCCCTATGGATGGTGCAAGAGCTGGAGACATTTCACAGGTGGTACTTAAAGTATTCCCAGGCCTCTCATACTGCCTGGGAAAGCCACTGCCAGGGTTGTTCCTGACTCAAAGCTTTGAAAGAGAGCTTAGAGTCAGCGCTTTTGTCCTCTGAGATGCAGGAGTTTCCTAAGGGTAACAGGATTGGTGAGAACAGCTGGCACTTTGAAGATCCATGGGGTCATGCTTGGCAAAACTTTGGTTTCAAAGAGGTTATGTAGTTTCTAAAAATCCTTCGATGCCCGCGGTTGTTAGCCAGCTACTTTAGGTTTGTTAAGGCTTATGGCTTTGAGCTTGCTGCATATACACACAATGCAATGAATAAAGCTGACACAGCGTCTTTTAACAATGTTGGTTCCATTCACGTCTAGTGCCTTGATTCTTATCTCTCCAAAGAGTTCTTGAAAGAAGGTAGCTTATAACCACAAAGGCTGAACCCCACAGCTTTCTGGATGAAAACATGCGTAATCATGGAAAGGGTTGGCTAGAGGCAGAATCTTAGATCCTTGGTCAACCAGGAGATAGTATTGGCTTGATCAGAAGCCCAGAAAGAACTTGGGGGAATTCTTAAGTTCTCCCACTTCAGAGTAAGCAAAAGACCTTAATTCATACATGTAATTCATCTCAGAACTAAAATTAGAAACTGTAACTCTTGCATTCTTGTCCAACTCCCATTGTACTGCATCAATATTTTCCAATGTGTATTTTCATATGCTGCTATCGGACACTTCTGGTCAAGAAAGTCCAGCAAACACTGGGCTAAAGAAAATCACATGAGTTTACTTAGGAAACTGCAGTTTCCCAAGAAGGAAGATAAGCAGTTCCCCTAAGTGGACTTCAGTCTAGCACTGTTCGTGGTACAACATCCATGAAGCATATTTTGAGAGATGTCTGATGATTCTTCCCCTGACAAGTCAGTTCAAGTGATTTTTTTTTTATGTGATTAACTTATGAGTTGGGAGACTATGGCTTTCATTTAGGAAACTTTGAGAGATTCAGCCTTATTTCCCACGTATTGACACCGTGGGAGATTGCTGGCATATCTGAACAGGATGACCATTGTAGAGTCCCAACAGCATTTCTACCCCTTTTAATGGGGTTACTTTCAAAGATACTTTGTGATGATGTTTAAAACATGGTTTTCGCCTTAAAGGAAATGAGATAGCTTATTCTGGAGCCAAATAAGAGGCGACTAGGTCCCGGCAACAGATTTAGGTTACTCTAAATACCATGTTCAATGTGGGAACAGTTTTGTGAGGTTTTTATAGTAATAGAACAAAGAAAGTCATAAATCAAAACACTTTTTCAAATTTATTAGTGAGTGTCTCAGGTGGGCAGGCTACAGCAAAGTTGGGGAGCCTCTGCTCTAGGCCTCACAGACAATGTGATGGCATTCTTAGTGTGGGGGTTCATAAATTTGCTTGCATATTCTTAAAGGACTTGCCTGGTAGTCCCAAAGTCACACATAGAGGTGGGCAATAGATCGCCCAAGACAGTTTGGCTCTGGACCTGCAATATTCTAACCTTTCAACAATAGTGGCTTAAATTCTAATCAGTCAATCCACCTTGTAAAATATTCAGTGTAGGCGTGGCTTTTTTCCTTGGGAACTTCAATTCACATTTTTGATTCTGTATCTGGCTTGACCTACAGAGGAAAGGAAAGTCTGATGCTATATCCTGGTGGCATGCTAAGCGTGGACCAAAATGCATTAACATGCTGTTTTTTCAAACAATTGATCTTTTGGTGCTGGGGGGAGGGGGGAAAGATTCTTCTTGATGACTTATGACAGATATTAGGGACTCACTGCGACATCAAATGCATATTCATAATAAAGCTTGAATGAAATATTAGGAAGTTTTTACCCTTGGAAGCCCATCAGTAAATCATTGACGTAGATTCCTTCCCTCAAAGAGAACTATCTTAAAATATCACACACACACACACACACAGAATGGTAAACTGTGTTGCCCACTCTGCAGTTACTTTTTCTTCCCTTTGCACTCTTAGTCTTTGCAGGGAGGCTTGCTGCCTGCTAGGTCCTGCTCGTGTAGCCGTTTGGTCAATTGTGCCGAATGAAGCGCGGCCAATCATGTCCCTGCTTGCACTCAATCCCAGAGTTTAGAGATTTCCTGGACCTGTGGTTAAAAAAACACGCCAGTGCTAATTTTCTTTTCTGGAAAACTTTCTGGAAGTGCCTTTTGGAAAGGAAAAACAGGGTGGGATGTGTGTGGGAAAACAGAAGGACAAGGCACAGGCAGAGAATCTCAGGGGAAAAACACTCGCACTGGTGGCTGCAGCTCTTGAGAACGGGGACTGGGTTCTTTTTGTACTTTGCCTGGAGCCCCACTGCTTTCCCGATCCTCCGGGATTTAGCTTGGGTTCGTTTTGTTTGTGATCTGGGCTGTTCCCGTGCTCTTTCCTCTGTTTCTGATCTTCCATGGGGTGGACTTCGTGTCTAATCTAATATAAACATTTAATAGCACGAACCGATGTCTCTGGGATGAGAGGATGATTCAGTGAGTAAAGCACTTGCTTTGCTAGCGCAAGGACCTGAGTTCTATCTTCAGCACCCACATGAAAAGATGGGAGTGCTGGTAAGACAAGAGGACCCCTGGGGCCTGTTGGCTGCAAGTCTAGTTTAATTGATGAACTCCAGGCCAATGAGAGACTTCGTCTCCAAAGAGGGGGATGGTGTTCCTAAGCTTGTCTTCTGGCCTCCACATACATGTAGGCACACACACATAGGAAAACTCACACACATGTACACACACACACACACACACACACACACACACACACATCCTTTTCTTGGATTCCCCCATTTTCTTATGTGCCAGTACTTCTATTTTTCTGTTCAAAATGAATGGAAGCTTGATTAATTCTGCTAATTAACATCTTTTTCGTAATTTTTTTTTTCCCTCTTGAACCCACTCTGCTTCTCTTTCCAGCTTTCTCTGTATTTCCTCGTAGAGCTGGTTCTCTGAATCACATCACTCATTGCTCTGTTCTAACAGGAAACCGCCTTTGCGGCTACCCCGGGCTCCCTGGGCAGCGGCTCTGTGCTCGAGGCCAGCAGAAGCTGTGCAGACACAAAAAGCAGCAGGCATAACGGCAGGTAGGTGCATGCAGCTCTCAAAGAGGAAGAGAGGGTTCATTTTGAGATGTGTGAGGCTTCGCCTAGGACCTATTGTTCCAGAAGAATGAAAACGAAGCCCCCTCCACCCCTAGAGCTGCTGGGGGGAGGGAGGAAGCACAATCTGGCATCCTTAAAGACAGGGTGGAGCGGTTCTAGCAGGCAGTGGAAAGCACAAGGTTGAGTGGCTCTTGATTGTGAAAGACTGAGGAGCTGGAGTTTGCACGGGCGCCCTGTGTAACCTCAGAGCCCCTGTACAGGTGGTGTGTGCAGGGGCAAGTGTGGAGGCCAGAGAGGGGACTAGCTAGTCTCTCCCACTGCTCTTTGCATATTCCTCTGAGAAAAGGATCTCTCCCCTAACCCGGGGTTCACATCTTGGCTAGGCTGGAAGCCAGCAAGCCCCAGGATACTTCGGGCTCCACGCCTGCCCCACCCCTCCACCTGGAACTGGGGTTACAGGCGTTTGTGGGGAAGCTGGATTGTTACGTGGGTGTTAGGATCAGAACTGTGGGTCTCCACCTTGCAGAGCAATGCTCTTAATGCCTCAGCCATCTCCAGCTCCCTGTTGCTAAATTCTTGAGGCAGTAGAAGTGATTTGGTCGTGGAAGACCCACAAAAAGACAAATGCGCCTTGAAAGCTCCTCAAAAGCTGGGTTAGGGAAGTGAAAACTTACTAGTCATTCAATACTTCTGGGTCTGTACTATATTAAAATACTGCATCTACTTATTTGAGCGATGGCTCTGATTACCCTATACTCTTCATCCCAGTGAAGAGATTCTTTAAAATGCCCATGAGCCCTTTCTTAACCTCATAAAGCTCCTTTCTCCCCCTCCTTTGTCCCTCATCCTCACTCCTGAGGCTTTAAATACATCTCAGACCAGAAGGCTCTGGAGACCAGATATTTGATTTCTCTTCAAAAGACTAAAGACTGAGTGGTAGAAAGAATCCAGACCAGCTCGAGTGCCAGACGTCTGAATTCTTCTAAAGGATCTCTACGCCGGAGCACCGAAGCTTCATTTTCACATCTGGCTTTGATTCTAACTCGTTATGTGGCTTTGGACAACTTGTTGAATTTCTCTGGGTTTGCCTTTCCACTTATCAAATGAACAGTTTGGACTAGGAAATTCCTGAATCTACTTTCAGCGTAAAAGTCCCAGAATTGCCAGTGACCTGCTTAAGCTACACTTCCTCTATGTTTACAGCACAGACAAACACATGTACGTCGCAGGTGAAAGTGTACATGAACATATCCAGGAAAGACATTAAATGTCAGTTACCATCACTAGAATTCCTTATGTAGTTCTTTTTCAAGGCGAGTTTCATGTCTTTTACCATTTGTGCTGGAGGAGACATGCTTCTTACAGGAATTCCCAAGGTCCGGATTCCTCAGAGGGGGGCAGGCTGTCAATGTAGGCTGAGGAAGCTGATGTGGATGACAAGTTTTTCAGGGGGTTGGGGGTAGGACTACCCTCACTCTCCAGAAAGATGCCTTCTTCATCTTCATCCAGGGCTTGAACAGGGCTAGAATCAGAGTTCTCAAATCTTGAAATGGGCTTTGACCAACCAAAATATGAAATGGGCCTCGAGAGTTTCCAAGGGCAACAGCAGTAATTTTTGGTGCTTTTCCCGCGCATCTGTGCCATTTCTAATTTATCCATGTTGACTCATTAGCATTCCAAATATAACATCAACTGTCACTCTTTGGCTTGTATGTTTAAGATAGGGTCTCATACTCTGGGATAGGCTGGCACGGAAATCACTGAATAGCCCAGGCTGGCCTTGAATACATGGCAGTTCTCAAGCCTCAGGCTTCCGAGTGCTGAGATGACAGATGTGACTGCGCTTTGGGATCGAGGAAAGTTACATTATGAAAGCTCTGCATCCAAAGCCCTTGGGTGCAGAGTCCCTCTGCTCTTACCTCATTGAAACCTCTCTTGACAACACTATCATCTCTTGGGTCTCACTTCCAGGCTACTGTCGTATTACCTAATTACCTTACATGAATCTCAGAGTGTCAGAACTTGAATAACTCTCTAAATAAATCTTGGAGTAGGAAATTCCTTTTATGATCCAGAAAACTGGAGCATCCTATTGATTTGGGGAAGAAAAGTGAAATGCCCAATGCAATATAGTTAGGAATGAAATCAGTAAGATGAGTAACTTCAGAGGCAAAACCCCAGAGAATCTTTATCCATGTTACCACATACCCTAAGAAGCAAAACATACATACTCTCTACCCATCTTAAGAGTGCTCAGCCTTGAGGCGGACATGGGAAGATGAGGTCTCTAGAGGTTTATAAGAATGTCTATCTGATCACATAGCAGAGTGTGATGATCCTGAGCAGGAGTCTTGTTCTGGGTGACTGTAATGGTCATGTCTCTCCTGAGCTCCTGGAACGAGTTATTCTAATGGGAAACCAGTTTCAATTCCATGTTTTCTAGCTAGAATACATTAAAAAGAAGGTGTCCCTTATTCACCACCTAAATTAACGTTAGGCCTATAGGTGTAAGGCTTTAAATAACAGAAAAAAGCCAGTTTGTGAGAAATTATGTGAGATGAAGATGTATATTGTGGGGCTGTAGAGGTGGCTCAGGGGTTAAGCCTCCGCCTTGCAGGTGGAAGGTCCCGAGTTCGGATCCCAGATCCCACGTATAGACGCCAGGCAGAAGCGGGGGCCGCCTGCGCTTCTGGTCCTGGTAGGGCGGAGCCTGTGAATCCCAGGGCAGAAGGAGATGTAGGCGTCCATGGTGGTTCACGAATTCGTCCGTGGTTCTACAAATACACAGACACACACATACACACACACACACACACACAGACACACACGCGCGCACACATACACACAGTTGAATAAATAATAATAATAATAATAATAAATGTTTAAAAAAAGAAATCAAATATTGTGTTTAAAAAAAAAAAAGATGTACATTGTGGTTCAGAAGTCTGGGCTCAGGTATTACATACTCTAAGGCAGAATAATGCTTTTTGCCAAGAACGCAGTGGGATTAATTCTGTGCTCTTCATGGAACAGGCAGACACTACATGCTTGCGGAGTATTTGTTAAGCAAGAATGTTTGGTTCTTCAATACTTTTTCATTTCTAGCTGTTGCTACTTTTGTTTCTTCCTCCTTCTCTCTCTCTCATTCCTTAAACATGTTTAGAGATGGGAAGATGACTCATTGGGTAAAGTGTTTGCCATAGTGGAGACAGAAGAGTCCCTAAGATGGTGGGTCAACTAGCACAGAGTTCTCAACAGTGAGCCACGAAGAAGAGACTGTCTCAAATAAGGTGGAGGGCAAAGACTCACACCGGTGTGGTTCTCATCTCCACATGCATGCCATGGCACACATATGCCCACACATATACGAATGTGCATACACATCATACACACACAAAGATGTGTAAATAACACATTCTAGAATATTTTGACGAAAAAAGGTTCTGAGTGTATGCAAATGGGAGACGTTAAGTTTCAGTACCTATTCGGTACACTGAAGACACTAAGAAGAGTTGGGGGTAAAGGAGCAATTTTAACTCTATTCAAACAAGTTCTTTTCAAGATCTCACTATAGGACATCCCCCCCCCCCTTTTTTTTGCATTAAAGTTCTGCAAAACTAACGTTCTTTGGGAAATATTTGTCTTCTGGTATTGCCTATCAGACAACAGGTAAACTGCAGTAAGAGACTGCGACCTACAAAGAACGAGGAAAGCAGCTACAGAGGAGCCAGAAGTGGCTGCCGTGAGCCTGAAGAAAACGGCGCCCGAGGGGGGAGGACTGCTTATATGCAGAGATCAGAGCCACCATCGAGGGGTCTGGCCGCTGCCCCATCAGCAAAGGGATTTGGGGTTTCCGGTTCTCTATCTGCGCCAGGGTACACTCCTGATCTCCAGGGCCTAGGCCTGGGCTCGGAGAAACTTCCTAGCGCGTGGACACGCGGCAGGAGGCGGGGAGGGAGCCGGGGCGGCGCGAGAAGGAAGCACCGCGGCCGTCCGTTTTCCTCCCGGTCTAGGAATGGGGGCGGGGACCCCGAGGCTGTCCAGAGCCTTCTTGTTAGCAGAGCTGTGCCGACGCCCCGAGGAGGGGACGGGCGAGACGGGTCCGGGCGGTCGGCCTCGGTCTCCACCCCCGGGCACGGCCCTCCGGCTCACGTTTCCATCCCACCCGAGCCTCCCCCCCACCCGCGACCCCCGGCTTCCCGCGCCGCTCCGACGGCGGCCCGGAGCCAGGCCCGCACGCGCCCCGCGCCCCGCGCCCCGCCCCGCTCTCCACGTCTCACTTCCCTTGCTCGCGGCCTCAGCGGCAGCTCCGCCGCTGCGATTGGCCAGTCAGCCTCCGCGCCTCGGCCAATAGGCGTCTCCCCGGCGCCCCCGTGTTACTGGGTAGAACAAAACAAAAACAAACAGAGCGAGAGGGGCCAGAGACGCTCCGCGGCGGCGTCAGAGGCTGTGAGCAGCGGGGTCCGGGCCTGGCGGACCGGGGAGCCTGAGCGAGCGGCGGCGGCGGCGGCCCGAGCGGTCAGTAGCGGCGGGCGCGGCTCGCACGCTCGGGAAGGCGGCGTCCCGGTCCCCTCAGTGCCCGCTGTCCGCGGAGGCCGCCGCACGTTGGGAGGGGGAGGGGGCGTGGAGCCGCGGCCCGGGCCGGTCGCGGCCGGTCGCGGCCGGCGGGGCTGGGGGGTCCGCGTCCGCCCGGACAGGCGGGGCGGGGGTTCAGCTGCACGGTCCTCCTCCCCCAACTCCCGGCGCTGCGGGGCCGCGGCCACGGGGTTCGGGGGCCGTGGGCCCGCCCCTCGTCCGCAGCCCCTTTCTCCGGCCGGGGGGCGCGCGCTCGCGGCCGAGGCCCCCTGTGGCGTGTGCGCGGCCGCGCTGCGCGGCCCCGGGAGCCGAGGCCCCCGCTGCCCCCCGCTGCCCCCCGCTGCCCCGGAACCTTGGCAGGGCCTCAGGGTCGCGGTTCTCCCGCCGCGGCGGGCCCGGTGCACGCGGGCCAGTGCCGCCGGCCGACCCGTGCTTCTCGCCCCTGGATCCTTGGCAAACAAGACTTAAAACCAGAAAAAGTAAAATGTCATCTCGAGGAAACAAAAGGCAGCGGCGGCGGGGCTGTAACGTGCATGCAGGGTTTTGGGGTTTCTTCTTTCTGCAAGAGCTTCAGGACTGCACACGGCTCCCGTGCTTCCCGGGTCCCTGCTGGGGACCCGCTCTGCAGCCGGGAACCTCAGTGCGTCCTCTGTGAATCAGAAGGCAACTCGGGGGGCAGGGGGCACCTCTGATCATGTGTTTTCGTCAAGTTTTGCAATTCTGGCAAAGATAAGATCTTGTTTTAAATGCCATCGTTGGTATTTCAAAGTCTTAGAGATCCTGCATTGTAGTTTATCAAGTTTCTTGCGATCTTGAAAGGCGTCTTTGGATTGTAATTTGGCGTTTTTTTTTCCTGTTATAATGTTACGGGGAAAAATTTATTGGGACTGCAAAAATAATGCTGCTTCGATATTTTTCTGTATTGCTTGCTTCTGCGACATTATGGTAGTTGTACTTTTAGCTCGTTTCAAATTGCTAATTAGTGTGATTGTATCCTAGGAAAGAATTCAAGTAATTTTCTAGTTAGCATATGGTTCAGTTGGCTTCCAAAAATGTCAGAGTAATTTGTGAGGTTTTTAGGAAATGTGCTGGAGAAAGTTTGTTTCAGGCTGGTTTTTTTTTCCCTACCTATGTATAATTTTATTTTCTTGTTGAAAATAAATTTTTAAACAAGCCAGTAAAGGGAGAGTTAAAAAAATGAAATTTGATAGAAGAAGGAGTTTAGATTGTTTAGCTTTACTAAGTTTGAGGTAAGACTCAAGGATGGTAAAATTGGAAACAGTACTATTCTGAAGAGAGGAACACATCTTTATCCTCTCAAATAGCTCTGATGCCGTCAAGTGTGAGTTCTTGATTGTTTGGTTAAGTTGTCATTGTCCAAAGACGTGACTATTTTTTTTGTTATGACTATGAAAAACTCAGTTATTGATAACCATTTCCTGATAATTTTGACTGTTTTGTATATAATAACTATTTTTTAATGTTTGAAAGCAGCGCTTAAGCATTGGGCATTTTAATATGAGTCTGTGTTTTAATAAACTTTTTGTTAACCCTAAAAAGGATTCTCCTATAGAATATTGTAAACTCTCATACTGGATTTTCAAGATCTGGACTCTAGTTGTGGTTCTTCCACTGTGCTGCTGTTTCTCTTTGGACATGTCGTCTACCCTCTCTGAATCTTTTTTCAAAGTGGAATATCTACCTCAAGACTGTCCTGTGGGGCTGGAGAGATGGCTCAGAGGTTAAGACTCTGCCTTACAAGCAGAAGGTTCTGAATTCAGTTCCCAGGTCTCACGTAAAAATGACAATGCCCCTGTCCTAGTGATCAGAGCCTGGGAAATCGCAAAGGGAAGCAACAAGGAGAGAGAAACAATCCAGGATGAACACAATAAATAAATAAATAAAATTAAAAAAAAAGACTGTCCTGTGAGGCATATGAAATAGTGCATGTAAAATTCATTTTGAACTGTAAAGAGCTTTATATGTATTAGTTTCATTTCCTTTATTAGGTTACTTCTGCAGAAAATTCTCAAAGAATATATTTACTTGAAGGATGAAAAGTACTTCATAATATAACATAAATTGAAAAATTTCAAATGTCCATCACATAATTCAGTAACAGCTTTCTTATAATGTATGGAATTCATGCACTACAATGAGGCAGAATGTGGCATTTTCAGTCGTGGAAGGTACTAAATGTTTTGAGTTTTTGGCCTTGTATCTGTAGGAATCGCTTTCCTTTTTTTTTTTCATGTGTAGATGTGTGCAGAAGAGGTCACTGTGTGTGCCTGTGAAGTCTCAAGGGTGGCTTTGGGAATCATCTTAGATTAGTCTATTTCCTTAATGCTTTGCTCTGAGATTTCCAGCCTGTTTCCAGGGCCAGCCACTTCCCCACTTCTGCCCATGTTTTTAAGTAAGATCTAGTGTCTGAACTCAGGCCCTTTTGCTTGGGAGGCAAAGGCTTACCCTGAACCATCTGTCCAGCCCTAAGTACATATTTTAATAATATTTTTTTCCTAAATTCTGAGTTATTTGTAATTACAACATTGAAAGTGATTTCACAGATTCACATGTCAGTTTATTCTGAATAGAATTTGAGAATGATTTTTGCCCTTTTTCAGTTTCTCAGTAAGGTAGCATCTTGGTGTGGCTTAAGGATTTATGCCATAACTTTGCATAAGATACTACGTTTGTTTTACCAGTTAATATCCCTTTTGGATAAAAGAGCTAAAACTTACATTAACAAATAATAGTATCTTTACTGGAGAATTTAAAAGTCAGTTCCCCCTTTGAATTCTTCGAGGCACCATATGTTACCGCCAAAGGGCATTGAACAGTCAAGTCCTATAGTAAGTCCATGACAGACTTCTAGTATATTAATTAGTATATTGATTCCAACTTCCACTTTGCATCTGCTATATAAAAAATGCTTTTCTATAGCTAGGAGTTTTCACCATTATGTGCGTGTTTTATCTCCAAAGACAAGTGCACGGTTACTGAAGTGGTTGTCAAAGACTTTAGAAGAATCTCTGTGACTTAAACTAATGAAAAGCACTTAACTAAAACACTAAGCTATTACAATATTTATCACCAGATTCCAAATTAGGTTATGCCTTTTGCAAATATATTTCAAACTATGTGTCCATGAAAGCTGTTTCCATACTTTGAAATATCATTGGCTTTCCCCCAGTCAGCTAATTGTCTAAGAAGTAGCTTACTTCATCTGAACCTTGCAGCATTAATAATTTTTAAGCTGTTTTGAAACTATCTACACGGTACTAAGATGCTTATGCTGTTACATGTTTTTTTGTGGTGCTGGAGTCAAACCCAAAACTTTGCAGATGCTACTGTTGAGCGGTGTCACCCCGAATTTTGAAATAGGACCACTTATGTAGCTCTGTTCTTGTTTTGGACTCGTGTGTGACTAAAGATGTATTTTTTAAAACCATACTTGGTTTATATTTGTTTGTAAAATGAGGTAGTTATTTTATATGAATGCAATTCTCAGATTATAAAAATAATATTCTGAAGGTCGTTAAGATGTTTCTGCATATTTGACACTCAGGGTGACCATACCTGAGTTTGTTCCTGGTATAGGAAAGAACCAACTTCTGCAAACTATCCTCTGACTTCCATAGATACACATGTACATCATACATAATAAATAGATGTTAGAAAATGCTAAAAGTAAAATCTCATCGTAGAAGAAGCTAATTTAAAAAACTTTCTCCCAGTCTTAAAATCTTAAAAAGATTATGAGATTGGGAGGAATAGACACACATATATGTCTTTATATACATGCATATATATGTATACACATTCATTAGAAAAAGGCTGTGGTATGAAATTAACACTATCATGACATTTTCTTGATTAACTAAAACTACTTGTTCATATTTTAGAGTAATCATAGTCATTGGAAGAGAATTTTTCCAATATTTATATCTATATATGTATGTCAGATAATTTTTAAGACTTAGTATCGAAAGTTTTAGTATGTGTGTATTTCTTTAGTTTTAAATAAACATATATGGCAGTTGTGTCTTAATCACAAGTGTAAGGGTTGGGATGCATTGGCATAGACTGAAATCTTTTTTGTTGTTGTAGATAAACTTGATGAGAAAATTGAGACTTAAGTGTTAATTAGGTCAAGTTATCTTCAAAAGTAAAGCAGACTCTACAGAATGGAATTATATGTTTGTGTTTTTTGCCATATTGTCCTTTTCTTTCTTTTTTAAAAATACAGATTCTAAAGGAAGACTTCCATTTGGTAATTTGTTTAATCAGTGCAAGTGAAATTAACAAAAAATGGATGTAGAAAATGAGCAGATACTGAATGTAAACCCCACTGGTAAGTAGTATCATAAACCCTGTCTTGTGAGCAAGCTAGTGGTCATTCCATAATTTGTGAAAACCTGACAGCAAAACTGTTCAAGTAGCATCTTATTCATGTCCTGTGAAAACAGGCCATGGCATTTATTTTCATGTTAACTCACAGCATAAATCATTTTTTGTCTGACTGATCTGTTTACATTTTTACTTGTCTCTGTTTATAATAAAATACAGAATGCTGAGTAAGGAGCCAATAGTTCAAACAAATTTTGAAGTTACTGAATTTGGTACTTTTTATTTAAATTTTGGTTTTGTTGAAGTCAGATGAATAGCGACTATGAAATAGGTACATATGAATAGTAAAATATAAGAAAACAAATTTATATCAACATGAATTAAATGATAAAATCAAATATATAAAATATGCATGTAAGGACTCTTTACTGTTGCAGACATGCAAAATCACATTTTAAAGGACATTAAAATAGCTGGAGAAAAGAAACTTGAGTATGGGAAATAGATAATGTTTAAATGGAGTGTTTTAATATTCTAGGGGCAGTTTTATAGTTTACACATTACTGTCTAATTATTTGTCTCTAGTCTATTTTTCCTTCCTTACTCTTCTCTATTTCTTTTCACGTTTACCATCTTTTCCATTCTTGTCTCTTTAGCTGCCAACACTGCTTTGTATTTTCTGTAAAGTCATATGAAATTCAAAATGTGGACTTGAATCTTGGGTTCAGTCATTACTGGATTCATACCTTGTCTGTGAAACACTGTCTTCTGTAACACAACAATAAACAGGTTTTTTTTGTAGAGCTTTGTGTTCATTATGAGCAGATGCAAAATGCCTAACTTGTGTCTTGTGTACCAGAGAGCAGAGAACTTGTTACCTAGTCAGTAATAATAGTAAGTGTAATGATGAAGTCATGCTTTAAGGCTATAGTTACTACTACTAGTTTTGTTGTGATTTCTCAAATACCTGCTGCATTTCCTGAAACTTACCAGGCATCATTTTGCTTTTTTATCCTTAGTCTTCTGCTTTAAAACCTTGTATTCTTTAAAATGTCCACTTTTTATAAACCCTCATTATTATCTTTGTCCTTCTTACAGTTCGCTTATAACTGAATTATTGCAACATTTTTTGAACTGGTTTTACTCCCTTTTTTCCTGATACATTCTGTATTCCTGTGTCAAACAAATCTCATTCCTGCCTAACATGATACAGCTGAACCTGTTGCTTTAGTTGTAGTCATGGTCAGCATTTTTTATTGTACAATAAGCAGGTGCAAAGTCACCTTACTTAAAGTGTGTAAGAGAGTTTACATTTCATTTTGGAATAACAAAACTTTCACTGGGTTTTCATTTCAGTAGGAGAAGTTTTAGAAAATCAGTTTCTTCTGTTTGGAGAATAGTTTGAAGTCTGAAGGCAGAGAGTCTTTTTAAGTAATTTAATATCACAGCATTCGTTCCTAATATTTATATTTAAAAATTTTTTTGTGTGTGTTTCTGTGTATGTGTATCTGTGTGTATCAGCCGTCACTGTGTGTGCCTGTGAAGGCTCAAGGGCAACTTTAGGATTGTGCTACCCTACCCCTCTTTGCTTTGCTCTGGAGTTTCCCAGGCTCTACCCCAGGGCCAGAAGTGCAGGCCACCACCATTTCTGCCTGGTGTTTTTACATAGGGTTCGGATCCAATCTCAGGACCTTCTGCTTTTGAGGCAGAGGCTTAACCTCCGAGCCTTCTCTCCATCTCTTCTCTCCATCTCTTCTCTCCTTCTCTTCTCTTCTCTTCTCTTCTCTTCTCTTCTCTTCTCTTCTCTTCTCTTCTCTTCTCTTCTCTTCTCTTCTCTTCTCTTCTCTTCTCTTCTCTTCATACATTTGTTGTCAAGAAATGAAAAGGTTTTCAACACATTTTTTAATGGATTGATTAAACTTGGATTTAAATATGGAACGCTTCATGAATTTGCGTGTTGTCTTTGTACAGGGGCCGTGCTAATCTTCTCTATATCGTTCCAATTTTAGTTTATGTGCTGCCGAAGTGAGCACTGATCAAACTTTTTAGTTTTCAGTATATAAGATGTATGTTAAAGCTATGTTCATTCACTTGACACATCTTAAGTTATAATTAAGCATATTTAAAAACCGTTCGGGTGATTCAGCTTTGTTTGAGTTAACCACGCTAAACAAAACTGGTGCTTTGGCAATTAATTCAGTAACCTTTCTGACTTACAAAAGTTTCAGAACAAAGCTGAGTGTCTCCATATGCTCGCCATAAAAATTTGATTTAAAAGTGTAAAGAATGTTCTGCTAGATGCTAGTGAAACAAAGGGGTACAGTCTAGTCATGGTCTCTTTGACTTCGTTGAAAAAGCAAGAGTCCTTATAAAAGAAAGAAAAAATTGGTTCTTATGAATAGATTAAATGCACAGTGTATGGGCCTTTAGTGTCCCCTAAAACTACAGTCAGTTTTCATGGAGGGAGTAAGGCTTGAGGTTTCGTAAAAGGTTAGTTAGTAAATGACATTCAGAAGGGACTATCTGCAGCTACAAATACACTGCTATCATTCAGGGGATGACATGCCAGTCTAATCTGGGCTGGAAACTTCAGAGGCTAGAAAGATATTTGAGTCAAGTTTGAGAAGATGAATTAAGATTTGGAGAAGGTAATTTTAAAAGCCTGCTTTATTTTGGAAGCAGTCAGCATCACACATTTGTCAGATGTCTTGCAGGATTTTTGAGTCATTAATATGTACTAACTATTTGTAATTCAGGAGAGAATGTTTGGGAAGTCACTTAAACACATTTATATCGTAAGAGTGGATTCTTAAAATACTTAGCTTTGTTTCCTATTTTTCTGTTCAAGATCCTGATAATTTAAGCGTCTATTTAAATACTGTAAATAATTGCTGATCTAATAAATAATAGACTTTTGTAAATAGTTTATCTCCCTTGAGAGTTTTTGTCTATCTTCAGCTGTTTAATTGTCTGTGCTCATAAGTCTAACAGTTTTGTGGTATTCATATTAATTTAGATTTTCAAATATGTGAGATGACTTTCAGAAAACATTCTTAATTAAAATAAGATCGTTGCATTAGGTTACTCTCCTTGATAATGGGAAAAGTAATCTTACTTAGTTGTCATTTGTTAGATTGATAGATATGAGATTGCTAGTAGATGGCTGCTTTTAACTTGCAAAAATGTTAATTTCATCTAATTTTAAGACTATATTATATCGTAAGAGTGGATTCTTAAAATACTTAGCTTTGTTTCCTATTTTTCTGTTCAAGATCCTGATAATTTAAGCGACTCTCTCTTTTCTGGTGATGAAGATAATGCTGGTACTGAGGAAATAAAGAATGAAATAAATGGGAATTGGATTTCAGCATCCTCTATTAATGAAGCCAGAATTAACGCCAAGGCCAAAAGACGACTACGGAAAAACTCATCTCGGGACTCTGGCCGAGGCGATTCTGTCAGTGATAATGGAAGTGAAGCAAACAGAAGCGGAGTAGTTGTGCCTACTAGTCCAAAGGGAAGGTTGCTTGATAGGCGATCCCGATCTGGGAAAGGAAGGGGACTTCCGAAGAAAGGTTGGTATTTATAAACCACGTGCAAAGAAACCAAGGGGAAAGACTACTTGGATTCCCTTCTAAAAGTGGTAGAAATGACAATCACAAGGTTTTAGATGTACGTATATACATAATGTAATTACATAATGTGAGGACCATCCCACTTTTTGTTTAGATTGATTATTCTCTCTAGGTACATCTTTATCTCTTTTTTATTTTTCTTCCAGAAAAACAGTATACACTGATGTTTTTCATCTGATGTATATACATTTCAAAATTAGTCAAACTTACCATAAATGTTATCTAATGAATTTGGTTCTGTTAAAGATAATATAAATTTGGTAATTTATATTTTAATATTTTCATAGATCTGCTTCTGAGTTCTCTTAGCTCACTTTTTACTTTGAGACTGGAATAGTGATTAATACATGGTAAACACAATTTGTTGGATGAAGGTCTATCAGCTTCTAGAGTAGTAGATTTCGATAGAATTTAGAGATTTGACTAGTTCCTGAAAGGTGGGAATTTCAGATCCTGAATCTGATGATGAAATTGTTTGGAGTAAAGGGAAAATTTGTATTTCAGTATCCTGTGTTAATGAGTATAATGAGAAGAGATGAGGAAAAAGTTACAATTGTCCAAATAATCACATTAAGTATAGTGATCGTTTAGAAAGTGCTACTGTTGTGAATAGTTCTCCTCCAATCACCATTTGGATCAGAACGAAGTCTAATTATCATATTTTGGTCTGCTGTGGAATATACTACAGTTATAAAATAAAAACTAAAAAAGTTGATGATATTGTGAAGGTTCTTAAAATATTGATATAGTTGCCTTACAAAAACAGGGCTGGAGAGGTGGCTCAGGGGTTAAAACTCTGCCTCACAAGCAGAAGATCCTGAGTTCAGATCCTAAGTCCTATGTAAAAAACACCAGGTGGAAATGGCAGTGGCCTGCATTTCTGGCCCTGTGGGCGGAGCCTGGGAAATCCCATAGGGAAGCAAAATGGAGATAAAAGCATCCCAGGATGATTCTGGAAGTCACTCTTGGTCCTCCACAAGGATACACAGTGCCCTCTGACACACACACACACACACACACACAAACACACAAACACAAACACACAAACACACGTCAAAATAAATAAAAGTCATTCCAATAAGCTTATGTGGAAAAAGAACTTGGAAAGTTGAAATTGTACTGCTTTGTTTGAATATAGAAATAGAGAGAAATAGTATCAGTACTATTCATGCTTAAGTAGCCCTTAGTTGCTTAGTACCATACTGCTGAGTACAGTTTGTTGAACTTTGATATGTTGGTCACTATAGTTGGTTGTTGATTTTTCTCTTTTTAAACTTTCTATGCTATATCTTAATGGCCCAATATTTTTTTTTCTTTTTTTTCTTTTTTTTCTTGGTCCCAATAAATGTCAAAATTCAGAGTTCAACTGCAGTATCCCTTCCATAAAGTCCCTAATATGGCTATTTTTTAAAAATCTATTTTAAGGCATATCTTTCTAGTGTTTTAAAAAATACATATGGGGGAAGGGAGAAAGAGAAAGAGAGGAGACCACAGCTACGTGTGGAGTCAGTTTCTCCTTGGATCTCACTTTGTGTGTGTGCGTGCGCGCGCAGAGCTGTGATTATACTGCCTGTTAGCTTTCAGATGATATTTTTGGCTCTGCCTCTTGACTCCCATCTGTACCTTAAGAGTTCTGGGATTAGAGATGAAAAGACTCACATCTGGCTTTTGTATATAAGATCCAGGTAGCAGAGTGAGGTCATCAAACTGAGTAGCAAACTTGGTTGCTTGGCCAAATACTTTGTACATCTGGGCCATCTTAGCTGTTTCCCTTTTAGTTATTAGTTCTTAAATTATTTAAACTTAATGCTTTTGGAAGTAGATTATAAGCTACACATAATATATTTATTGGAAAAGTGATCTAAATAAAAGGGTTTTAGGTATATTTCTCAACTGTAAAAATGGTAGAAATTAAAAGTTTCTTAGCTGTTTGATAACATTTTATATTTAGAACTAATTTCAATTAAAGTTTGCATGCTGTCAGTTTGCATCTTTTTTCCAAACTTCCCAGGTGGTGCAGGAGGCAAAGGTGTCTGGGGTACACCTGGACAGGTGTATGATGTGGAGGAGGTGGATGTGAAAGATCCAAACTATGACGATGACCAGGTATCTGTTATTTATTTATAATAATTAAAATGTATATAAGTTTTTAAAATTTTTATTGATAAGATCATCAAGTGGACTCCATAGCTATAACATAGGTTTTAAAAACATCTAATTGTTTTCACTATGCATTATTGTATGTTTGAGTTTATCTATTTTAATAGTTGAACATGGAAATACAGCTAAGAGCACATGAAAAAATGCAATAGTTTAAAATCAGTGAGATTCAAATAATGTAGACACTGGTAAATATTAGTTTTACAAATACATGTTGTTGGACTACCAAGCCACAAATTGCAAATATTTTGGAGCCTTTCTGTAGGGGTGATGGGGTGGTTTGCTGATGGAGATTTTCATCTTTTGAAATTTCGGTTGACAGTGCCTTTCCTTAGAGTTTTTTCAGACATTACAGCAATTGATCTTTTAAATATTTTTATTTTGATTATATTAATCATAAAAGCTGCGGTTCCTGCTTTAAAAAATTGCAACAGGGGCTGGAAAGGTGGCTCAGGGGTTAAGCCTCTGCCTTGCAGGCGGAGGGTCCTGAGTTCAGATCCCAGATCCCAGTATAGATGCCAGGCGGAAGCGGGGGCGGCCTGCGTTTCCTGTCCTGGTGGGGCGGAGCCTGTGAATCCTGGGGCAGAGTAAACAAGGAAGAAGTGGAGGCGTCCATGGTGGTTCCCGAATTTGTCCGTGGTTCTACACACACACACACACACACACACACACACACACATACATACATACATACACACACGCGCACACATGCATACACACACAATTGAATAAATAATTTAAAAAGTTGCAACAATAATATTAACACATGTTAAGAGATAATTCACCTTGGTAAGTGAAATCTTAGGAAAATACTGAATATGAGAAATCATCTTAAGTGTTTTTGGGTTCAAAGGTTTGAGAGGAACATAAAAGTTAACACAAAGGCAGGGAGGTTTGCTCAGTGGGTACATGCTTGCTGCGTAGTACCAGGACTTGAGCTTTGGTCTCCAGTGCCCACGTAAGAGCTGTATGTGGCAGCTCATAGCGGGGGAGGAGAGACAGGTAGATCCTGGGGTTTGTTAACCGGTTGTGTAGCTTGACATAGGGGGATCTCGGTTCAGTGAGAGACTCTCAAAACACAAGGTGGAAGCAGTGACAGGAAGATGACTCAGGATTGACTGGTGGTCCCCACCCCCCCAAAGTTAACACAAAATGTGGAGTTCAGTAGAAAATCTTAGATTGGTTATCATTGTTTAATCTTGTCTGTTGCTTATTCAGATTTTATAAAAGGGAGCAGCATATAGACTTTTTTTTATATGGCAAGTAGTATATCCAAATCTTGCCTTGGTAGAAATTACCAACCATTTGGAATATAAAGTTTTGATTTCAGTTTCTTTGAATATTTGTTCTTCAGTTTAACTTTCTTTTTTATTTCCTTATAGGAGAACTGTGTTTATGAAACTGTAGTTTTGCCTTTGGATGAAACAGCATTTGAGAAGACGTTGACACCAATTATACAGGAATACTTTGAGCATGGAGATACTAATGAAGTTGCTGTAAGTTTGAAATTAACAATGTAATTTATTGATGTCATATAGGCAAGTGAACACCATTAAAGAAAAACTTAGCTAGAGCAATCTTGGATCCCTTGATAAGATTTTGTATTTACTTTTGTATCACTGAATTTTTTAACCAAGACAGGAATAAGTGCTGGATGTGATGGCGTGTTCCTATAATGCCATGACTTGTGAGTGGAGGTAGGTAGGAAATGAGTTTGAAGTCAATCTGGACTTTATAGTGAGAATTTTTCTAAAAACCATTATTTTAAACTACCTTAAATCAGTACATATGTATTTGGAATCTAGTAAGGCCTGTATGTCATTTCTTCTGGAAAAAATGGTACAACCACTATTTTTGTGTTAGAGGAAGAAGTGTTCAGTTCTCTACATGTACCTCTTGTATTCTTTGAGTAGTATTCTGATGAATACGGGAGTAAAATTGAGAGCAGCGAAAGATGATTTTGAGCTAGGAGTTTGAACACATTGTTTGATTGAAGAATGTGTTCTGGGAATGAGGAATATGATTTGAAATTAAAGAGTTGTTCATGTTCAGTGGAAGAACATGAAAGAATGTGGGGAGACATTACTTAGAGGACACCATGTAGATAGCTGTGAAAATAGTTCTGGCATTCTTAGTTGTATGTCATGACTTAAGGAGCTAAAGAAAACATTCTGGGAAGAGGCACTTTTAGTGAGTTAGAACTTTGAGTCTTTCCTTCAGCTTACTTTGAGTACTGAATGAGTTAATAGAAAGTTGCTTTTAAGCTGCCTGCTGACATTGCAAATGCTCAGGAAATATTAGCTGGTATTATATTTTCAATAGGAAAAGTGTGGCTTTTATCTGAGCATGAAAAACATTTCCACCTAAATATATATTAAGATCTCCTTTTAGGGGCTGGAGAGGTGACTCAGGGGTTAAGCCTCTGCCTTGCAGGTGGAAGGTCCTGAGTTCGAGCCTAGACCCCACATACAGACGCCGGGCACAGCGGGAAAGCCTGCGTTTCTGGTCCTGGTAGGGCAGAGCCCGTGAATCCCAGCGCAGAGTAAACAAGGAGGAGGTGGAGGTGTCCATGGTGTTTCCTGAATTCCCCCCGTGGTTCTACACCAACACATATACATACACACATGCACACACACGCATACGCGCACAGTTGAATAAAAAAAAAAGATCTTTTAAAACCGTACATGGAAGAATAAGTAAACTTTTGAGGAGAAAGTGTAAGTAGAACATGTGAATAGTCTGTAATGTAAAATGAATTTCTCCACAAGTGCTCACTAAACTGTTCACCTGAAAATAATAGGGAATAAATTTAAAGTAGAGGATTGGTTAACCACCAAGTTTATCAGGATTATTTGGTTAAATAAACTGTTTTCTATTGTCACTCATGTTCTTGAATTTAGTGCTGTTAAACAAGCACTTAAAGCTTGATAGAGCTGATCAATATTCTAACCCTGGTAAGTATTAATACTTTGTGATTATTTCCACCGAAAAGGAAAAGTGACAGTATAGAGATAAAAACATTAAATTTTACTGAACTATAGTGACATTCTTTTTTCCTCATTGTTTTCAAATAGGAAATGTTAAGAGATTTAAACCTTGGTGAAATGAAAAGCGGAGTACCTGTGTTGGCAGTGTCCTTAGCCCTCGAGGGGAAAGCTAGTCACAGAGAAATGACATCTAAGCTTCTGTCTGATCTTTGTGGGACTGTGATGAGTACAAATGATGTGGAGAAGTCATTTGATAAGTTGTTGAAAGATCTACCTGAATTAGCTTTGGATACTCCTAGAGCTCCACAGGTTTGTGTCCGTTTTTCTTTTTGTTCATTGCCTTCCCTTCTACACTTACGGCTATTGTATGCGCTTAACACATTTTAATAGCTGGGAGGAAAAATTCTCACACTTATCATAACAAAATAGTTCTGTAACATTTGTGTATGTTTTTTCTAAATTTTCTGTTTGTTTTTACTTGTTCAGTACTAGGCATTGAATCTAGGGTTAATCAAGTGCTCTGCTGCAGAGCTGTTTGCTAACCAGCCTGTTCCCCTCCCCTTGTTTGTGTTTTCTACAGGTGTATGTGTGGAGAGTTTGGTGTGTGTGTGTGCACGTTCCTGTGTGTGAGCACACGTGTGTGTAAAGGCCCAGAGCTGGTGTCAGGAATCATCTTTGATTACTTTTTCTTCTTATTTTGAGACAAAGTCTCTAATCAAACCCAAACCCAAAGCTTACTTATAGGACCACTCTGGCTAGCCATCTTGCTCTAGGGATCATTAGTCTCTGCCTTCAGAGGCTAGAATTACAGGTGGGCCACCACATCCACCCAGTATTTTATGTGGCATCTAGGAACAAATGTATTAACCCCTGAGCCATCTTTCTATTCCTTATCTGTTTTATAAGCAGTCTGAAACTATAAAATCAGTTTTGTATCTTACCTGTCTCCCCCCCACACTATGCATAATTTTAGGATGTTTGGTTTATATATTCTCTATTTTTATATGTAGTCAAGTTAGTTCATTGGTTAGGAATTTTAAGATGTACATTGTTAACAGTTATACTTGATTAAATTTGCTTGTAATTTTTACTGTAAACATTACATAAATAATGCTCTTCTGTAATTTTTAAAAAATGTGAAATTGCTGTTTCAAATTTTCATAAAAATTTAAACACTAGAAATGGAGTATAGGTAGGTCAGTTTCTAAATGATATTTGTGTAACAGACTGTTTTCATGACTCTAAAGTGAACTTATTCTCCCCTCCTTATACAATGTACATTTAAAAAATGTATGGATTAACTATAAATTTTGGAAAAACCCACTGTTAACATTTTGATATTAAATTTTTCTTTGTAATTTTTGTTTATAAATGCATGGTTTTTGGTACATGCTCACACCTTTGTTTAGAAAGTGGAATCATACTGTGTAGACTACTTTGTAAACTTGAGTTTTCTCATACAACAAAATAAGGCAAATATCTTTTCCTGTGTCTCCATAGTGCACCTTATTTTGTATTATACAACTTAGCCATACCTTTATTGTTGGACACTAAAATCATTTTCAGTTTTCCTCATTATCATCATCATCATAATGTTTTGATTAAATTTTCAAGTAAATATTTCTATGCTATTTTCTCTATAATAATGTTTTGATCATTTTTTTTTTTTTTTTTTTTTTTTAAATTTTTTTTTATTATTATTATTTATTCAACTGTGTGTATGTGCGCGCGCGTGTCTGTGTGTGTGTGTATGTGTGTGTAGAACCACGGACGAATTCGCGAACCACCATGGACGCCTCCGCCCCGGGATTCACAGGCTCCGCCCTACCAGGACCAGAAGCGCAGGCCGCCCCCACTTCCGTCTGGCGTCTATACGTGGGATCTGGGATCCGAACTCGGGACCTTCCGCCTGCAAGGCGGAGGCTTAACCCCTGAGCCACCTCTCCAGCCCTTGATCATATTTTTAATCAGATATTTTTGTGCTTTGTACTTTTCTCCACAAGATAATTTCCTTCAGTTGGTTGAAAAAACCCAGTTTCGGTTATTTTTATTCTTTTAGAAAATGACTAAGTCGGGCTGGAGAGGTGGCTCAGGGGTTAAGCCACTGCCTTGCAGGCAGAAGGTCCTGAGTTCAGATCCTAGACCCCACATATAGACGCCGGGCAGAAGCAGGGTGAGGCCTGCGTTTCTGGTCGTGGTAGAGTGGAGCCTGTGAATCCCGGGGCAGAGTAAACAGGGAGGAGGTGGAGGTGGTCCATGGTGGTTCCCGAATTCGCCTGTGGTTCTACACACACCTACACACACATGTGCGCACGATCGCCGCACGTGCACACGCACAGACGCATAATGAATAAATAACAAAAATTTTTAAAAATTGGTCAATAAAAAATGACTAAGTCATTTTGTCAAATATTCTCATAATATATTAAGTGTGATTCTGTCGTGAGTAAAACCAACATAGTCCTCACTCGGATGGACTTAAACCCGAGAATCAGCTTGGAGTGTGTCAAGTTGTTAAGTAGGTGCTTTTGAATATCTAAGAATGCATTTGAAGTGTCAACTGTGTAGTTCAACCAGTTTTGATTATTTATGTATTTGAAAATTATGCCTGTCCTTAAATGTTTATTCTAGTTTTTTTTTTAATGTAGCTTTTTCTTTCTTTCTTATTATAGTTGGTGGGCCAATTTATTGCCAGAGCAGTTGGAGATGGAATTTTATGTAATACCTATATTGATAGTTACAAAGGAACTGTAGATTGCGTACAAGCTAGGTAAGTAAATTAATTTTGCTGATTACAAATTTCAAAATGGGAAATTCTGTATTATACTATGTAGAATGATACCTAAATTAATGAGACATTTTGGACATTATCTATCACTTGTTCTGCACTTTTGAAAGATCTTGACATGATAGAGCACAGTAATGAAATGCAGAAATTCTAGTCTTAACTAACTTGCCAAGTACTCTTTCACTTCAAGTTACTTGTAGGCCTCGGTTTCCTTATTAATAGAATGAAAGCACTGGATGTAGGATGTTCAAAGTCCCTTCTAGTTCTAACAATCTGAAGTTATTTAATAGTCAAACGATGAACAATTTCAATATTTGTACTTTTGCAGTTTTACTGTAGAAGTCTTTTCTTGAAAACAGCTTTTGATGTTCTTTGACTTACAGTTACAAGCTGAAAGTGATATTTAGCTGTATGATTTTTCTTAATTTCGTGGAGACTTAGATTTGGACTCAGCCATGTCTTAGATTTTCCTAGATTTAGATATTAATTTCCTAGGGCTACTATAGATCATAGTAGGATGGTCCTCCTAGATGATGTGAATCTAGATAACAGTGTTACGTGAAATATTCCTTCTTGGTGTAAGTCAGTAGTTTTGTAATGTCATTTGATTTTTCTTGGTGTGAAATCTAAAAGAACATGAGAGTATTAAGAGTAATTTTTTTTGCTATTTTTCTGAAAAAATTGTTTTCAGAATTTGACATTGCTTTTGGTTACATGAATGTTATTAATACATAAGAGTTTTTTGTCAATTTTATTGATAGTTTGATAAACCTCAGGCATGTCCATGTATCAAATTAAACTTCACCTTTTTTTCTTTTAAGAGCTGCTCTGGATAAAGCTACTGTGCTCCTGAGTATGTCTAAAAGTGGAAAGCGTAAAGAGAGTGTTTGGGGCTCTGGAGGCGGGCAGCAATCTGTCAACCACCTGGTTAAAGAGGTACTTACTGTGTATCGTTTTCAGTTTATATGTGTTCCTTTTTCCTGTTAAAGAAAGAAGGTATATTCTACTAATTGTTATCTTTGTGGGCAGAAATTCAGTTAAGTCGTAATGGCTGCAAGTAAAATCCATCCTTTTTTATGTTACCCTTACATTATTTTACTATAAAAATACAATAATTTTTTCTTTTTGTGACTTAAAGCATGACTATAGTTAAAAGAACTTTCACAAATAATTTTAAGGCTATGGATTTCTAAGGAATGCCAGAAATCTTTTTCTTATTAATATTTAATTTTGTTTCAATATAATTACTCAGTAAATGTTTTTATATGAGCAATTTGGAACTATAAGAATTAGGAACACTACAGTAAATATGAGCGGTAGATTTTTAGAATGATATTCACTATATATGTGTGCTCATTAAAAGAAAATGTAGTTGTTATTTCATTAAAATGCAAGAATCTTGTGGATTTTTTTTTTTTTTTGGTGTTCTGCAACAAGTGGGGGGGGGAACCACAGACATAATGTGTGTGTTTTATAGTGTATATTTTCATTTTGATTTTCAGTTGTATGTGTGGCACATTTACATACATGTCTATATTTGTGTGTGCAGCCCAGAAGTCTGCTTTGAGGGTCATTCCTCAGGAACTGTTCACCTTAGTTTTTGAGACAGGGTCTCTTATTGAGATTGGGGTTTGCTGATTACAGTAAGCTGGGTGGGGAGTAAGCCCCAGGGATCTGATTCTCTCTGCATTGCAGTGCTGGTTAGAAGGGTACACCAACCACACATGTGTTTTAGAAATTGAATTCCGGTCCTTATACCTACTTAGCAAGCATTTAGACCCTAATTTAGCCTCTGTACATAGAAATGACTGGTAGGATATATCTAGTGCAAATGTCAAGGGCTCAGAAGGTAGGTAGAATCTTGACCATTCTTGATTTTATGTATGTTAGAATAGATAATATCAGTCAGTATCGAATACCATGATCACAGTATTTTTTTTAAAAAATTGAAGAATTACAGGAAAAATTGATGAATAAAAATGGTCAATACACTAAGGAAATATGAGACAAGAAAGCTGTAAAGGGCATCTATATTGGAAAGGAAGAATTAGTTCAAGCTAGCTCTCCTCCTAGATCACTTTGATCTGCAGTCTGGAGAGCCGCTGAATCCACAAAATAACTCCAAAAACTCAAACTACTTATAATTTAGCAAGTTTGTGGGATACAAACAAGATTGATATATGAAGTTCAGTTGTCTGTACAGAGCAGTGACTGATCAGAAACAGTCCTGAGCCACCTCAGCGAGTAAGAATACTTGCTTTGCAGACACGAGCACCTGTGTTGATTCCAGCACTCAGGCAGAAAGCCGTGAGTGGCCATTCGCATGCTTCTGACCCTAGAGCTGTGGGTCAGGGTAGAGGCAGGAGAATTGTCGGGCCTTGCTGGCCATCAGTCGGGTAGAGAGTGACAGAGTAGGACACCTGGCACCCTCCTCTGGCATCTGCCCAAGTGCATAGTCTCGTGCACCCACTTACCGTGGCCCATATACATGCTCAAAGAAGTAAAATTACAGTTGCATATGTAGTAGGGTCAAAAATAGAATACTTAAGAAGTAAAGAAAATTCAAGTCATACATTGAAAACTAAAGAAAAATTGTTGAAATAATTAAAAGTCAGTATTGTTAAGATATTTTATAAAGTTGATATTTTGAGAAACTGCCAAATTGTTTTATAGTTTGTGAATTACCAGAATAAGTTTCTAGAGGGTTGGTGAGATGGGTTTATAGGTAAAAACTCATGATCCTGTTAAGTCTCAGATCCCTAAGGAGGCAAGAAAGGACCGTTGCCCAGTGGTTGTCCTTTGACTGCTGCATGCGCGCACGCACACATACACACACCACACGTGCATGCACACGCACACACACAAGCGCACACTGGAGAAGGGTTAAGAATTAAAGTAAGATATTGTAACTGACATTTGTGTACACATTTACATGAAAGAATGGGTTAAATTTATGAAGACTTTGGAAATATTTGTATTAATTTAATCTGAAAATATTTATTGAATCTGATGGGGAATTAGGATGTATTCTAGTGATCAAATTTTACTTTACCTTTTTGACTATATTACAGAAATTGGAAGTAGAGTATATTAAATGATTTTATTTAGTCAGCTAAACTTCATCAAGTGCTACTATGTGCAGAAGTGATTTTTCCAGGCAATTTATAGGGAAGAACATTCCCATTCTTTTTTCAGAGCCAGAGTTATTACTTTACAAGTTTGAGTTGCTCTCAAGATCTGTTACTGAAAGTTGAATTACTGAATAATTCAAATCTTCAGTTGTAAAGAGAAAATATAGAAAAAGTATGACCTTGTAAGGATCAATCATCTGTCACTTTCTGACTTCTACTGCATTAAAATCATTTTGATATTTTGTGACACTTAAAAAATTCATATGGAGACTTTCAATTAGTGCCCTCTAGTGGTATTTACAGATCCCTTATTTTTATTGGACATTGAGACTTTATGGTCACAATCCAAGCCGTGTGCATTATAAACCCCTTTGTAGATCTCAGAAATTACTTGGAAACACTGAAGTGGTTCATTTACTTTAACATCATGAACCACTCAAAGTCTGGATCTTCCTTTTTTTTGAACAATTCGTGTGTGTGTGTGTGCACGTGTGTGCATGAGGGTCAGAGGACAGCTTTGTGGGTTGGTTTTCCCCTTTATGTGAGTTTCAGGACTAAATTCAAGACATTAGGCATGTATGACACTGATCCATCTTGTCAGTCTCAAGTTTAGCTTTTATGAAAGGGACAGAACCAGGCCAAATCTATGTTCTAGGTTGTGGCTTGCTATGTTACCATGTAGTATATTGGGATGTTTGTAGATAAAATGTTTAGGAAAGGATAAATACTTTAAAATCAGAAATTCTAACATAGCTCAACATTTAAATCTAATAGATTGATATGCTGCTGAAGGAGTATTTACTCTCTGGAGATATATCTGAAGCTGAACACTGCCTTAAGGAACTGGAAGTACCTCATTTTCACCATGAGCTTGTATTTGAAGTAAGATTACTTTTCTGTGCCAAAGAGAATTTCAGATATTCTTTTTTTGCACTACAGTGACTTAGTAGTTCTTTAACATCTTTTTTCTTAATGTAATTTTTAAATTTGTATAAATCACTACAAAATCATACAATTGTTGCATATAAGAGAAGGAATTTGACGTATTTCTTAAGAGTTAATGACCAGAGATTATTTCACTCACTATTCATTCAATTTTTAGGCCATCGTGATGGTCTTAGAGTCAACTGGAGAAAGCGCATTCAAGATGATCTTGGATTTATTGAAATCTCTGTGGAAGTCTTCTACCATTACTGTAGACCAAATGAAACGAGTATGTATGACTTTAAGCTGTGTGATTAACGAAAATTTCTTTTAATTACATTTACTATTATGCCTATTGTCCTTTGGTCCTTGGGATGTTGAATTCTTGGAATGTACTACTTTAGGGTCCCCCCTTAAAAAAGGTGATTGTGAGCTGGGGAGATGACGCAGTGGTCAAAGTGCTTGCTGCACAAGCAAGAGGACCAGCGTTTAGATCCCCAGAGTCCTTGTAAAAATGTTGGGTGGGGACGGCAGCTGCAGGATTCCAGCCCCTGAAGGCAGAAACTGAGAATCTCCAGAGCAAACTGGCTAACCAGACAAGCCCTATGATGAGCTTTGGATTTAGTTAAAGACACTGCTTCAAAAGAATAAGGTGGGAGCTGGAGAGATGGCTCAGAGGTTAAGATTCTGCCTCACAGGTGGAAGGTCCAGAGTGCCCTCTGACACTCACACGTACACACACAAAATCAAGTTTTTTTTTTTTTTTAAAGAACAAGGTGGAGGGGTTGGGGATTTAGCTCAGTGGTGCAAGGCCCTGGGTTCGGTCCCCAGCACCGGGAAAAAAAAAAAGAACAAGGTGGAGAGAAGCAGGAATGGATGGATACTCAATGTGCTTGTCAAAATAGAAAAATAAAAATAACTGGAACTGGACAGTCATAAGCCAAAATAAAGTTACTGCTCCCAGAAAAAAAAAAGAATTAAGATAGAATGATTGAGATAGATAGATTCCTGATGACAGCCTCAGACCTTCACACACACAAGCACACACATGCATGCCAAACACCCTTCCTCTCAGATTTACATGAAAATGTAAAAAGTGTTTTTGTGTATTTCTGAGATTTCTGTTTTATGTCTTGAGGAAAACATTAAATTATACATTGTTTCCTACTTAAAATTGTATCTGGTGTTTTAAAATGTTGATGAGGTTTATTTTTCTTGTATTTTTTAAATATTTATTTGTTTATTTTGCAAATGTGTGTGTGTGTGTGTGTCCCAAGGGTGACTTTGGGAATCGTCTTGGATTGCTTCTACTTCCTTTTTACTTCACTCTGGAATTTCCCAGGCTCCACCCATCAGAGCCAAGAAGTAAAGGTCTCAACCATATCCGCCTGGCTTTTTACGTGGGATCTAGGTTCTGAACTTGGGCCTTCTATTTGAGAGGCAGAGTCTTAACCCTGAGTCATCTCTCCAGCCCCTTGTCTTGTATTTTTAAGCAAGATAGTTACTGTGGATAGAGAAACCAATAGGCAAGAAATTTGTTCATTGTGTGATGTTGGCCTCTAGTTTTTTTCTGAAGTTTCAAAGAAAACATTCTGTAGCAAATGTATTTTATTTTCAAGGTTTAAGTTTGGACTCCTTGCCAAACAGTTGGCTTTTAAATAATAAGCTTACGATATTGTGGTAGACTTTCGTTGCACACATTGTACATGGACTAACAATTTTGTATATAATTGTATTTTAGGGTTATGAGAGAATCTATAATGAGATTCCGGACATTAACCTGGACGTTCCACACTCATACTCTGTGCTCGAGAGATTTGTGGAGGAGTGTTTTCAGGCTGGAATAATTTCCAAACAACTCCGGGATCTTTGTCCTTCAAGGTACTTATTTAAGTACTGTTTCTCATTGTAAAATATTGAGCTGTGTGCATAAAATAGAGTGAGAACCATCTACTTTCTGAGTTTTTAAAAGGAGAAACAAGTTTTCTCTTGAATCTTGTTTTGTTACCTTGGAAATATGTTCAGGGATATCATTTAAAGGGAATACAAATATGTGTACCAGGTTCTCTTTAAGCAGGATAAGTAGATATCACCAATAGCATGAGAAAGTTGTAGCTTATGGAAGTGTAATGTACCATTTTTAAGTCACATGACTGACGAATACATAGTAGGGGCCAAGTTTGAATTCAGACATTTTTAGACTTCAAAGATCTAGGCTCTTTCCTGTACTTTGTGTGGTGACTTCCTTTGCTTCACAGACCAAGTGGGGCTTATTGTTAGAAAGTGCGTATGTGTGCTGGGGGAGGGGAGTGTGGGAATTTTTTTCTGGTGGTAATTATATTTGTATTACTAGGATATAACTTAAGGAGTTGATAAGGTTTTTTCAAATTATAAGTTTATGTAATAGTGTGAACATTTAGCTGTAGCTTCTTAGGTTTATTTTATATTTTTTTCTAAACCTAAAAAGTATAAGCTTTGAGTATTTTTATTTAAGTGTTTTGTGAAGATTAAATATCAGAAAAATATTTCTTGGTAGGGTATTTTAGAAGCCATTAAGAGGGAAGGGGTAATGGTGGAAATTATGTTAGATACTTTGGTAGAAATGTCTGGAAGTATAAATCTTGGCTCGGTAATGGGGTCATTTATGAACTGGTATGCTAAGTGTCAGTACAACTGCAACTTTGTCCAGGGTTTTTGCTCTTTATGCTTCATTCCCTACTTTGGTCTTATAATATATAATGTTAAGCCCTTATTTTCAAGACAGATAGCTGACTTCTACGTATATGTAGTAAGTATGAAAAGGGTTCATTACTTTGACATTGAATTTTACGGTATTTTTAGCACCTATGAAGTTTGAATATTTTTATTGAAGAGATGTTTGTAGAGTTACTTAAATTTCCATTGTATACCCAACTTTGACTTTTGTCCTCTGTACTGTTGCTTGTGTTAAGGCAGGTTTGTGTGTGGTCTTGCATGCTTGTGAATGTTAAGTCTTGGGTCAGAGATTAAGGGCTGATCCTGCAGGTTTGTTTTCCAGTTAACTGGTTTAGCTCCTAGCCGACAGTTCTCTGAGGGCTACTACTCTGGAGTTAGAGTGTAGTTACTCTCTTGGAGGTCATTACATTGTACTACTGTGATGTAACTTAAGGAGTTGATAAAGGTTTTCTTTGTTAAATAAACTTAGTTAAACTTAGTGTGAACATTTAGCTGTAGTTAAACAGGTTTATTTTACATACGTATTTTTTTAAAATCTGAAAGGAGAAAAGGGTTTCTTGACAACAGGAATCCAAGATGAGGCGTAGACTGGAAGTACTTTTTTCCACATTCAGTTTGTGACTTTTCTAAAACTAATGAAAAGAGTCTAAATTGTTAAACAGATGTTTTGATAGGTTTTACAATTCTAGTTTTTCACAATTCTCAGGTTCAAAGTTAACCTGTTTGGCTTACTGTTTAGTTTTCAGGTAATAATGAAGTAGAGATAAATAATACATTTTACATAAATTATCTTAGTTTTCTATTTAACTTCTTAGTGAACTTATTTCGTTAATTTTATTTCATCCACTCATTTATTGTTCATTTGATGTTATATAATGCTAAAATGTATAGTAAGAAAAAAAGTTTTTAAAAGGAATTTACACATGCCGACCTTAAAAAAAAAGGTGAAATCTTTTTAGATCTTAAATGTACAAAAGAAAAAAATTGAATCAGGTTTCTATTTGCTCTCATGTTTTTGTTCTTTTATTACAGGGGAAGAAAACGTTTTGTAAGTGAAGGAGATGGAGGTCGACTTAAACCAGAAAGCTACTGAATTTAAGAACTCTTGCAGTCTTAGATGTTAAAAAAATACTATCTGAGTTGTAAGAGTTGTTAGCAAGTTTTTTTTTTTCTTTTTCTTTAAGCACTTGTTTTGGATACAAGTCATTTCTGAAATTTTATAAACTTACATTTAAGGGGAATTTTTAAAGGAAATTCTTTTTTTTTTTTTGAGGGGATTAAAGGAGGGACAAAGTAACCACTTGTTAAGTGGAATATTCTAATAAGCTACCTTTTGTAAGTGCCATGTTTATGACCTGATCATTCCAAGTTTTCATCTGTGTCTGACTGCCACTCCTTTCTTTCAAGGACAGTGTTTTTTTTTTTTTTTTTTTTTTTTTTTGTGGTAAAAATCACTGGTTTATACAAAGCTTTATTTAGGGGTGCAGTGAAGCTGCTGAACCCCATGTTGGCTGCTGCTGTTGAAATGCTGTGCTTTGAGAGTAAAAAAGTTTTGTCTTTAACAAATTTTTAAAAAACGAGTCATTGAGACCTTCTCTTCTCCAGGGGTTGTACTGGTTGGTCGTAGAGGCTAGACAGTTAAGTCAATGGTGGCTGGAACATCTATTTTTCTACAAAACTGGAAAATGAACCCGGTTCTACAAGAATGTACAACAAATAAAACATGTGAAGCAGTGTTGATTCTTTAATGGGAGTATGTTTTGTCTTTTAAAAAAACTTTTATGTTTCTTGTCTAATAATGTGTAACTAGACCTTGTGCTAAACTCCAGCACTGCGAAACAAACTCAAAAAATTTTATTTTGTAATTTTTGAAACAGTGTCTTGCTGGCTTGGTATTCTTTACATAGTCCAGGCCAACCTTGTGAATTCAAGACAGTCCTCTTGCCCCAGCCTCCCTATGTTGGGATTATAGGCATGCACTACAATGCCTGGCTTTCAAAACAAAATTATTGAATTTTATACAGCAAATGCTAAATCATATAAGGAAATATATTTGAATTTAGCAAATTTAAGCTATTAAAAAATGTAACACGAAAAATTTTAAATTAATAGTAAAATATTTAAAACTTTTACAGGGCCAGTAAGATAGCTCAGTAAGGCACCTTGTAAACCTGGAGACCTGAATTTGATTTCCAGTAGCCTACATGGTGCATGTGTGCCTCTCAAATAAACATATATATAAGTATTTTAGAGAGAGTTAAACCAGGAAAAATAAATACATGTACACTTTAATCATGAAGTCTCTCTAGTATAATAGCTTTCTTCATCCTTAATTCTGTTATCGAATAATTAGTTTTTATTCTCCAAAGACTGAAAGTTTGCATTTATCCAAATGTCTGAGAAAATAACAGCTACCAATAAATAATCTGAAAGTGGGTCATATTTCCAGCATCTCTTTGTGGAGCCTAATTACTTAGCAACACTCCAAGGTGTATAATAATTTAAAGTATCTAGTGAATGCAACAAACTTACCAAGAATAACATTCATAATTTTCTTAGAAATTCTAAGGAATGTTACAGACTTAGGCATTGTCTTTTAGAATTAAAACTTAATAATGTTTACTTACCTTGAGAGCTCTTTCAAACCCCTATTACTTAGGCCTACAAGTAAGTAGAAAAACATTTTCAAGTTTTGATCTCTGGTACCTTGATAAAAGCAATTGTGTAATTCTTTAATTAAAATTGGTGTAGTGTTAAAAACTTTGACTCCAGAATAGGTGACATGTCTTAAAAGTCAAATACTTGAGAAAACTAGTTTTGTCATTATAATGTTACTGTTTAGGTTATAGCATTAAACATTACATGGCACACAGTTGGGTAAAAAGTTTGTTTTTAATTAGGTACTGTAAAAGTCCAACATTTTTTTTTTAATTTTTTAGAAATTTTATTCAATTGTGCGTGTGCGTGTGTGTGTAGAACCATGGGCGAATTCGGGAACCACCATGGACGCTTCCACCCCCTCCTAGTTTACTCTGCCTCGGGATTCACGGGTTCCGCCCTATCAGGACCAGAAACGCAGGCCACCCCACTTCCGCCCAGCGTTTATATGTGGGGTTTAGGATCCGAACTCGGGACCTGCCTACAAGGCAGAGGGTTAACCCCTGAGCCACCTCTCCAGCTCCAGTCCAATATTTATGCAAGATGAGAATGTATTTTCAAATTTGTTTTTAATAAGCACGTAAAGATCTTTTTGCTCACACAAGATGCACTTGCTGTTGCAATAGGAATGATGAACAATAATATATAATTCTAAAACCATTTAAAAGAAAATTCCGGAAAATTTGGTTCAAAGTTATGCTTTTAATACAGACCAACATTTAATTCCTAAGTTTGGTTTATCCTCAGATTAAAGTTGTGTGAATATCTAGCTTTATAAAATAGCACTTTGAGCACAAGTTTAGGATAGTTACTACTGTTAGGTGGTAAGACGGGTTGTTCCCACAGCATCACTGGTCAGTGGCTTACTTGCTGTTCTTTTTCTGCCATTTCTTGTTGGCGAACTGTATCTTGTGCTGCTTGCTGCATTTTCTCCAGTTTTTCCAGAGTCAGAGATTTTAGGGGTAAAAGCTTGGGTTTACACAGCACCATTGTGGTCACATCTTCCACAGATAATTGCCCTAAATTTAATGAGAAATAAAAATTAATTTGAAGATAACCTAGTGCACAATGAAAGTACAAAAACTAATCCATTGTTAGTGAAAATTTTTTGTTGTAGACAAAATCTTGTAAGCAAGTTCCTAATAGTAAGTTAATAGTGAAGACAAGATTTGGAATCTGCTAGATTCTGTGCTGTCATAAGACAACTTATGTAGAATGTTTAATTGGAAGAACATATATATACAATATACAAATAGTACATTTACATGAATATTCAAGTTATTGAATATTAAACTAACCTTTCTTACTACAGATTAATTTGGGTTACTTCTGATTTTCAGATCTTATTGTGAATTCCATTGTTTCACTGAAAATTTCATATTGGACTCTGTACTTTTGGGTATAACTGAATTTCCAGCTATAGGAAACATTTTGTTGCCTTCTATCAAAAAAAAAAAAAAAAAAAACCAAAAACTTTGCAACCTACTAACAAGTATATAGTGAATGAAAGTGGATGGTAAATGACATAATCTGCAATAGTAAGAGTTGTTTAGCTTATTAACTGCTTGCCATTTTGTAGATCTTTAATATTGTCTTACCTAAATATTTGTGACGTAATTACCTTGTTTTGGAAGAACTTCCCGGAACATTGGCTTCATTTCTGCCATGTGTGAACTGCCGGACACAAGAGGTTTTTTTTTTTTTTTTTTTCCCTTCAATCAGAAATATTAATATTAAAATATTTCCAAAGAACACATGAAACAACCCCACAATTTTTAAAAAATATTTTTTCCACTCATACAAGCTTGATAGGTACCCCATTCCCCTCCTTCCCTCCCCCAACCCCACAATTTTTATAAGAAGTTAAACACCCCATTTACATTTTTCCTTTAGTTTTTTTTGTGGTTCTCTTTATTGAAACATTGAGATAGTGATGGAAGCATCCCGATCCTGTCAATTTTTATTCAGTCATGGTAACTGAAATGCTAAGTGTTCTAAGTTTTTCCCATCCTAGGGAAAAATTTAGATCTTAAGTTTTTGAGAGGAAATGATTCATGCCTATCGGCTGAGCACAACGAGTTTATTTGAAAGCTATCTTGGGTCATGATGGCTTCTCCGTGAATGGAAAACTTGATCATCAATTGAAGAGAGAACTGAAGTAGGCAGGCAGAGATGAGGCAGGTGAGCATTTTCTAACATTCTCACTTTTCTCAGTTGCTGACAGCTAACTACTACTTTCAATTCCTTTGTGCTAGCAATATCCTAAGGATGAAATACTGTCTACAGCTGTTAATCTGTGAGGAGGCAACACAGTATTCGTAAACTGGCTTTTAGATGGAAATGCATGTTTCCTACTTTCTGAGAAACTGCTAAAGGACCATCAGATACCTTCATGGTAGAAGTTTCTTATGACTGACTACGCTTTATGTGCCATCCTTAGTGACGTTTGCTGCAAGTGTTATACTACTACTATGGTCAAGGCATCCTTGACCAAATTATAGAATGTTTCCATTTTAAACACTTTTCCAGACAGTCCCTTCCCATCTCAGGCTCTTTCACCACATGATGCTACCTCAGCACAAATCTCTCACAACATTAGCACCACAGAGGATTTGTTACTTGTAAAGGGTGAGCTGGCTCGCTGCCTGCCTTTTCCACCCACTGTAAGTTAATTACAAAGTGAAGCTGCTCTTGGTCTTTGTCATTCTTGTTTCACTACTTCTGACATTCCTAGTAAAAGATTCCTACTCTCCTCTTTAAATTACCCTGTCTAGGTTTCTGAGAATCCTAGAAATCTAGAATCTGAGAAAACTTTGCCCTTCTACTAGTATCAGGAAAAGGAGATAAATTGGGGAATAGGCCAGGAATAAAGCATCCACTAAATGGGATACGATGTAAATGTGCTATGCGGTTTCCTTAGAATGCACACTTTCTATAGCATTCTTGATACTTTGGCCTCATCATCGTAGCCTTTTTTCTTCCAGATGAGGTTGCAAATAGCAACCTTGCAGACCCCTGATTGAGTGTGAATATAGCCACCAAACCCCCTTTAACCTCTCTGTTAAATGACATCACTTTGAAAATACTGTGCTTGTATCTGGTAAAAATCTCAGTAGGTGCCATTGAAAAGGATGGGTGTTACCGATTTTGATAAAAGTGAAGCATGGCAGCTATGTACTTTAATATCACCAAAATGCTAAAATGGTAGGTGAAAAATACTTAAATCTTAGCTGTCTTCTAGAACGAGCAACTCAGGCTATGCATAAAGAAACCACTAGCCTTTGTTTTCTAGGTCTATACCTTTTACACATCCAAAATCTGGCCTGAGGAAAACAATGAAAGCTAGCGCTCAGTTCTGCTGACTAAGCCATTGTTGGTGGAGAGGGTGTGGGGTACAGCACTGTGAAGAGTGGGGAAGATCAGTGCTCACTTGTCTCGTTTCTGCTTTAGTGGGGCTGATTTTTGTTCCCAGGCTCCTTAGGCATTGGCAGGAGAGAAACAGGAAGGGAAGGGCTAAAGCAAGCAAGGTGGCGGCTGGGCAGCCAGCACCGGCCAAGTTACCCTGGCTTGATAATTAACTGCCTTGAAAGTATAGAAGAGAACAATTATTTCCTTCTCCTGTGTGACCTGCTTATTAGCCAAACACAAGCATTTTGAATAAGTGTATTCCCAGCATGCTTTTTCAAGGTCAAGTAAGATGTTTGAAAGGCCAGGGATAGATGGATCAAAAGAGAAACAAATTGGCTACTGCTTATGTGTGGCATGCAGCTGCCATGATCATTTGATCAGCGAGACCTATCGTGGCAAATGGTGTTCATGAACAAGACTGGCAAACAGCAAAGTCTGTCTGCCCAGATACCCTCCCACAGTGAGGGAGAGACAACAGAATCCAGAGAGCA